>CP092880.1:17852844-17936286 GCA_030710605.1 Cordylochernes scorpioides
GATATCCGCAATCCGTTTACCATGAACACTCATTATGGTATATTAAATTGGTGAAACCGCTGAGAATATACCACTGATGAGCCAAGCCCTCTCAATAATTTATCATCGCAGTGAGAAAAAAAAGTAGAAGTTTGTTTTATATTTAAAATAAACATTTGTGCTTTAATTCTTTCACATTTCTTATAAACTTATTATTATTAGATACTTTTCAAGAAAACACAGAAAGGAAATTTAATAAATTAAGGGCATACGTGATTAAAGAAATTCACAAATTTTGCTGCATTTAAAAATGCATTAAAATCAAAGTTCAACATGACACCCTGGATATGGCGATATCGTATCCAATGAGGATCTTCTGAGGCGCGATTATTGCTAGTTGAAAACTTTACCCAAACTTTACCCTGGATTATAAATTCCATTGAAATATATATCTTGTAAGAATGAAAGACATTTTATCGGTGGTCGAGTGATCTAAACCGTTGGGTTTCGACCGCTATGACCCGGGATCGAATCCCGCATTGGGCACTTTTTTTCTTATCTAAAAAAATGACCCAATGGTCCCCGATTCTTACAAAAGTTCAACCCCACCAGCGAGTGCAAGTAAACAAACGTGGCACTGGCACATTTGTAAGTGCAAAAGTCGAACTGCTTTTCACATGTGTATATATGTGGTGTACTTACAGTAAAAGCAGTTACCTACTTCTACCCACCATGATTATCATGGCCTGTACTACGTGAACTAGGGATAAGCAAAAAAAAGTTTTAGATTATATTTTATCGCGAAGAGAGATTTTGATGTGTCAATGAACCACAATGATAATCATTACCTGTCCCTACATAATATCTTTGAATACTCACCAGCAGAACGGAGGCTCAAAGTGTCCCCATCGTTTTGTGGGGATGGTGACGTTGGCGTCGGGGTAGAGTCTGAAACATGGAAGGTAAGTATTTGTCCAAGTGGTAAGTCTCACATTTAGCAATGCACCACTCACCTTACTCTGGGTGAAAAATAGCGCATATGGATAATTTATATATTTTAAAAAATTAATAAAATAGACATTTATTGAAGTTTAAACGGCCAAAATGATTTCTTATTTGTTGTTTTTCACGCATATATTGTGAAATACAGCACACACACATATATATATAATTTTCATTTTAAACTAGTGCAGATTATGCTCTTTTACATGTGTTAACAAGATGTCAATAAAATTATTTCAATTGTCAATGTATGTATTCACCTGGTGACAGCTGGAGGTACATGGCCGGAGAACCCAGGGACGACTGGCTTCATGCCGAGACTCCTCATGCGGGCCAGGATCCGGCGCTGTAGAGCGGCCTGGGTGACAAACCATCTCTGTGGCAGCGGACCTCCCCATCCCTGGAGGTTGCCCATTCTGTTCCTGAACAGACATATATAGTATGTATTAACCCAAAGCAATAAAGCGCCATCTATATATATAAAATGAAAGGATTTAAAAGCACGAATGTTTATTTTTATACACAATACAAACTTCTACTGTCCTTTGCGGAAGAGCATTACTCGATACAAATATTTAAATATAATTATATTGTCCTATAAGTTTATGTCCATAGTTTTCTTGAAAACCATTTCTGAGATTCCATCCCCCAGTGCTGCGTATATAAGCAGAATTGTCCAATACAGTATTAGAGCTCTGAGAAGCGGTCTGGTGGATTAAATTGGCGAAACCGCTGGGAGGGTTCACCACTGATGAGCCAAGCCCTCCCAATATATTTTTTCATCGTAGTAAGGGCAGTAGAAGTTTGTATTATGTATAAAAGAAACATTCGTACTATTTAAATTATTATATATATATATATATATATATATATATATATATATATATATATATATTATATATATAAATGTTATAGAAAAATATTATTTCATTTTGGAATTAAAATTTATAGAAAAAAAAATACTCTGTTGGATCGACCGCCAGAGGTCACGCTTCCCCTATAAAAACTCATTGTTGTTGTTTCCCGATGGCTCGAGGCGAGAGCCTCAAGCTGCCCCATCCTGAAGTCTAGGGCCCTCAAGTTCTAGGCTTCAAGGACCTTCTGCCTCCATTTCCATCTGCCACTTCTCCTGGATTCCTGGCCTATTCAACGCACCCGCCTCACTGCACCCTGGCGCTATTCCCCTGCTTGCCCAACGTTTCCACCACCCCTGCGAGACATCTCCTGCTTCCACATCCTAGGGTCCCTTGCCACCTGACATCGATTTTGGGCTCAAAAATCATAACTTTTGGTTAGTAGCCCGTAAATAAAGATATTTTCTCTTTCCCGATGGCTGGCTAAAACCTTTGTAATTATGTAAATAATCTTTTGTTTTCCTTGTTCTACTCACCTTGAGACAGGCAATGTTTTTTTTATCAAATGATGCTTTTTTTTTATATATATTTCTTTAGTTCAATTGAAGCAATTACTGATCAAAACTATTTTTATTGTGATACTTTCAAGATTTTAACCACGACTGCATTACCATACCATAATCCTCAAGATAATCGATAATCATCCGAAAATATTTTTATTTATATAGCATATATATATATATAGTATTTGGAAATACAGATTACTCTATATGTTAAGATTTGAGGCATCTCTGCCATTCCACTGGAGAACATATATAAAAGAATAAAACACCACCTGATGCCAGCTTTTTATTCTTTTATTTATGTTCTCCTGTAGAAGGGCAGATATGCCTGAACGCTTGAGACTACTTGAATAAAATTTTTGGGAAAAATTATAGATTCGTTGAAGAAGAGAAAGATACCTAATTACTTAAAGATATAAAACAATAAAAGAAGGACAAATTATATGTACATCAGCAGCTCACGCCGGTCTGTCCTATCCAATAACCACTAGCCAACTTACAATCCAACATGGCTGTGATATATAGACAGAGATGTCAATTACCATAGATAATACTGAAATGCTATGTCTTCTTCTTCTTTCTTATCTCCACTCAATCATATTAAGGTATCAAGCTTGAAAAGCTTGAGACTTTTGATGGTGTCTGCCGGGTAAGAGTAGAGCTCATCAATGGATGAGTCAATACAGTCAATAATGTGTTTTGGGGTTGCAGGTTGAGAATTGCACTTAGTACATAGTGGGAAAACGGAATGTTATGTAAATCACAAGAGTATTCTCGGAGATACTCGAACAACTGAACGATGAAACTTTCCTGAGCCTCCTATATGAGGAAGGGTTAATCAGGGAACATATCATGTTCGCGGTTCTATACCGCAGTGATAGGAAGTATCTCTCTGACTGGTACAGAGCAGGAGGGATAAGCACCGTTTCTGTCCTCCCAAGAGAACAAGTCTTTGATTTCCAGACTTGAGTCTGGTCATCTACAGACAATGACTTTCCAGAATGGTTGCAGGGTTTTCCCACTATGTACTAAGTGCAATTCTCAGCCTGCAACCCCAAGACATATTATTGACTGTATTGACTCATCCCTTGATGAGCTCTACTCTTCCCCGGCAGACACCATCAAAAGTCTCAAGCTTTTCAAGCTTGATACCTTAATGTGATTGAGTGGAGATAAGAAAGAAGTAGAAGAAGGAATTATCTCCTCGAGGAACTCTCGCCTGTGTGAACACAAGATTATTCTTGTCAAATTCCTCAATACTTTCATAGAGCATGTTAGGGACAAGGATTCCAGAATTGGCAAGGGACTGTCCAAACTCAAGGAGGTTTTAAGCTCCTGATAGGATCCAGACGTCCCTTCGGAGATGGCTCCGTCTCTTGTGAATATTTCTCTTTATTTTGAACCTAATTGTAAACTCTAATTCTGCTGTGTTGACTAGATGTCAATAAACTATTTTTTAATTGTCAATTGTCACAAGAGTATTCTATCGTAGAAATATCTGGTATTGTTACTTTCAACAAAATAAAAAGAAACTCTTCTTCAGAAACTTTTTAATTATTTAATTAATGTTCAAGATAATTGAATCAATTGATATGAAAGTTATCTATATGTACACTACGGTTTACCTGACCCGAGATATTTCGCTCTTGCTCCCCCTGTTTTATTTATCAACCTCATCCCACCACAATTTTACTTATGTATTTTTTTATATGGAATTATAATTTATATAATGATTATCTATATATTATTTCTTTTAGTATAGTAGAATCTGCCTGTAAAGGACACTTAATTGCAGAGCCAAAGTTTCCTTTAGGGAGAGGTGTCCTCTTACTGGAGAATTGCTAAATAGTACAAGGGTAATTTTGCAAATAAAAAATCTCCTTTATAGAGAGGTGTTCTCTAGAGCGAGTGTCCTCTCATGGAGGTTGTTCTACTGTATTGGTGATGAAAACTGTCCTTTATAGAGATGTGTTCTCTAGCGCGAGTGTCCTCTCGTGAAGGTTCTACTGTATTGGTGATGAAAATTGTTCTTTATAGAGAGGTGTTTTCTAGCGCGAGTGTCCTCTCGTAGAGGTTGTTCTACTGCAGTGGTGATGAAAACTGTCCTTTATAGAGAGGTGTTCTTTAGAGCGAGTGTCCTCTCGTGGAGATTCTACTGTATTGGTGATGAAAACAGTCTTTTATAGAGAGATGTTCTCTAGCGCGAGTGTCCTCTCGCGGAGGTTCTACTGTAAAGCTTATTATAAAAATACTCGGGTTCAGAATTCGATAATCTATATATATAAAATTGAATGTCTGTCTGTCTGTACTCTATAGATTCAAAAACCATACATCCAATCGCCGTGAAATTTTGGGATATTATTAGGTATATCACCGGGAAGGTTTTTGAAAAATAATTTCATGAATATCTTGAATATCCTTAGAGTTATTTGCAGATTTGTAGATTTAACTCGCAAGCAGCGCCCCCATTGTGACGATGATAACAAGTTTTCTTATCACTAAGTTTGTTATCTTAAATATTATTTATCAAAAGTAAGATTATCTCAGGATGACACGGCAATTTATTTGAGACAAGAATAATGATACAATTCCAAGGCAAAGATACTATTCCTTTAACTTCAAATTACCGAGGGAACCAATTAATATTGATTTATTCAACTTATCGAGTATTTTTAATGGGACCGGGAAAAAATGTTCACTTTATCGAGAGATTCAAATTTACGAGTTTCAAATGATCAAAATATATCTATTATTTTTTACATATGTTATATTCAAATGACATTTATGTGAGGATAATTTTATTGTTAATTTTCATTTTGATGTATTGTATACATTTGATCATTAATAAATTATTATTTAGGTATTAAAACTGCCTTTTTGTTCAAAGACAGCAACGTTTGAACGGGTACAGCTAGGTGGAGCAGATAATCAAACATAAAGTTATCTTGCCAAGTATAGATTCAGTAGGGATTGGATGTTTTCTAGAATTGTTTTAACTAATGTTCGTTAGGTAAACTTCCACCAGGGTAAAACCCGGGCGAAGCCGGGTACATCCGCTAATTTCAAATATAAGAAGTAGTGCATGAGGCAGGTTTTGTATTTAAAACTGGAGTTAGTGATTATACATAATTGAGGAGTTAAATATTTTCAAAATATTATTTGAAGTGATAAGCAGTATGGGGATTAGATCAATTATATTTCTTACAGATAAACAACACCTTTAAAATAATAATTATTGTGTTCAAGGTCTCTAAGTTTCAAAAATTTTGAAATTTTCTATTTTTGAGAGAGAGAGATTTGAAACCAGTAATATTACTTACCAGGCGAGGAAGGCTGGTCCGGTGAGGAATTTAAGAACATCGGTATCACTAAAGTTGAAAGCTCTCAAAGTCTGAAATACACACAGAGACAACCTGTAAGAAAGAAAAACTGGTTACCAACATGGCAGTACATTTAAGATATAGGAGAAGTACCAGGTGATCGAGTACAGAGTTTAAAACACAAACTCCGACAGTCAATAAGCCGGTATGGAATCATTTCAGAGGCAAACTAAGACCTATCTATTAGATAAATATGAGGTTGTCCCAAAAGGTTCGTGTTTTTCTTAAAAAATGTCTTCTTTTTACTCGGCGAATACTATTGTATCAAAGTATTTATTATTTTATTAACAGAGTATTATTTCTTATGTTTATATTTTGTTACTCTGTAAACTTCCCTGGTTGCTTATCTTTTGTTTATCCTTCATAGTTTGTTCTTGTTTTAAATAGATTGTTGTTTCATCCTGAAGTTTGTTTTCCCTAATATTTTCACGTGGCAATATCATTACGGTAAATACATAATACAGTAGAACCTCCCTGTAAAGGACAACACCTAATTACAGAGTCAAAGTGTCCTTTAGAGAGAGGTGTCCTCTTACTGGAGAGTTGCTAAATAGTAAAAATGGTAATTTTGGCAATGAAAACTGCCCTTTATAGAGAGGTGTCCTCTAACTGGAGTGTTCTCTCATGGAGGTTCTACTGAAATACATAATAATACAATTACTTTATACACAATACAAAGACATTATACATAACGGCAAATAATATTGGTATTTCAATTTTTGAAAGTGTTTACGAACTTTTAAGACAACCTTGTATAATAACGAAAAAAAAAAGTAAATGTCATCAGAATTTTTAATCCATTACTTTCAAGAAATTATTAAAACCCGAGAGCGGATAAGTAGGGATATGCTTTGAATATAAAAAATCTTGTTGAAGTAGAAGAAGAAATTAATGTGGGATAGCCTTATACCATGAGCTGAATTAGAATCTGAAATAATTTCTCTTTAAACTATCTCGAGACATCAATGTACTATGGGCTGAATCAGAATGTGAATTAATTCCCTTTAAACACTATCTGGAGACATTAAATAAGTCTCTTGCTGAGCATCGAGTCGATTCTCTTTATAGGAGGAGGCTATGTGGCGAAGAAATAATTTATTATTTAATATAATATTATTCATTGAGAATATTCAACTGATTATAAAAATATATATTACTCTGTAAAACGACATTTAAAGAATATCCCGCATGAGTTTCTTTTCAACGAAAAATCAAAATTTATTTTAAGGAGAAATAATCGATATTTCTCCTTAAAATAAATTTTGATTTTTCGTTGAAAAGAAACTCATGCGGGATAATCTTTAAATGTCGTTTTACAATCACAATCACAAGCCGCATTATATTGTATTATATATTACTCTGTAAGAATGAAATACTTTATGAGGAAAGAGTTTCTTTATTACACAAAATTAAATCACAAGCTTTCGGGCATAATCACCCTTCTACTGGTGTAAAACGAGACAAAATATTAGTGGCATTCAGCTATATATATATATATACAAAAGGTAAGAAAATAAGACAGATATGTAAAATTGTGCCAGAGAAAATTAACATAATATTGGAGGATCATTCACAAAAGTTAAGCAAGGCAAGTAAATAAACGCATAATACATTCAATACATGGCCACCACAGAAACTAAGTACGAACAACGACTGTTAAACGAAATAAAACAAAATAAAATAGAAATAAAATAAAATAACCAAAACTGTCATTGACGTGTAAAAGTATAAGTATGTTATGAAACCTAATCTTTCAGGTAGGAGGTTCCAGTACTAAATTATCATATATTTCAGGAAGGTCTATTGCTCTATTGAACAAATCGGCGGCCATAGCACGAATTTTGAATAGAAATGGTGTAAACACATATTTCTCCAACACACTCAGTCTGGCAACCAAACTAAAACAGACAATAGCAAGAAGTAGTGTAACCATTGATTCCCTTAACACCCACAATGCCATTTACTCCATATCATGTGAGCAATGTGATGCCAAGTATGTCGGAGAGACTGGGAGAATGGTGAAGACCAGAATGGTGGAGCATGATAGATCGGTAAAAAGGAAAGATCCCCGCTCTCTAGTTTACCAACACATACGGGACACAGGCCACACATTCAATATCTATAACCCCTCGGCCCATTATCATGAGATTAAGAACAAACACCAGCGATTGGTCCTGGAAGCTATACTCACCAAAAAATTTAAAAGCATCAATAGAGCAATAGACCTTCCTGAAATATATGATAATTTAGTACTGGAACCTCCTACCTGAAAGATTAGGTTTCATAACATACTTATACTTTTACACGTCAATGACAGTTTTGGTTATTTTATTTTATTTCTATTTTATTTTGTTTTATTTCGTTTAACAGTCGTTGTTCGTACTTAGTTTCTGTGGTGGCCATGTATTGAATGTATTATGCGTTTATTTACTTGCCTTGCTTAACTTTTGTGAATGATCCTCCAATATTATGTTAATTTTCTCTGGCACAATTTTACATATCTGTCTTATTTTCTTACCTTTTGTATATATATATATATAGCTGAATGCCACTAATATTTTGTCTCGTTTTACACCAGTAGAAGGGTGATTATGCCCGAAAGCTTGTGATTTAATTTTGTGTAATAAAGAAACTCTTTCCTCATAAAGTATTTCATTCTTAAAGTTTGGTGAAGGAATTATTACTTCAATATTACTCTGTATTCGTGAAATAACCTAAAAAATATTTTTTTGCTTTCTTGTTCAAGATACCCTAGCTGTAGATAGTTTGGTTAATAATTGTCGACTGGTCGTGGTGACGTCATCAATAAATACTTTTACATCTTCAGATATACAAAGACTTGATTTCTACGCTACAATATCTATATATATATATAAATCAATGTTTGTATGTTTGTTTGTTTGTTTGTTTGTATGTATGTCCGGTATACAAATTCGCAATTATTAAAACTATATATTCAAATTATTCTACTTAGCTCACGAACAGCGCCCTCTATCAAAGAATATATTAAATTATGCTGATGCAAACAAATAGATAATGCTAATAACAAACATTTATTAAAAAATCTTATCTAAATATATATCACTCGGGTAGATATGCACACGGGTCAATCCCGGGGCGAAGCCCGGGTCACCCGTCTAGTATATTATATAATCTAAAAAATGCAAATATTTTATTTTTTTAAAAGCATGTATTTTATTTTCATCATTGGCTATTCTTTTATTTTTGACCATAGATTTAGAACATACCACTTTGAATATTTTTTGTAAATATATGATATATGATGATATGATATGTATAGTTAACCTACCTAGTTTTTTTTCAAATTTACGAATATAGAATTCATTTTATAAATTCTATATTACCGTGAAAAATAATTTTATGTGTAATTTGCTTCAAGTAATTCAAAATAAAAACTACTTGATAAGTAAATAATTATCTTTACTATTTTCACGACTGCACCTTCAATTCTCTATCTTTTTCAACAACAAAACAAAACATTCATAACATATTGTTGCACCGGGCTGCGGTTTGGATCATTCAGTCTTGATTCTCTCCTCAGACCCGTCTTGCATCTTTCCAGAACGTGTCTCAACCATCCTACAAGGTTAAACCAGTCAATAATAAGACAACTATATTTTTAGGTAACACCTAGAATCTCTCTTTATTTAACACTAGACGGGTGACCCGGGCTTCGCCCCGGGATTGACCCGTGTGCATATCTACCCGAGTGATATATATTTAGATAAGATTTTTTAATAATTGTTTGTTATTAGCATTATCTATTTGTTTGTATCAGCATAATTTAATCTAATCTTTGATAGAGGGCGCTGTTTGTGAGCTAAGTAGAATAATTTGAATATATAGTTTTAATAATTGATTTATATATATTTTTAAAATAGCCTATCGTCTTCCCCGTATTTTTTACCTATGTATGGAAATTTTGGTTTGAATTAGTGAACTACTGCGAATTTGTATACCGGACATACAAACAAACGAACATACAAACAAACAAACAAACATTGATTTATATATATATAGATATCAAAGTTTAAGGCAGGTGGTGTATTTAGTGTATCAAAATACAGATGTTTTATAGTACATAATATTTTATAGTAATAATCTGTTTTTTTATAAAATAATATGTAATCTTTGTGATTATTATCATTATATTAATTTATTTTGATCATGATTTTGTTATTATATACACCTATCCCCCGATTTACACGGTACTTGTTTTACACGTTTTCGCTTTTACACGGTTTTCCAAATAAGTTTTTTTTTTGTTTTTATCGCACTATATACTAAATGCTACTGTGATTGAACACATGCGCTGTGTACACATCTCACGAGGAATCCCGAGCTTATATGTGCTGACTACATATTTTAACCTGCCAATGCATTTTATTTTTATTTCTGTGTACACCTATCCCCCGATTTACACGTTTTTCTCAGGAACGTATCTACCGTGTAAATCGGGGGATAGGTGTATTTATTTATTTCTCTCTCTCTCTCTCTCTGATTTTCAGGCCTAGCTCTTCGGTGTCGGCCTCCATCCCGAGGCAGTGAAACTAACAAGTGTGGCGAAGGCTACCATCTACAAATACCATATTGGTCTTGAGTTGGGTAATGCCAGCCATAGCATAGACCTGCCCACTCTGTGGGAAAGAACTCTCGCAGTCCACCGGTGGCGGAGTCTTTCCCGCGGTGGGCCCCACCAATGAAGACTGTATATATTTTATATATATGTATATTTATCAATTATTTTTATCTATTTATATCTATTTATTCATATTTTTATCATTATATAATCATATTTATTCATATTTATAATTATTCTGTATATAACCTTATATAATCTTATATGTACTTTGAAATAAAAAGTAGTTTCAATCTCAATATCTCTCTCTCTCCAAGATCATAGTCTTTGACGAGTTTAATATTTGTTTTTGACTCGTGCTTTAGATGTACTAAATTCGAAAACTCACGTGAGAACGCCCTTGCAATCTCAGAACAATTTTTAACGTCTTGCAAAATGCTTTATTTTTATTTACTTCTCCTGACGAAGACAAAAGAATTTTGTCGAAACGTTGAGAAAATAAAAAACTCTAACTGGCCGAAGTGTCTATTTTTCATATAAATATATATTACTTATTAAATGTTACTAAGAAAAAAACCAATAATTTAACAGTAATATTTTTTTAAAATTCGCTCTTATCGAGAAACAAAGAATTCTGCGATCGCTCTACTTGGCCGCCTAGGTGGAAAATCTTTCTCACAAAGAGCTATCAGGAATATCTATTATTAGGTACATTGTAAAGATATATCTATATGTTTAGGAGTTTAACAACTCCTTCTTTGCCGGTCCCAAGCCCGGATGAAAAAGGAGGAGGGGGAGCAGTAACAAGCTCACTAAAAAACCTGGGTTCAGCTGCCCCGGCTGATAATACCTTGTAAGGGCTCCTAATCCAGGGATACAGGATGAGCAGTGTTTGTACTCCATGTTAGGAGCAGCTGCGCATGGAGTCTGTCCTCATGTCAGAGGCGGCCATTTCTTTTGGAGCTAAGTCGGCCTGCCACTGAATAGTGCTCCCAGTCTTAAAATTTGGGCTTGAAAATTTGCAACCGCCTTTAAAAAGCGGAAAATTGTCGCTGGAAGCAACAGTTGAAAAATATGCAAATTCGCCGGCTGGCGGTAAAGATGCAAATTCAGCAACGTCGGCTGACTTTGCGATTAAGTCGCCTTTTAACGGCGTTATCGGGCCCAAAGAAACTGGGCAAATTCATCAGAGGATGTGAATCCTGTATCTGAGGACGGCTTCACGGTCGTCCAAGGTAAAAAGAGACGCCGCGGCTCGGCGGAATCGCCTGCAGCAGCCGCACATTCCAGCAACGCCCGACGCCCTGGAACCAATCGCCGTCAACGATCATCGACGGAAAGGGTGCCTCGGGCACAAGAAATCAAGACCACGAGAACACACATTGTGGAGGCCAGGGCGCGGCAGGCGTCTTCTACTGAGGAGCAGTGTCTCTATGTTGAGCACTGCCCTGAACTCGAGCCTTACCATTATCTCAAGGCGATCGATGAAATGGTCGGAGGGACCAGTGACGTCGTCCAGATCGCGAAAGTGAATGGGCACTTGCTGTTGGGACTTTCCAACAAGGCCCTGGCGGACCGCCTGATCAATGAAGGCCTCGAGGTTGAGGGCATGTCCCTCAAGACCTTCCCCTTCTATAGAAGAGCGGCAAGAATAACCATAGGCAACCTCCCCTTCTTTGTGAAGGATGCTTCAGTCATCGACGCCCTTTTGCCTTATGGGCGGGTAACTTCCATCGTCCCTAAACAGCTAAAAGCTGGTAAATACGTCTACACCGACGGCCGCCGAGAGGCGTTTATTGTTCCGCATGACGGCATGACCATCGAGTCCATCCCTGCCCGCCTCGATATAAGAATAAAAGGCGAGTCCTGGCCTATGTACCTGACCTCCGGGATCAGGTGCTCTAGATGCCGCGGCCAGGGACACAGAAGAGCAATCTGCCCCTTGCTCACTGGGCAGTCCACCGGCCCCAGACGGACTTCACCACACTCCACCACCAATGTCTCTCAAGTGACCGCGCCTGAGCTGCCTCGACAGGCATCAGCCGCGTATCCTGCGCCATCGCCTCCAGATCCAGCCATGGAGGTTTCCGGCGCTCTTCCTACGGCCCCAGCCGCGCCTCATCAGCCTGCTGTACCTGGTCAATCGTATGGGCCGACAACACCCTCTCCCCATGGGCAAGAGACGACACCAGCCATGGCCACACCTCCGCCTCCACCATCTGTCCGAATGGAGGATGATCCGGAGCCGGACTATTGGACGGACATGGTGGATCCAATAGATGAATTGATGCGAAGTCCTGGTTCGGAGCCCATTCTCCGAACGATCGACGTGTTCGAATTCGTGGACGCGGCCCGGGACCCTGAGGTGAGGGAGTGCGTGGTCGCGGATCTTTCGCCGCGGCAGAAAAAGATTGTCGCCCAATTCCTGGATAAGCTCATCGAGCGCACTCGGGACTCGGTTCCCTTGATCCGTAGGGGACTATCTGAGTTCAGGGCCGCCTTGCCTTCCTATGTTCCAGACCCCTCCCTGAGGACACCCCCTGTTGACTCCTGACAGAGTCAGGATAATTGTAAATAATTGTAAATCTTTCCCATTGACTCTTTGAGAGGGATCATTGACTGAATGGTCAATAAAGTGTGTTTTCATTGTCATTGTCAGTCTTAATGACAAAGGCAGACGCATTCTACTTCACCCAATCATGATGGTTGTCAATTTCAAGCTTTACAAGCTTGACACCCTAATATGATTGAGTGGAGATAAGAAAGAAGAAGAAGAAGGAGTTTAACTTCAAGAGACCTATTATTTTCTTTTGTATATGTGTGAAAGAGGTAAAACCAAGATTCCATAACTGTATCTGACCTATCTAAGCAACCTAAACTTCATATTGCAGAAAACAACACGAGAATTCAAACTAAGGATCCGACACTACAAAAAAAAAGCAAACAGTTTTAGCTAGAGTAAATAAAAAAAACTCATCTATCAGAGACAAAATCAAGAAACGTCGAAATAATGGGGCCAAACAGGGGTTTCAACTACAAGAGTCCCAAGTGAGATTCTCAACAAGAAGGGAGAGGTACCTTGTTGAGCACAGTCTCCCAGGCCACGGGCGCTAGCACCATGTTGAAGCCGTGTAACGCCGCCCAGTCCAGCTCCTGTTCCCATCGGCTCCAGTTCCACCAAGCCATGCTGTAGCTAGCAGTGCACACGTTCTGGTAGAACCTAATCCTGCATCCACAAACAGCTATATGGTCAAATGACAGGATTCCTCTCTGTCTCAATATATGCTGTAATAGAATCTCAGCCTCCGTTCACAGACAGCTATTTGACAGGATTCCTCTCTGCTTCAATATTGTAGCGAAGTTTTTTTAAAAATTTATTAACAGAGTATTATTTTTTTGTGTTTATATTTTGCTACTTTGTAATCTTCCAACATTGATTATCATTTGTTTACCACTGATAGTTTGTTCTTGCCTTAAATAAATTGCAGTGTCATCCTGAAGTTTTGTCTTCCCTAATTTTCCACGTGGCAATATTTACTGTGATAGAACCTCAGCCTGCGTCCACACACAGCTACATTGTCATATGACAGGATTCCTCTTTGCTTCAATATATACTGTAATAGCATCCTTCATACATCTATCGCCGTCGGTTGGGATCGGAATGCAGACGACCGGCCCCTACCAAGGGCTCAACCCCTTCTCCCCTTTTATAGATATGAATATGAAGAACTCTAAATAAACAATGTGAAAAATAGTACAAATGCGATATTGTACTGGGATAAGGTTCATAAATTGATGAAAGAAAGAAAAAAAGGCATCTCCTTATCGTGCAACTGAGAGATATGCCTTTTTTCTTTCCTATATAAACAGTTCGGCTTATTACCAGAGGTTATGTTATACTCTAGGCCAGGTGTCGTCAAACTTCTATGTCGGAAGATTCAAAAATTACAATTTACAAAATTCAAAGTTTTTAAAGAGCCACCAATTTTTTTCTTCATAATACGTACAATATAATGCGGCCTATGATTGTAGAACAACATTTGAAAATATCCCGCATGTATTTCTTTTGAACGAAAAATCGAAATTTATTTTAAGGAGAAATAACGATTATTCCTAACCTTAGGGATGAAGTATGAAAGGATGAATTGTCAAGATTAATGATATTTTATTTTACCGTTTATCATTACCCTTCACAATTCATCCTTTCATACTTCATGCCTAAGGTTGGAAATAATCGTTGTTTCTCCTTAAAAATAAATTTTGATTTTTAGTTCAAAAGAAACACATGCGGGATATTTTTGTTCTACAATTATTTTTGCCAACAATAAATAATAATCGCATAATTAATATTTACGTACGGAACTATATTAAGAGCCGCAGCTTCACATCCAAAGAACCGCATTTGGCTCGCAAACGCAGTTTACCGACCCCTTCTCTAGTCGTAACCCTGTTCTTACAAGGATATTCTAGACTATAACATTGAGGACGAGGATTGCAGAAGTTTTGACCATGGAAAAAAAAAACACATCCATTGCCTTTGAAAACAGAAGTTAATCTTTATACATCAATCCTTTTTAAACTTAGAATCCGACAGATATCCATTATTAACTTATCTTAGGATGAAGAAAGCAGGGAATTAACCGCTTTCATTATACACAAAGCTCTTTTTAAAAATACATGAAATTGGTTTTCGGTCTGACTTCAGTAATTAATTTTTTAGAGATATCTTTCAGATTTTCTACAAGATATACGGGGATACCTTGTACATAATGGATATTATTTGTCCTGGATCTACATTGATGGAACATAAATAAAGAATTTGAAAGGTTTGGAATGAGAGAATTAAAAGGAACTTCTTCTATGTCGTCTACGACAATGTCGTACGAATGCTAACGAAATAAACATGTTTTTATAGAAGAAGTTCCTTTTAAGTTTATAATCTTAGAATATAGTTATGATAATCGAAATTTGATGTCTAAATACAATTAAAAATGTATCAAATCTTTAAACTCGCGCTTCTTTATGGAAATCTCAATTGTTTAGAAAATGACGGCGTTGATGAAACAGGTATCGTATGTTTGCAAAATGTTTATAATGTAAGGTTAAAATGTGAAGAAGGAATGTTATATATGGATTTGGAGATGTTCACCTTCCATGTTGACTTTGTTTTAAAATTTGGATATCTTCGATGGCACAATTGGGAATAGAGATGGTTCTAAATGGTACAGAAAATTGCATAACACAATTACAGTAGCACATCGATTGGTTGTGTGCGCACATAAGGCCGCGCATAATGTGGAGGAAGAACGTACGTTCTTATTTGAATACTAACGGCTTTTCTTGTAGAAAGACGTTGTTGCATATTTGTTCATGTGTCCAAGATGTCACTATTGGAGCCGTTGTTACATCTTTGTTTGTGTGTTTAGAATGTCACTATTGGAGCCGTTGTTACATCTTTGTTCATGTTTTCAGGGTGTCTTCATATAGGTCAAGATATTTCTATTTAAAAGTTTTGAGCAACGCCTTTACTCCAAATGGAGTAAAGAAATGAGCATACCTAATCATGAAGGATTTTCTTCTAAATAATAATAAAAAACTCTTTATATTATAAAAAAATAGTTTTCAACTCTAAATTATGCCTGATATGATGTGTGTGTGCCAGATTGAAATTGAAACGTCCAAGAACAGTTTTTTCAGTAATCAATCGTGTTTTGATAATAATCACAGGTCTCACACAAGACAATACCTTTATTCAAACTTTTAATAAGCTACCGCAGTGTGAGTAGTCGACCCCTTTG
This sequence comes from Cordylochernes scorpioides, assembly GCA_030710605.1. NCBI lineage: Eukaryota > Metazoa > Arthropoda > Arachnida > Pseudoscorpiones > Chernetidae > Cordylochernes > Cordylochernes scorpioides. The sequence goes on from CP092880.1 coordinate 17,869,021, forward strand.
ATTATTATAATCTGTACTTTCTTACATTTTAAGTATTGCAGAGAAATTACGAGCAATTTTGACGTGGAAATATTCCATTAAAGGGGATTAATATTTCAAATTGAAGAAAAAATATGAAACGTAATAATAATACTACAATGAAAGATATTGTTATATCTATAAAGTAAATTATATAAAATTTATATTTTAGATAATTACAGTAAACGTCTAAGGACTTAAATGAAGTCGTTGTGGCCTTCATGTTCAGAGTGGTTTCAGGCGTGAATGTATTGCACCAAAGAACGAGACATGTTGGATGTCACCACAGAGATGGCGAGAGAGTGAGTCTAGCCGACACCGGTCAAGGCAGGTCTGTGTAGAGGGGTATGTCAATCATCGTGTCTCAAAGCGAACTGATCTGTTTTGAGCCAAAAGGACACACCTGGTACCCCGGCATGTTTTTCGTAGACCTTCCTACTGACTGGTGCCGACTGTCACTCAATCGAATTTTATTATGTCGTTTTGTTAATTATACTATACCTAAACGTTTAATAAAATATATTCATCCTTAGAAGTTCAATTTATTATCTAAAATTGCTAGTAAAGGATTAAATTTTAAAGAAAATTTATATGTTACAAAGCTCTCCCTTCTTCTTGTAGCATGCACGGCATCTTCTTAAAGAATCCTTTCAACCTGTCAGGTCTTATGGGGCTTGTGGTAATTGCCTACAACGTAGATTTGGCTTTGACATAGTAATCTACTTTTGTAAGTGATTCAGCAAGATATGAACAAGAACTGTTTAACCTTTATCATTTCTTCGGCGTGTTATAATTGGCTAGAAGTGGTGATTCTGGGTCTCCGTGTTGAAGAGTATGTTGGCCTGAAAGTTCGAGAAATAAAGGAATTGTCAAAAGAAACTAAAACCTAGATTCCTTATTGATTCTATCGAAACAACTAGATTTGAATAAGATTTCAGAGTCGGATAGCTCGAAGGTTCACGTTATTTCACGGTATATATACTCTATAACAAAAAAATCGACGCACCAAGAAGGAGTTGTCAGATTAGGACAAAAATTGGTGTATGTAAAGAGCATGTATAGGGGAAAAAACGATTAAAATTTCAGAACAATTAATTGTTTTATTTCAGAGTTTGATCAATCAGTTGCATGTTTGGTCGAAACCTTTTTGTATACGTATTTTCATATAAATCGGACAACTGCTTCTTGGTGCGCCGATATTTTGTTATACAGTGTATTTGGATAAGTATAAACAGACAACTATCGATTTCAGAAGATGACCAACTTCTGCGACGTGTACAACGGAATTGTTTGAGATTCTTCGGTCACATCGCGCGACACAGGGGAATGGAGTACACCATACTGACTGGAAAGACGTCTGGGCGATGTATACCTGGACGCTCGACGACACGCTTCGTGGACCAATTAAAGGAACTTACTGGTTTAACGGTCGTCTAGATGGTACATCGAGCTCAAGACAGAGATGGCTGGCGTCGCATCGTATTTGGGATGTAATACGTACAATGGACCACAACGTTCGATCGTGAATAGAATGATATTACTACTTGGATAAGAAATGTTGCTGTACATATTATACGTTTTAACAATCCCAGTATTTTTCAGCCAGGGTAAGATAAGTGGTGTATTGCTAACTGTGACACTTGGATAAAAACTTACTTAGTGTAAAAGCAAGTATATTTTAGCGTATATTTTAAAGTGTTAGTATCTATTAGATAAATTACTAAGTATACTAGGGGCTAGCAATAAGAAAATTTAGGACCTTGGCACTGAATTTACACAAGAACTGTTTAAACCATTTTCACTTCTTCAAATGTTTGATTGACTATTCTGCCCGGCATTTCCATCAAAGTATAGCGTACAAATCCAAGAAAGTACTAATGTCAGGACGACAAGGCTACTAAACCATTGCTATATTATATATTATAAAAGTTTGTTATTTATGTGGGTAAAATACTAAGTACAGTGAAACCTCCATGAGGGGACACTCACGCTAGATTACACCTCTCTACAAAGGACAGTTTTCATTTGCAAAATTATCATTTTTACTATTTAGTAACTCTCCGGTAAGAGGACACCTCTCTTTAAAGGACACTTTGGCTCTGCAATTAGGTGTTGTCCTTTATAGGGAGGTTCAACTGTATTTTTGAGGCGAGCAATAAGGAGGTTTATAACCTCGCCCCTGAATATCCACATAATAGACATACAGCACGTATTTCGAATTAAAAATGTTATTTTATATTTTAAAACGTTCAGTTAAAGACTTAATTATTGTTGTTTTTATTACAATATAAAAAGTTAACGTATAGTTCTTTTTAAAATAATCCAATACTTAATATTTATAATACATTTTGTTTTCTATTTTAGTGTCAAAATGGATGTAGCCTCACCGAGTCTCCACACATACACTCCTATAGCTGGTATTGACCCGAAGTAACTATGCGACGCTCTTCGCCTAGCATTGATCCGAGCTGCTTCCAATTAAACTTGTGTTAAAACCCTCTCTCTCTCTGTGTAATCCTATTTCACGCTGAGCTCCTTTCCTAACTGGCGACTTTACTAAACATCGCTTTTCTTTTAACTCTTTAAAAAAAATATGGAGTTGGTTGATATTTTTCATGAATGTCATTGCTTGTATTCTCATCATAGGATAGATTTGGTTAGTAGATTTTGGTATAAACTTAAAATATGATTATTGTCTTATATCGACATGGAAAGATCGCTAAATTTGCGCCTATACTGTAAGGGCAGCTGGCATATCTACAGTATATTATTCTTGTATATTGTTGAATTATCGTTTATCAGTGAGCATACTATTATCTGTTGGATCGTTTTTGAAGACAACTCTCAGGTTTAACAAATTAATTTTATAAATCTCAGAGTTGTCTTCAAAAACGATCTATTAACTCGTTTCTCTCTATATAACTAAAAATCTTAAATATTTATTTTTGACTCGTGCTTTTGATGTTGTACAAAATTTCGAATATCGCGTGAGAACGCCCTTAGAGCCTTAGAATAATTTTTAACGCCTTGCTATATGTTTTAATTTTTGTTTGCTCCTGACGAGGACAAAGGCTTTTGTCGAAACGTCGAGGTAATAAAAATATTTATACTGGCCGAAGTATCTATTTTCAAGAAATAACTAAATATGTTTAAAGTTTAATAAAATAATTTTATAAATATCAGAGTTGTAACATGAATCATGAAAATTTCTCTTATAGAATTGTAAATAGTTATAAAACGAAGAGAAATTTTTTTTTTAACATGAATCATGAAAATTTCTCTTATAGAATTGTAAATAGCTATAAAACGAAGAGAAAATTTTTTTTTTATTAGAATGCATGAAATTAGAAAAAAATTTTCTCTTCGTTTTATAACTATTTATATCAGAGTTGTCTTTAAAAACGATATACTAATCTATTAAACGATATATTAACTCGTTTCTCTCTCTATATCTAAAAATGTTTAAAGTTTAAAAAATAATTTTATAAACCTGAGAGTTGTCTTCAAAAATGATTCAACATTATCACTGATTGTACTCTGTGGACTCGCAGTACATAAACATACGCGTAAGCCATCAGAAACTTTCAGTTGCACGATAAGGAAATGCCTTTTTCATAATTTATGAACCTTATACCAGTACAAAATCACATTTGTACTATTATTTTCATATTGTGTCGTGGTCTCACGCAATTCTGGCCTTAACTACCCGTTTCATGATTTTTCAGGATGCCTGAATGACCAGTTTTTTGGTCGTTGAGGTACAGCTTGCCTCACGCTGATGGGAGCCAACAGCCCGAAACGCGTAGGTGGTTAGTTTTTCTTGATTAATCAAGAATGGGTATTTGGCCAATTCTGGAATAATTAAAAATCAACGAGAATAGTTGATATTTATTCCTATAGATGGCAAAAGCCATCAGCAACTTTTCAATTGCACGATAAGGAGATGTCCTTTTTCATAATATAAACATACGTTGATTGTCTTACCTTAACAAAGAAATAAATACTTTATTTTAAAACTACCCAATTACTTCTTGCTGGTTAACATCAAACAAACACAAGGACATTACAGATACCAATAATAAAGAATCTGTTGTAGAATAGTGTGAAGATATATAAGTGATGTGAAGAGAGAAGAAGAATTGACATCAACAATATATTTCTCCCGCGTGCATCATTTGCTTTATGTGAATTCTACAGGTCACGCCTCACTCAAACTACACTGCGTAACATTGAAAATGGAACACCAAGAAATAGTGGCCAGAAAGTGATGAAACTCGGCAGACAGAGAGAGACAGGGACGAACAATAAGTGATCTTTATTTCAAAATGATAGTCATAATACAGAGCGAGAACGGCGTCGGCTTAGTAGCAAGTAGGACCACCGCGGACGGCGATGCACGCAGCAACACGTCTAGGTAGAGAGTCAATCAGAGTACGGATGGCGTCCTGAGGGATGGCTCTCCATTCCCTCTCAACCATTTGCCACAGTTCGTCTTCTGAACGCGGCTGTGGCAAGGCATGCAAACGGCGTCCAATGATGTCCCAGACGTGCTCGATTGGTGAGAGATCAGGAGAGTACGGTGGCCAGGGAAGCATCTGTACATCTTGCAGAGCTTGTTGGCTAATGCAAGCAGTGTGCGGTCGGGCGTTATCCTGCTGATAAAGGGCATTGGGTACCCCCTGAAGGTAGGGGAGTGTCACCGGTCGCAGAACATCATCAACGTATCGTTGGGCCGTCATAGTGCCCTGAATACGAAGTAAAGGTGACCTGGAATCATACGCGATTGCGCCCCAAACCATGATTCCACGTTGTCGCACGGTGGGGCGTTCCACAATTGCTGCCGGATTGGACCTTTCTCCACGTCGACGCCACACGCATACACGGCGACTATCACTGGACAAGCAGAAACGCGACTCATCTGAGAACACGACCCTGTGCCATTCCGTCATCCACGTCGATCTAGCCCGGCACCATTCCAAACGTTGACGCCTATTCGGTGGGGTCAATGGCAGTCTTCTTAGCGGACGGCATGAGTGCAAGCCATTAGCAACCAATCGACGGGAAATGGTTCTGGTCGAGATGGAATGATCTAGGGTGTCTTGCACATGTTGCAGGATGGCGGTACAAGTGGCTTGTGGGGCCGCCACTGCTTGTCGAAGGATACGCCGATCCACACGTGCTGACGTCACTCTGGTTGCACCGACATTCCTATAAATTGCCACATTTCCTTGTTCCAACCATCTTCTCCACAGTCGGTGCACCGTGGACGCACCAAGGTGTGTATCAGCTGCGATTTGACGTATGGACCAACCTGCCCTTTTCAGTCCGATCACCATGCCCCTCGTAAAAGCGTCTGTCTGCTTGAACTGCCTCCGTTTACGATGACCTGGCATTCTCTGTTATTACACGTGTCTTTTGACACAAGAACAAAATTTATACAATGATTTTCCTTGAAGAAATAACGACACGAATACTGTCCTTTCTGCAAGTTCCTTCCCTTATATCTTACTCCATGTGCGCACGAGAGCTGCGCATTTTACATCATTTGCATAACTCGGTTAGGCGCGTCTACCCTGAAATTTGCATAATTTTCTGGCCACTATTTCTTGGTGTTCCATTTTCAATGTCACGCAGTGTATCTACAAAGGGTTATGTTACAAGGTTATATATGAAAAAAAAAAAAACAATAGAAAAAATAAAAGATAAGTGGGTCAGGTGTTGATATTAAAAATAAAGAAGGCATTTCCTGAACACGAGCACATGTGCTTTTTAGATGGCAGAGTGCCATCTAGTGGAGCAAAAATAAACTAAATGTTATTTAGCTTGCTCCATGATATTTGGCCAACCCAATTTCTTGATAATTTAAAAAAAGCCATCCACGAAATTTTTGGTCACAGTGGTTACAGCTTACTCCACGCTGACGAGCGCCAACAGCGCGAAACGCGTTCGTGGATGGCTTTTCTTGATTTATCAAGAAATTGGGTTGGTCAAATATCACGGAGCAAGCTAAATAAACGTTTATTTTATTTTTGCTCCACTAGATGGCGCTCTGTCATCTAAAAAGCACATGTGCTCGTGGTCAGGAAATGCCTTCTTTATTTTTAAGGTTATATATGTTACATGGTTTTGTCTATGGTGTAAGATAAACAAGTGATGGATAGAATCTTATTAAATGGGACACGAGTGGTAGCTAGGTTTCAAGTTGGGTAAAATTAGAACTTTCTTACTTTTTTATTCTAAGGCTAGGATTTATGGTGGAAAACTCTCAAGACCTCGTTAAAAAGATTCCTTATATGAATTTAGTACATAATTAGTAAAGATATATATATAGGAATTGTAACCAAAGTAGGATACGATAGAATGTCTTCTAGTCTACTATAAGATTTTTAGGAATGTTAATAACTTTTAGTTAAAACTAGTCAGTAGAGGGCGAGCTTTGGTTGCATCATAGCCACAAGAATTTGCTGATGAAAGCTGGCAAAGTAGCTAGGTCAATTCTAAGGCCAAAATATAGATAAGAATTTTGCCGGAAAGAAATTATCTGAAAATATACTTCTTATATTCCAAAATCAGCCCAGAAACTATGTGTAGCTTGTTATGGGGATTGCGTAGAGATGGCGAGGGTTCCACCATTAATGTAGACGGAAATGTGTTCGAAGAGTAGAATGACTGCAAATGTGAAGAACACCTGTACATATTATCCATTGTAGATATCATAAGCTAGGTTGATCTTTTTGAGCAGTGTGTGTACTAATATAGTTATTTTAAACATGTACTGGAGGGTAGAATGCATCGACTATTTACTGCCTCTCCTAAAGGTGGTCTCAAATTGGAGGTTGGCCTTTCATCATGGATTTCTCTCAATGGAAGGTTTTCAGTATTAGAGTGGAACTATAAATGAATCTACCTCTTCAATCTAAACGTCAAAACCTCACAAATGACACTCATCAGAGAATCTACTGGAATATAAACAGATTGATTCTAACGATCATTTTAACAGGTGGGGGTCGGTGGAAGGATGGTCTAAACCCCACGGGTCGGCAAACTTTTGAATTGGAAGAGTCAAAAATTACAATTCACAAAATTTCAAAGTTTTTAAAGAGCCACAATTTTTTTCTTGCTTACAATAGATAGTACTCGCATAAATAATATTTACGTATGGAACTATATAAAGAGCCGCAGCTTCACATCCAAAGAGCCGCATGTGGCTCGTGAGCCGCAGTTTGCCGACCCCTGATCTAAACCGTTGGTTTTCGACCGCTACAACCAGGGTTCGATTCCCGCATTGGGTATTTTTTTTTCTGATAAAAAAATGCTTCAATGTCCCTCGATTCTTGCCAAAGTCCAACTCCACCAGCGAGTGCAAGTAAACAAACGGGGTTCTGGCATATTTGTAGGTGCAAAGTCGAACTGCTTTTCACATGTGTAGACATATGGTGTACTTACAGTGAAAGCAGTCATCTACTTCTACCCACCATGATTATAATGGCCTGTACCATGTGTACTAGGGATAAGATAACAGGTTGTTGTAGCAGAGAAATGTACATACCTGAAGCGTGGCTGATCCTCCAGGGGAACTCCCACGGGAGGCAGAGCCCCGGGGGGTAGTCTGAGGTTTCGGGCCCCCCAAGTCACCTGTCCCCCACACCACTGGCGCAGATAGCGGTACAGTCCAGCGGCCACGTTCACCCCGCTCGATCCTTGCACGGCGATCTTGCCATCGTCAGGATGGTCGTAGATCTGGACAGCCAGTCTACATCCAGTATCTGGGAAACTTGTCATGTTCAAGCTAGCTGAAGAACAGAGGCCCGGAGTGATAACCATTGTAAAATCAAAATTGACTTAATCGACATAAACTCACCCTCCCAGAAGAGACCAAAGAGCGTTTAACGGTCTCTCTTATTAGAATTTCTACTGTACCTGTCTATATCATACAATTGCCAAATTGTCCATATCATATCATTATCAAATTGATCAAATCATACAATGGTTATCCCATAAATTTGCTTTTACAGAATAAGGAGATCAAGGGTTAGAGCCATAAACATTTATATCAATGTGAAAAAATAATGTAAAAAAAAAATTAAATAAAGGTCAAGTGTTGGTATCAAAATAAAAAAAGGCATATCCTGACCACGAGCACATGAGCTTTTTAGATGGCAGAGCGCCATCTAGTGGAACAGAAATCAACTAAACGTTGATTTAGCCTGTTCCATGATATTTGGTCAACCCATTTTCTTGATGGCTTTTCTTGATAGGGACTAATAGGGACACTTGCACTGTCATACATGTATGCCTTTACATTTGTCTATACATATTTATTTACAATAATTTTAGGTCGTAAAGAGAATATTCATATGATATTAACAAGGAGAAAGGGAAAGAAAAAACGAGAACATAGAACTCTGTACAAAAGAAAGAAGTTCCTGGCAATATGTACAATCAACATAATATAAATTATCAGTTTCTTAAAATATATTTGTTGCTATATAATTTAAAATATATCTACAAAAGGTATTGAATTTAATATACATTTCTTTACTGGAAATAAAATACTTGGATCTGTTACTATTAAATATTGTTAATTCTATAGACTTGAAAACAGGACAATCCAGTAAAAGATGTATTGAGGTTTGTTCCTCATGTCCATTCTACTCTATATTTGAGTTGATGTCACTTTCTAAACGTGAAGAAATCTGATGACAAATTGTATCTCGTATTTGATGCATTATTCTTGAGGGGATGCTATTTCTGTGAAAAATAGACATTTCGGTGAGTTAGAGTTTTCATTTTCTCAACGTTTCGACAAAAATCTTTTGTCTTCGTCAGGAGAAATAAATTAAAGTAAAGCATTTGGAAAGGCGTTAAATTTGTTATTTGGTAAACAAATATTGTTGAATCGAATTAAAAATTGAATGTTTAATTATTTAGTAAATCAATATATAAATATCGTAGAGGCTGATTGGCCGGCATTCATATTTTTCATAGAAATGCTTTATTTTTATTTACATCTCCTGACGAAGACAAAATATTTTTGTCGAAACGTTGAGAAAATAAAAAAAACTCTAACTGGCCGAAGTGTCTATTTTTCACAAAAAAAAAAAGTATATATTTGTATATAGTAACAAAAAACAGAAATAAACAATCAATAAAATGGAAATTCGACACTATTATAGAGGCGTATGATTCTTTTAAAATTAAACAATTTCTACTGCCTTTACTGCCCTAAATCCATTGCAGTAAGGGAAGTATTGTTTTGTCTAATAATTGTCTAATTTTTAAAAGAATAATACGCGACTATAATAGTTTCGAATTTTCATAACAGATGGCGCGCTAATGCATCATGAACAAATATTATACAATAAAACTATTATTTTAATTTGAATGACTCTTCTCAAACTTCAAGGCCAAATCGAACAATGATCCAACTATAGAGGTCTCACAAGGGTTGGTTCAGAACCTAAACAAACAAGGCCATGATCAACTAACGATAGTGGTCACGAAGGTATAAAAAGTCGATTTTCCATAGAGACCCACCCACTCTCAATTCTAAAACGTTTAACAAAGGCCTACGTTTAGTTGGACAAAAAAAAACGAATTTGAAACTACTCTTTCTTAGAACGAAATAAACGGTATTTTTCCAATTTACTAAAAGATGAAAACTACTTACTATCCATTCGTAAAATATATCTAATTTATTATTAACTGTAAATTGATTTTAAAAGGTTTTCTAACCAAAAAGAAATAACACAATCACTTATCCTTTGTCCCCCTTAGACCGAATTCGAGTGAACGAGATCTTTAAGAGTAATTTCTTCAGTTCCTTTTATATACTTATCAATCCAAATACATTTAGGTATATGCTGAGGAATTTAATTTTGTATATTCACATAAGGCTTTTGTTCCTTCTCTATAGATCATTGAGCGTAGGTGATCTGGTTTCCATCTGGCCAATTGTGTTTATTAAAATACAAATAGAGCTGAAAAAATCTCCTAAAAGTGAACTATAATGACAATACCAATGATATTGCCAAAATTCCATCTATATAGTTGTAATTATTTTTAAAAATATATAGTCATTATTTATATATTGTCAAGTATCTCTGCAACCCCGGCCACAGGAAGCTCCATGGGACACCTGTCAATCATCACTGGACTCCGGGGGGGACCACAGGTATGAGGGGTTCTCGGAATCTTATCGGCAAATAAGGAAAACGGGACGGTGGCTGACCACTCTCATTATTATTACCTTGGGATAAGTTGTTATCTCTCTCCCTATAAATATCTCTGGTTCAAAATCGCATTAATAGGTACCGCTCAACAAGAGCAACCTAGTTCATGATAATTGAAACAGTGAATAATATATGAAGGTTATTCACATATTAAACAAAATGTTAACGCGGGATTCAATCCCCGTTCATGACTGTCGGGAATCGAGGGTGTTACCCACTCGTCCCCTTAAATATCTCTTGTATATAATTTTATTGGAGAACTAAAAGGTAAATATCCACCTTTATATTAAATTAATTATTCCCAAATTTGCCCTTTCTCTATTTATCTCCGCGACAATATTTATGTTCCTCCACAACTGAGCTTCCTCTACCAGCTCTATAAGATTTTAATAATACGGTAAAACCAACGTAAGTAACCTATACAATATTAAATCAAAATAGATTGATTAATTCAACTTCTAATAATCAAACACATCCAGGAAAGACAAGTTATATCCACTCATAGACAAAACTTAAGGAATGTGTACCTTTAAGAATGTATATCGGGATTCAGACAATAACTCTGAAAGATAAACACATAGGTAATAAGATCAAATCCAAATAAATAATTAATGTGTGACGTTTCGGTAACAACGCTGTTGAGAGCCAGGAGCGGCCTACGTAAATGGACATACTGTATCACACTCTGATCTGACACTGCTGATTTGACCCTGGGGGCGGTCACCTATAAAATGTCGGCTATGTCCCCTGAATCTTTGCCTCGTAGCTCCCCCCAGACCAACTCTTTTGCTGTTTTTTTTTTTTGACGTTATCATTTTGAGTTTGAATAAAAATAAGGATGATACAGGTTACACTAATAAAGATATAGCATATCATACAGAATATGGGGGTAGTAGCAAATAGGGACAGTGTACATTTTAATAGGAGGGTATATGATCTTAAACTATTGACTCTAACTTAGCCAATTAGAAGATGTGTGAAGTATACAAACAGTGTTATTATACTTGTATTATAATTTAAAATATACTACATATATATATTCTAAAAATATAAAGTGAGATTTGAAAATAGCAAAAACCAAAATATGAAGAAGTAAAATAGAATCGGACGTTTATTTAAAAAAATAAACTTTTGCCAAACGCGCCGACCAAGATTGTCAAGGAATAATGGCCATCCAGTTTCTGTGGGAATTTATTGATCCAAAATGGCTGCATCGATCCGAAGAAAAACTAAGGTAACATTAAATTTTATTTGTCGGAAATAAATATCTTTATTCTGCTATCTTAGAGCTCTCAGCTTTTTTTCTTCTTGTTTCTTTTAACGAATTTAATAGTTGAGTTATTGAGAGGGCAGGAAAACTTTGTAAAATATTTTAGCTACCTACATCAAACACATATAGAAAGAAGATTGAATTTGTTCGATATATGTCTGTATGAGAGGTTAAAATTGGGTTGATTTCATTGGCTGATGAGAGGATAGTGTGCGATGAGTTCTTTAGTTCAACGTAAATTTTGAGAATATCGTTAAAAATGAGAAAGATGACCTGAAGATACTCAGTGTTTGTAATTTCTTGCCATTAGGACTTCCTGCTAAGCTGAATACTTATTATTGATATTCTTATCTCTCATCGATTTTTTACAATATCAAAAAGCTTTATTAAGACCTTTCAGTCTTATGCAGATTCTCCGAGTAGAAATGTAGAGTACATGCAGGAGAGTAACTGCAATGGCGTAATAGTTTTGAGGCGCTCTATGCTTCTATGAATCAATTTCCTCCAGACAAATTTTCCATCTATATTTTGCCATAGGTTTGGCCCAGCCACTTTGCCATCTAAACACCTCTTTGGCAGATTGTGAAGATTCCATTAGATTCCGTTTAGATCTCATGGAATAAAGTCCGCCCTAGACTGTCGAGGGCCATTAGCCCGAAACCATGGTCTCTAGGTGGACGCTTGTCATTTTTCCAAAGCTGGTGTTGTGGCTTTGTTACCAACCCGAGGCCGCTAATTTGCGTCGACGGTCAATAGATGGCGTCTAGTTTTGACTTTGACGTTTATTTTGACGGGAGAAGCGTCTTAAGCTTCTATGGATCAATTTCCTCCCGGAAATATTCCATCCATAGTGATAGTACCAGAAATAAGCATTATTATTATTATTATTATTATTAAAGATAATCAAATAAAGGTAATATGGAATTTATATACAGGAAATCTCTTAATAAAGACAATCAAGCTAATAGATTAATCCGGGTGATTTGGAGGAAAATAAATTTCTTATACCTGGATTTACTCCGGAGTCTCTGTGAGTGAACAAAGAGTAAAATCTATAATAATATATTTAATATTTTCATAGTTCTTAAAATAAAAGATACCTCGGCCAGTAAATTTTTTTAAAAAGATTTACTGGCCGAAGTATATTTTATTTGAAGAACTATGAATGCCCGCAGAGCAGCCTCTATCTTTACGATAATATTTTCATTGTATTATTTTACCAAAATTACCATTATCTTATGTATTTTAAATATCAAAATTTACTTACTCGACTTAATCAGCATATTTCTATTTAAATACAGCTTATTAACATAATATTATTACTATTTTCATAAAAGAAATATCTATATTTTTAAAATATAACAGAAAATCCTCCTTTCCATTTGTTTCTTTTCTTTGTTGATGTTTTCATCTTCTGATTTTTTTTAGATGATGATAAGTTCTTTTTTTTTCACTGATGACTCGTGACAATATTCATAGTGAAATTAATATAACGAATGAAGACATTAAGACGCGAATGTTTCTTTTCACAAATAAATCAAACTTCTACTGTTCTTACTGCGATGAAAAAATATAGGGAGAGCTTGGCTTATCAGTGGTGAACCCTCCCAACGGTTTCGCCAATTTTTTTTTTTTTAATCTACCAGACCGCTTCTTTAGAGATCCAATACTTTATTGGATCATTCTGATTTTATATGGATGCACTGAAGGGTTGAATCTTAGAAATGGTATTTAAGCAAACTATGTACATAAGCTTTTAGGATAATAGAAATACATTCAACATTTGTGAAAAGAAACATTCGTGTCTTAATGTCTTCATTCGTTATATAAAGATGGCGCGTTATTGCTTTGTATTAGTGAAATTAATAGTTAAATATTAAAAGTGAAATGTAAAAACACAAGAAAAACTCTTAATATTGATTAGGTTTTACTTCTTGACCTCCTTGATGATCAGACGATAATCCCTGATGAGATGTAAGACTTAATCCATAAGACTTAGTGGAAAGGTTTCTTTCATTCAGCTGTCAAACATCACATGACCTGTCTGACCATCACAATAGGTGATTATACCATGATAAAAGTCTTCATATGTTAAATTGATATAATTTGGGTGCACATAACTATAGTTTGTAAAAATATATTTAAATTTAAATAAAATAAAACTATTTTTTAGAAAAATATTTGTGGTGCTTATCTCCATGGTTAAACCAATTCCTGAAGTCCACTTCTCTCCAATTTTGCGATGGTATTTATAGGCCTGGAAAATAGGTCCTCTATTGTCAGTTCTGAGCATGATATGTTCCGGAGAAGCATCTGCACTATTACATTTCAAGCAGTTATTGAAGGTTTTTTTTGTATATTTTAAAATTTTAAGGTTTTTATATGGCCACTTTTTAGTCTTGCTAAAGCTGTTTGTTGATTTCTATTGAGTTTTTGAAGTTCTTCTAATTGTTTCAATGGTTTGTACCAGTGATGATTTGGATATGTAACCGATTCAACTAAAAAAGGTACAGACGTATCATTGAAGCATTATCCTGATAAAAAATGCATTCGTTTATATCTAATTCTAAAAACCTTGTGAAATAAAGATATGTTCCGAAGACTTGTGACATTTGACAGCTAAATAAAAGAAACATTTTCCCTTTATCTTTTCTCGATTTAGCGGTACGTTATATCTATCTAAATGTCTTTTTTCATTGGTGTTCAAGTGCTCTCAACAGAAACAAAGATAGAATGGTTATTCTGATTTATCTTATACCATTTCATAGAAGACTGTTATTCACACACCAATGTTATTCTCTATGACCGGTAAAATTCTTATTGAGAGAGATGTGGGAGTCCTCTTGTTCCGTGAAGGTGAAATCATGGTACAACACAGTTGTCCCTTCAAGTCTAATATACAGTAAACTCCTCGCTAAAATGAACCGAGAGTTTTAAAGCGTTTCATTCCTCTTACAACGAACTCAACTTTGGAGAATCCTTATAGTGAACCATGGCTACAGTGAACCATGTTTATAGTGAACCATGGCTATAGAGAACCATGGTTATAGTGAACCATGGTTATAGCGAATCATGGCTATAGATTCTGTGCCATTGGACTTCGCTTAGTGTAGTTTCACTGTACCTTTGACAAGGTTTGATCTGGTAGATTAAATTGGCGAAACCGCTGGAAGGCTTCACCACTGATGAGCCAAACCCTCCCGATATTTTTTCATCGCAGTAAGGACAGTAGAAGTTTGTATTGTATATAAAAGAATCATTTGTGCTTAAATCCTTTCATTGGCGCGTTATTGCGTTATGTTAATTTTAATTTTGCTTTGCTGAAAATGTAACAAAAATCTTTTCCAAACTTAAATCTAATTTCTGTTAAAATTCAAGCCTGATTAAATATGTATTGAGTACGTGCATAACCAACATATATATAATCTAAATTGTATCTCCTTATATTCACTGCTAGTATATAATTTTGTTGACCACCTTTGAGGGATGTTGAATTAAAGTCTGTGTGTTTAATTATAGCTAATTAATCCAGACACTGATGAAAATTTTGACATACAATCTAGCCTCTTTAATTCAACATATAAAGGGATCAGTTGAACTAGAGTCTGTGCTGAATTAGTCGATTAGATGATTTGCTTATCATAAACTCATTAAAATGATGTGTTTAAAAGTTTTTTTTGTAATATTAATCAATATATATATATGAATTGAAACTATATTAGCCCTTTTTAAATTTCATTTAAAGTATAACTTCTTCAACCTATAAGTCGCAATGGGTAAATATTACCCAGTAGGAACTTTTAGAAAATATTTCTATATATATATATATAAAGAAATATTTATTTAAAAATCATCCACATTTCCTCTCACTAAATCTATCTAAAAGTTTTTTATTGTGGTTTATAATTTTAAATTTATTAGATATTTTATTAGTATGTCTGTGTGTGTGGCTCAAATTTACCCAGTGCGACTTTTTGAGTGTGTATTGTGTATATTGGACTGCTATAAGCAAGCATTGATATTTATATAAATTAATTGTGTATTTGGTTCTTTTGAATATAAATTCTCAAAATGAATATTCAGCAACTGGTTAATTTTCGATTAAATTTGAAAAGTTGAATTTATATTGATGTTAGAAAAAAACTTTTGAATAATGAAGAAAAAGAGGTAAAGAAAGGATGAGATAAGGAATGAATGGTATAACGATGCACTCAGTCATATTTCCTATGTATTGAACGTCCTTGTTTTATGTTCTAAGGTTTGTTTATATATATTTTTAATCCACAGGTCAATCATCTATCAAAAACATAGAATCAATTTATGGATATAATATGAACAATTCTTATGAAATTTCCATCTTCTATTAATACCTCTCAAGTTAGTTTCATAAAAATAAAAATGTATTCCACAAATTGAATTTATTATTATATCAATAAATAATTAGTTAAAAATTTAATTTGGTTTCCTGGGTCACATCGCTTCAACAATGGGTACTTTAGAAAATAATTTTACTCTAGGTAGGATGTCTAGGAGCCTGGCAGGGCTGATTTAATCGGACTCGGCCGAGTAATGCCTAAATTGGTGGAGGCTGACTCGAGCGAACCGATGTTGGAGCTCTGTTAGAAGAGTGGTATAGGCCTACTGGGGAACCCGCCACTATAAACAAAGGGTAACGCGCCAACGGCAGTACCTCCTGGGTGGTGTGGAAATTATGCCAAAAATAAAAGAAATAATAAATGAATAAACACACACAAATAAATATAATTCAATAAAATTAAAACGAATACTTCTATATGATCAAATATTTATGTCCTATTTATAAAATATGTTACTTGACATTAAACATTACCATTGTGAAATAAAACCTTTCAGACCATTGACCAACACTTTCGGTATTTGATATAAAAACCTGCTCTACAATCCGTTTTTCCAAGTTAAGAGATGTCCGAGCAGAGTGAGATAGTCAACTCTCTTCATATTTCACGTCTTGAGAGAGCATACCCTAGAACAGGATTGTGAATATAGAGAAAACATTTGCCAAACCCAACAGCTGGGTTCTCAATTTGGAAGGGCATAGTAATGGCTCGAAAATAAAACAATGTGTTTACAATAAACAGTCAGAAAGTCAACGTTAAGTATTGGAGTCTGAATAGAACATCTGGCTTGGCTGTTTCTTACTCTGTCCTCACAATCATTTGATATTTTATTTGAAACTCTACAAAATCCCAGTTGAATGGCTTTTTAGAATATTATATAAAAGGGCGTACCTGGATCTGTAAAGAAAAAAAAACAAGAATATTGTTTACCGGACACATGCAGAAATATTTAAACAGCATTTCTCAAAAGAATATTCTAACAATTATTGAATTTCAAGGAACAAAGATAATTTAGAAAATTTCTTTGAACAAAATTGGAAATTTCTTCATTTTAAAGGGATTATTTCAAAAACGAACGTTTTAACCGGGTCGCTCGAACGGACAAAATCCACCAATATTTCACAGTTTGAATTATTTATGAAACCTTAACACCCTCTCTTTTTCCGCTCCATTAACCCTTGTTTATTTCCCACACTAAAATTCCAAGAATTCGAAGCCAAATATGGGAGAAGGTCCAGTGGGGATATTTGCTCTTACAAAAAGAACTAAAATGATTCGGTTGCAAGTTATTTTTATAAAATGTAGAATTTTTTAAAGTCGCTATACTAGATATTTGAGGTAACAAAGCCAGTTATATCAGTTTTAAATTTTGAAGACCATCATCTTCTAACGCTATTAGAGACTGTGGAGTTGATTATATTGAAGACCTATTAGGTTTTTTATATTTCGCGAGAAATATAAAAATAATATGAAAAAATAAGAAATATTGAAAACAATAATGACCTATCCTGACCTCTCATATGAGCATTATAGATAATTGAGCATCATCTAGTGGAACAAAAATAAACTAAACGTTGATTTAACTTGTTCCATGATATTTATCCAACCCAATTTCTTGATAAATCAAGAAAAATTAACCACGAACACGTTTCTGGCTGTTGTTCCTCGTCAGTGTGGAAGACTGTACCTATTAAAAATAATATATGGAAAATCGAATAAAAGAGAAAACATATAGAATAGATAGTAAAATAGATTTTTTTAAAATCTGATAGCTCAACTGGATTTGCTGATGCCATTAATCGGAATGAAATAATTGATTTTTAAATCCCTAATATTGGAAAACTATTCTTTTTTTGATATCAAGAACTTTTTTGCACTTGGTTATCTCGTGTGTCTTCAAAAAAGGTTACTATTTTTCAAATATCCTTCAGAGTTATTCGTCTGAATCCCGATATACAATCTAAAAGGTACAACTTCCTTAAATTTTGTCCATGAGTGTAACTTCCAAGTTCCCTATAAAAAGGTCAGAGATTTGATAGAAGTAGGGATTCGGAAAAAGAAAGTAGGTAATGATAAAACTACATAATATTTCTGTAAAAAATAGACACTTCGGCCAGTTAGAGTTTTTTATTTTCTCAACGTTTCAACAAAAATCTTTTGTCTTCGTCAGGAGAAATAAATAAAAATAGAGCATTTGGCAAAGCGTTAACAATTCTAATTTTAACGCTTTGCCAAATGCTGTATTTTTATTTCTCCAAACGAAGACAAAAGTTTTTGTTGAAACGTTGAGAAAAAAAAAACTCTAACTGGCCGAAGTGTCTATTTTTACAGAAATATGAATACCGGTCATGCAACCTCTATCTTCGAGATATATAATTCTTATTCAGCGCCACACTGTGGCTGCTGCTATATGCAAATAGGTCAAGCTGTTACCCCTGGAAGCCAGATGGTGGCCATTTGTCGAGACTGAATATTCTGGAAAATCCTTTCTATGTCCTTGTGATGCCTCCCATCACTTGTCTCCCTGTGGAGAGAAATTCCGCTATGAAATACCATTTTAAGTGATATATTTGATTGCTATATATCTATAAAATTTGTAACAAGTAAATTTACTGGTAATGTGTTTCTCTTTTCAATAATATCATCAAATATATTATCTCTACAGACCCTACTGCAATGATTGCAATCATATTGTAACAAAGTATTTATTAATTTATTATTTTTATTAACAGAGTGGTTATTTTTATGTTTATATTTTGCTACTCTATAAATTTACCTCGTGACTTATCTTTTGTTTACCATTCATAGTTTGTCCTTGCCTGAAAAAAAATTGTTGTCTCCTCCTGAAGTTTTTATCTTCCCTAATTTTCCACGTGTCAATATATACGTCTTGCCTACTTTAAATGTACTTTAGCCTACATCTTTATACTTATTTTTCTAAACTTTTATGATTCTTATCTGCTTTTGGCTACTTCTTGAAAAAAAGACCACGTTTTACTGTTTAATTGCTGGTTTTATTAGCGTAACGTATTTTGGTGGCATTTTTTCGTGCATATTTACACTTTATTGACAAAACTTAAGGAAGAGAAAAGTCTTCGATATCGCCTGTCGTTTTTTTTTTGAAGAAGAAGAAGACAGAAGCGATTTTGTTCACATTTGGTTATTTCGTGTGTCTCAATAAAGGTCACTGTGTATCAAATATCTTCAAGGTTTATTGTCTGAATCCCTAATATAAATGCTAAAAGATACAACTTCCTTGAGTTTTGTTCATGAGTGTATATGTTACATAACCTGTTTTTGAAATTTTGAAATTTGCAAAGTTTTGAAATTCGTCCAAAGAATGAAATCGAAGTTTTGAAATTCGTCCAAAGAATGAAATCCAAGTTTTGAAATTCGTCCAAAGAATTAAATGCAAGTTTTGAAATTCGTCCAAAGAATGAAATACAAGTTTTGAAATTCATCCAAAGAATGAAATCAAAGTTTTGAAATTCGTCCAAAGAATGAAATCCAAGTTTTGAAATTCGTCCAAAGAATGAAATAAAAGTTTTGAAATTCGTTCAAAGAATGAAATCCAAGTTTTTAAATTCGTCCAAAGAATGAAATCAAAGTTTTGAATCTTCCAAATGATATAATTCACAACTCTCCAATAAATATCAATCGGAACAAAATATCGTATGTACAATGAACAGATGATACTTCTTTCTCACAAATGGAAATGTGAATTCTTCCAAATGACAAGATTCTCGGTGTCAATTGATTTCAAATATAAATGAGAGAGCGCTTGGGAAGAGCATTGATAATTCCATTAATTGGTCAATACTTCTCCTAAATTGCTACAAGTTGGGTGTGTGTGTGTGTGTACTACGATATTTAATTACTAACACAAACAATTAGATTGTCATCAACGTAGGTCGGGCATGCTTCCTAGTAGTAGCTTTGTTGGATTTCCTGAGAATTCCTGCCACATGTGAAAATCAGTTCGATTTTGCACCTATAAATGTACCAGAGCTCCATTTAGTTATTTGCACACATTGGTATGGTTGGACCTTTACAAGAATCGGGGGCCATTGGAGCATTTTTTTAAATAGGAAAAAGTGCCCAATGTGGGAATCGAACCAGGGTCATAGCGGTCGAAAACCAACGGTTTAGATCATCCTTCCACCGACCCCCGTATTAGAGTGTAGTTTGTATGTGTCTATAGAATCTAGGATAGGATATTCACTATGTGAGTTAGACCATAAATTCAAGTCGATATAAGTATTAGACATTATTAACAGCTGATTCCTCCCGAAGAGAAATGTGAATTCTTCCAAATGACAAGATTCTCGGTGTTAATTGATTTCAAATATAAATGTGAGCGCTGGAGGGAGAGCATTGATAATTCAATTAATTAGTCAGAACTTCTCCCAAATTGTTACAAGTCGGGGTTCTGAGATATTTAATTACTAAAACAAACAATTAGATTGTCATCAACGTAGGTCGGGCATGCTACCTGATGGTAGCTTTGTTGGACTTCTATAGAATTCCTGTCACGTATTCTTTCCCGATAATTTGAAAAAATGACGCTTATATCTAGAAAAGAGGTCTGTACACGAGTGATTAAAATCCTCGATTCCAGACAGCCATGAACCAGGAACGAATTCCGTATTATACACTTTTTTTCTGTGAAGAATCTGTTCATATTTTTCATTATAAATGAAATAAGTTAGGATACATTAGCCAACCATCTGTTATCAAAATTAGAAACTATTATAGATACTTATGATTCTTTTTTCTTTTAATAAACAATTTCTACTGCCCTTATTGCAATGGAAAAATTAATAGGAGGGCCTGGCTTATTAGTGGTGAACCCTCCAATTAATTTTTCCATTGCAGTAAGGGCAGTAGAAATTGTTTAATAATAATAAAAAAATAATCATACGTGTCTATAATAGTTTCTAATTTTGATAACATAAGTTAGGTTGCTTTTTTTTTGAGCGGTACCTAATAAAGTTATTTTGTAACAGGATCTAGAAAATGTTAAGCGAGTACCTCTTTGTGAGATAATAGTAAAAAAGTGATAGTGTACTGGGATCAGGTGAATAAATTAAGAAAAAAGTTATCTTCTGATCGTGTGATTAAAAGTTTCTGATGGCTTGCGCCATCTGTTGATCTATAATTATTCCAGAATTGGTCAAATACCTATTCTTGATTAATCAAGAATGTTTATTTAGCCAATTCTGAAATGATTAAGAATCAACGAATAGTTGGTATTTATTCCAAAATATCCAATTTTTCTGTGACCCCCCCATAACCATCACATCTTAACCGGTAAAAATTAACTGTGTGTGTGTGAATAATTTGTATATATTAATTCATTAAATACAATAATTCTCTGTGCTTCACTTCCATCAATAATTGACAATATGACCCAGAATAAGTATATTGCTACGGCGTTTTATGGTTTCCACAAGTCCATATCTCAGAAGAAGGCCAAGTGACACTCACTCCTCACTTTCTTACTGCTACTCTTTTTGTGTTGTTTTTCTTGCTTCTCTCTTTCTCTTTCTTGTTTTTTTTTCTTTTTCTTCTGTCTATATCGTTGTTTCCTTTGTCTCACTGCTTTGTTCTTATGCATACCTCTGGTGAATCCTGTATAGGGTCAGTGGCCCTAAATAAAGGCTTTTTATTGTTGTTGTAAATACAATAATTCAGGGAGTTGGAGACTTCTATACTTCTATACTATGTGCCTTAGCGTGTGGGGGATAGACGTGGATAGTGTCCTGTATACGACCCTATACCCCAATCTTGAGGATTTCCTTGAGGACCTCTCGCCTGAACACAAGATTATTCTTGTTGAATACCTCAACACTGTCATAGAGCATGCTGGGGACATGGATTCCATAATCCACAACGGCCTGTCCGAAATCAAGGCGACTTTAAGCTCCTGATAGGATCCAGCCGTCCCTTCAGTGAGAGCCTCGTCTGGTGTACATATTCCTTATACTATTCTAAACTTTGCAAACTCTCTTTTGACTGTTGACTAGATGTCATTAAACTGTTTTTAATTGTCATTCGCTTTATGTGAACTTTACACATACCACCCCTTACTATCTACAAAGGTTTATGATACAAGATGACAACGCGACATCGTCATAAGAGTTCAGATGAAGAGAAGTGAGCGAGAAATAAGCTTTGTCTTACTTTATAGTACTCCTGGTTGTCGGATCTAGGACGGACCTCGAAGTGGAAGTCCGTGTAGCGGTCAGGCAACAGACGTTTGGTTAGGAGACGGACTGCGTTCTCCTCACGTCTTCTCCAGTTCCTACCCTCCGTTGACACTGCGCACCAACATCGCTTGGAGTTGGCAATACTGAATGAGGAGCAGTGTGTGGACATAACAATGTGATTACAGCATCATATTTGACTCCTTCACCTAAGAAAAATGTTCAATACAACAACAAAAAAGCCTTTATTAAGGACATTTGGATAACACACTATTAATCGCTGTTTTCTTAGCTATGCTAATATAGTTTTGTGTATATGTGAATTTTTTTTTTTGCTTGGAGAATCAGAGAAAATAACTCTTGAGTGACTTATCCTTGTCTCAATCCGATAGTCAGCAAATATATAACTGGATGAATACAATGATGTTTGATCAAGGTCTTCTAATTGGTTTATATAAATTCTATAAGACCGCAGTCACCGTTCGGAGGAGATTAATAGAATCGCCGAATGTCGTGGTCCATTTGGATGAGGAAAGCGAAGACTAAAACATGGCTGATTCCATACTCGGTTTTTCAGTGATACGCTAGCCTATTCCCGAAGGATTCTGTGGCCACTGGACATGCGTCGGACTTGGAGGCTGTTGGGTTCTGCGCTGCCTGGATTATAGGAGCTCCATCTATGCCTCATTCCTGTGGTGAATCTGTAAAGGAACGGTGGTCTTAATAAAGCTGTATGGGTGTGTGTTTGATTAAGGACACTCATCCCATACAGGATTCTCCCAGATAAGTAAACAGAAGTAAACATACCAGTTATCTACAGAAAGTGGAGATTAACATCGACCTTTCTTCAAGTTGGATCCATTATCTGTGTTTCGCCTATTGTCTTTGCTGTTTCCAGAATTAGTGAAAAGCTGATGCATTGGGTTTAATTTTTCACTACCTTTGCCATTAGAACATATGGCGAATTGTTTTCATAACCAATCTTTTGACGGAGAATTTCTCTCACTCTCCAGTGAAATGTTTAATATAAGTTACTTTCATCAACATTTAAATGTTTTCTTTTCCGACGTTTCGAATGTGTTTTTACTCATCCCAGGTTTCCACGTGGTTAATGGAATGATAATCATGGTGGGTAGCTAGCAAACGTTTTACCGTGGGTACACCACATGTTTACAGATGTAGAAAGAGTTCGTCCTTTGCACTTACAAGTTACCGGATCCCAGTTTGGTTACTTGCGCTCACAGTTGGATTGGACTTTCGCATGATTGCAAGAGGCTATTGAATCAACTTTTCGGATCAAATTAACAATTTTGGTAAGGTTGGAATATAGGTCCTGTCTTGAGGCTCCCATACATTCCAAGAAGTGATTTGGTGAGGCCTCTATTCATAACCAAATAAAAGAAACCCCTTTTACCTGATACTTCTACCTATCTTTTAAAATTCATAGCCGTACATTAAAAATCTGGGCAAGTTTGGAAATTCTACCAGAAGACTATAAAATACTCCCTTAGTTCATTGTGTAGCAGAATTTGAACGGAACGCATAAATCTTCAAATTGGCCTGAGATGTTCTGATTCAGGAGCTCATTAACAGTTAGACAATGACAATTAACATAATTTTATTGACATATTGTCAATACATGCAAAATTGTACAGTCTGTACTATTGTTTTAAAATGATAATTAGAATTATACAAGTCGCTATGTACATTGAATATGGCGCCTCTGCAACCGCTTAAGAGTTTGGTGGAGAATCGCCAGCGGGTCTCCAGCGACATTAACAGTTATAAATATAAATCCCTCACAGAGTTCTCAAGATATTAACAGAAATATCAGCCAATTTATAATATTCTGAATATAGAGCAATCCATAGTATATGTATATTTTAAAAATAAGGCTTATTTTGGATTGTAATAAGATTATTTATTAATCCAATATTTCGATGGACCAATATTCCATCTTTTTCGAGGTATTTTGCCGTGAAACACGTAGCAGGTCGCATGCCCCAGGAAGACGTCTGGTGGCTCACCTGGGGCAAGCGACCTGCTACGTGCTTCACGGCAAAATATCTCAAAAAGATGGAATATTGGTCTATTGAAATATCGAATTAATAAATAATCTTATTACAAACCAAAATAAGCCTTATTTAAAAAAAATAATATATATTGACTACAAAAAATAGCAAATCCCTTTTAAAAAATTAAATATTTTTGTTTAAAAAAACCGTAGAATATCTATTCAAGCAAACAAACAAAGAAAAATCTCTTAGTACCACCATTCGATAGCGACAACCCTTGTATAATTTGTTAGGTGACTAATTGAAATGCAAATTTGTTGAGTGGAAGATTTGCATTTGAGATCCAATTTAAAGATTCTGTTAAAGTCGACTCTATGAAATCCTTTTGGATTTTTTCATCTAGATATCATTACAATAGGTTTGTATTAGCAATAATCTAATGCTACATTAGAATACACATTAATCAACTGAATTATCATCGGAACATGAATTGTTCATAGACAGATTGTTGCCTTCTAGAATAATTACTCTGTTAGTCTTAATTCTACCTAAGTCAATGTTTAAATCAACAATTTTGTTTTAGAACGACATTTGAAAATTATCCCGCATGTGTTTCTTTTGAACGAAAAATCGAAATTTATTTTAAGGAGAAATAACGATTATTTCTAACCATAGGGATGAAGTATGAAAGGATAAATTGTGAAGGGTAATGATAAACGGAAAAATAAAAGTGTCCAGGGATGGGAATCATTACTCTTCACAATTCATCCTTTCATACTTCATCCCTAAGGTTAGAAATAATCATTATTTCTCCTTAAAATAAATGTTGATTTTTCGTTCAAAAGAAATACATGCGGGATAATTTTCAAATGTCGTTCTACAATCACAAGCCGCATTATATTATAATGTTGTTTTAGCAAATTTATTTGTAAGAAATAAAACCATTAGGCACAAATGTTTTTTTTTAAAATAAAACAAACACTATTGTCTGTACTGCGATAAAAAAACTATTCGAAGGCTTGACTCATCAGTGGGAAATTCTCCTAGCGATTTCGCTAATTTAAACAAAGATTTCAACGATATTTCTATAGAATGAGAACAAACCAATTATTTCTAATACATTGATGCAAAATTATTGGATTTACAATTAAACAGAGATGATGTATTAACCCTCGTTTCTATAGAATCTAAAAAATATTGGAGGAAGTTAATTGCTAGGATATTTTTATCTTTGAATTAGTTGGTATGACAGTCTTATTGTGATATTGCTGACAGTGTTGGAGAGAAAGCTGCAGAGAAAGAGATCAAGGTGAAGAAGATGACAGGGATACACAGATGATCTAAAATAATGGACTGGACGACACACCTACGAGGAGATGAAGAGGATGGCGGAGGAAGTATGGAGAGACCATGTGGCCCACCCTCAGTAGAGGAAGGCATTGAAGGAGGAGATATGGAGAGGCCATGTGGCCCACCCTCAGTAGATGAAGGCACTGAAGGAGGGATATATGGAGAGACCATGTGGCTTACCCTCAGTAGAGGAGGGCATTGAAGGAGGGAGATATGGAGAAACCATGTGGCCCACCCTCAGTAGAGGAAGACATTGAAGGAGGGAGATATGGAGAGACCATGTGGTCTACCCTCAGTAGAGGAAATTATTGAAGGAGGGAGATATGGAGAGACCATGTGGTCTACCCTCAGTAGAGGAAATTATTGAAGGAGGGAGATATGGAGAGACCATGTGGCCCACCCTCAGTAGAGGAAGGCATTGAAGGAGGAGATATGGAGAGACCATGTGGCCCACCCTCAGTAGAGGAAGGCATTGAAGGAGGAGATATGGAGAGACCATGTGGCCTACCCTCAGTAGAGGAAGACACTGAAGGAGGAGATATGGAGAGACCATGTGGCCCACCCTCAGTAGAGGAAGACATTGAAGGAGGGAGATATGGAGAGACCATGTGGTCTACCCTCAGTAGAGGAAGGCATTGAAGGAAGTCTTATTGTGGTATACCAATGAATACTTTGTAAAATGAACTCAGTATTCTGATATCTCTTATCCTCCACCTTGATGTCTAGCATGTTAGACAATGTTAAAACATCCTTGTAATCTGGAATGTAAATAATTACACCCATTATATTATTGTGTGTGATTGGTTTGCTTAATTGTATAAGATACTACACTTATGAGAATGGATAGAATATCTCCTATTTAGACGACAATTACACGGATGTTTTGCACAATATTTTGAACTGATTCTATCCCGACACTTCAGTATACAGATGTTTTATTCACATTTGTGTGAGGGGTCGGTGGAAAGATGGTCTAAACCGTTGGTTTTCGATCGCTACGAACGGTTTCGATTCCCGCATTGGGCACTTTTTTATGATAAAAAAAATGCTCCAAAGGCCCCCGATTCTTGTAAAAGTCAAACCCCGCCAGCGAGTGCAAAAGTCAAACCCGACTTACAGTAAAAGCAGTCGCCTACTTATACCCACCATGATGTATGTGTACTAAGGATAACAAAAAAAAAACATTAGTGTGAGGTATGATTGATGAGTACATCCATTAAAATTTATTTAAGTACATTCACTCAAGTATGCACAAATTATGGAAACAAGCAGTGAGGATATGGAGAATCATACCGACTTTTCGCAAAAATATTTACTTTTCAAAGAGCTTGATATTTTTGTGGTTAATATATTGGGAACTCGCTGAGATTTGTCATTATTTTAGTATCCTCAGGGATTTATATATCGAACTTTTAATGTCGCTGGAGGCCCGTGTTGATTCTGTATATAAATAACTGTAAACACCCAAAGCATTTTATTTGATTTTAACTCAATATATTGGCGATTTAATGTAAACTATTTTCACATGTAGAAAGGCTTTTTGCCCGATATCTTGAGAGATTTGTAAAAAAAAACCTTTCCAAAGAAACTTTCCACTAGAGGCCTAATGTTTTTATTTTAATATTTATCTATCTGTTCCCCGATACTATACATATTACTACAACCGATTTACTATTACAAAACCTTGGTTAGAATATTAGTGTTCCATCAATTATTGACCCAGGTAGAACCTTGGCAATGCCGAGTACCAACATATTGTTAATCTGTTGATTATTGTTTTGAAAATAGAGCAATCCATAAATACATCTTTAAATAAAAAGGTTTATATTGGATCAAAATATCATTTATTTTAGTAATAATTCATTTGGCTGAACGCCAACCTTTATCAAGGTATTATACGATTTTAATCATTAATCATTAAATTTTAATATTTTAATCACATTAATAATGTTGATTATCTACAGTACTTTTTATTTAATTGAACAATATGTATATAAAATTATTACTACTCTCCTGCTGGATAAAACATTTGTTTATAAATATTTCAAATTTTTCAAGGCGATTGATAAAATGAGGGAAGAAGTGCTCAACTCCACAGACAACGGCTGATTGCTCCCTCTTCCCTCTAAATTGCTTTTCCTCCTCACTCATGTACATATATAACCTTTTAGGAGAATCCCCTTGTAAGACACTAGTGTCTTAATAAAGGTTTTTGTTGTTATTGTTACTTTTTATTTAATAATCAATCGCTACACACGTCTATTGTTCAAAGGTGTATTGTGAAACTTATGAAAGTTGTCATTTACGATACTGTTAGAAACAGAATAACAACTTTAGTGAGATGACGACAGTTTGGATTTATAGATGTCTAAACTACAGTAACCTACCCACTGTAATGTCAACTTTGGAAAAACAACATAAGAATAAATTTGATTAAATATACCTCACGAATTGAAATTCTATTGTCATTATACATAAAACAGTTATTTATGATTGAAATTCTTTTTGGAGAGAGGATATTAATCTATAAAAAACGACGTTTGACAAATTTTACCGCAAATGTTTCTTTTGAACGAAAAACCGTAATTTATTCTAAGGAGAAATAACGATTATTTCTATCCTTAGGAATGAAGTATAAAAGGGTGAATTTTGAAGAGTAATGATGAACGGAAACATAAAAGTGTCCAGTGATGGGACTCGAACCCACAGTGTTCCGCTTACCGGGCTGATGTCATGTCCACTAGGCTACCCTGGACATATTTTTCCGCGTTTGTAAATATTATATAAAATAAATTTATAATATACAATATAATGCGGCTTATGATTGTAAAACGACATTTGACAAGTTTTACCGCAAATGTTTCTTTTGAACGAAAAATCGTAATTTATTTTAAGGAGAAATAACGATTATTTCTAACCTTAGGGATGAAGTATGAAAGGATGAATTGTGAAGAGTAATTATGAACGGAAATTAATCTATATAAATAATGTCTACCTCTTCAGTTAAACTAGACGCTAAACCTATAAAACTAAAACTATGCACTACTACTCTGATCAAAATATTTCGGCACCCTTGAATCCGTTTTTCACACAGAACTTGATGCAAATTCGTTGATCCCCCATTTCAGTGACTAACGAAATCGAAGCACGGGCAAAATGGCTTCACTTCGAACAGCCGCTGCTCGCGCTGTTGTGGCGCGTGATTTTTGAAAATTGGCATGTCTTCAAGCCAAGGTCGACGCTTGCGTTTGCCACAAACCGGGAGAAAATATATTGAGTTTTCGGGATTTTATGAGCAAAGTGTCGAAACCTTTTGATCAGAGTAGTATCTGTTGACCATCTTCACAAACTAGAAGACTCGGATCGTTGACAAAAACATAACACTAACTTTCACAAATTCAGAACTTCATCTCTGGAGATTTTCTTTCAATAAATTGCTCTCGTCAATCCAGGGAGACATTGATTTCAAGAGATCCGCAATTGGCAAAGAGGTGTTTATCTGGTAGATTGACTGACCCCAGTCTGCTGGTGTACATACTGTGAACCTTGTGGGTCGTGAAGCTTTGCTTTAGCTTCTAGTTTAACTGGAGAGATAGCCTTTATTTTTATGGATAAAATGTCAGCGTCAAAAGGACAATCTGGATAGTTGGCAACATCTATACGTGTCTACAAGACCACCATCTCTCTTTCTTCCTGTGGTTTGCCCCTGGATTTGCAGGTTTAGCCTCGGTCTGGACCCGCTTAACAATGATACATATTTTTGAATAACATATATTCGAATCAATCTATATAAACCCTATTCTTCCAAAACTAATGTATGGTCTAGAAATAACGATAAATATGAACTTGTAAAAAAGCATGTTAGACAAAATATTTTATTAGACTTCAGATTATTTGGTTGATGATTTCTACCGAGCTTCAATAAATAAATAGAAGAGGCGATAGATACTGCAGTCAATGAAATTGACAGGTGTGGCTGAGGCCTGTATCTCTGTATCTATAAATACCATCTTGGTCTTGAACTGGGTAATGCCAGCCATCACATCGACCTGCCCACTCTGTGGGAAAGAACTCTCGCAGTCTACCAATGACGGAGTCTTTCCCGCGGTTGGAAACATCAATGAAACCGTGTATAGATTTCATTATGTACATTCATCTTCATTTTTCATATTTATTTATCACTTCTTGTTTTAGTTTTATTTAGCACTATATTGGTTTAAGAACGATGTAGTAAAAGTAGATTCAATCTCAATCTCTCTCACTGTCTGCTGAGATAATCCTAAAAATGATATGTAAACCTCTTCATAAAAATTTTAAAGCAAATACTTGTTATCTGTATAGGATTAGAATGATGCAGAATATACACTAATGAACAAAAATTAAGGAATTAGAAAGTCATTTATATCGCCAGTCGTGTTTCTTTAAAGGAAACAAAGGCAATTTAGTTCACATTTTGTTATCTCGTGTATCTTTAATAAAGATCACTTTAATATATTTTAGAGTTGTTGTCTGAATCCCGATATACATGGTAAAAAGTACAACTTTCTTAAGTTTTGTCCATGAATGTATCTTTCAGAGATTTTGTCTGAATCCCGATATACATGCTAAAAGGTAAAACTTCCTTAAGTTTTGTCCATGAGTGTATCTTTCAGAGTTATTGTATAAATCCCGATATACATGGTAAAAGGTACAACTTCCTTATGTTTTGTCCATGAGTGTATCTTTCAGAGTTATTGTCTGAATCCCGAAATACATGCTAAAAGGTACATCTTTCTTAAGTTTTGTCCATGAGTGTATCTTTAAGAGTTATAATCTGAATCCCGATATACATGGTAAAAGGTATAACTTTCTTAAGTTTTGTCCATGAATATCTTGACATTAATCTGATCGTAAGGATTTTTTAAACGGTATCCTATCTTAACAACAACAAAATCAATTAGCAAAGGTTGTTCCGAAACAACGAGCCTTCAAGCTAAACACAGAATAGTCAGAAAACAAAGATGATGATGATAATTGAATCACCGAGTAGAATTAATTATTCACTGACTTCGCTCTTACATGGCGTATTCTCTTTGTCTTTGGTTGCTAAGGAATCTAATTGTGTAATTTCCCATTGTTCAGTATATCTTAGAACAACATGTATATAAAATGGTGACAAAGCAAACAATGGCTATAATAGAATTCCATTGTTAAACATGCTCTCAGTCTGTTGCTAAAATCCAGTAACCGAATGTGATAGGCTACCATTTACAAGAGTGAAAAACAGAATATATCCCAATACAAAAACAACAAAAAATTTTTAAAATACTTTTTAGTCTTGTACAGATTTTCAAAATCAGAAATGATGGGGTCATGGAGTAAAAACAGTGATAATACCAGTAAAAAAACATTGTTATTTTTAAAGCTAATCACATACGAGGTGTGTTCAAAAAGTATCGCGACTTTTGAATTTTCGCGGGTTACGTACATTCGAATTTCGATCTTTTTGTGGCTTTATGTTGGTACTCATGTCTCTCACTTATGCCGACAAGCTCGGCCATTTTGAATGTTCACTTAATTGCTGACAGCTGCTTTGCTTGCAGGTGTTTTGGATCGTCTTCGATTTTTACCTATTTAAAAAAAAATGGATCAAAGAACCTGTATCAAATTTTGTGTGAAAAACGAAATTAAGTGCGCGGATGCATTCCGAATGTTGACTGTGGCATACGGAGAAGCTACCTTGGACCGAAGCAACGTTTATCGGTGTTACAAAATGTTCTCAGAAGGCCGAGAAGATGTGAACGACGAAGAGCGTGCCGGACGCCCGAGCACTTCAACAACAGACGAAAAAATTAATGAAGTGGTGAAAATGATATTAGCCAATCGTCGAATCACCGTTAGAGAAGTTGCTGAGGACCTAAACATATCGATTGGCTCGTGCCATTCGATTTTTATCAATGATTTGGGCATGAGACGGGTCGCCGCGAAATTCGTACCAAAATTGCTCAATTGCGACCAAAAACAGCATCGCATGAACATTGCTAATGAGATGTTGGACTCTGTCCGCGACGACCCAAATTTGCTCCAGAAGGTCATAACTGGTGACGAAGCGTGGGTTTATGGTTATGACGTGGAAACCAAAGCTCAATCATCTCAATGGAAGCTGCCGCACGAACCAAGACCGAAAAAAGCGCGCCAAGTTCGGTCGAATGTGAAAGTTTTGCTGACAGTTTTCTTCGATTGCAGGGGCGTGGTGCATCATGAGTTCTTGCCACAGGGTAGAACGGTCAATAAGTAATATTACCTACAAGTTATGCGCAATTTGCGTGAAGCAATCCGCCAGAAACGCCCGGATTTGTGGAAGAACAAAAATTGGCTTTTGCACCACGATAACGCCCCTGCTCACACATCGTTGCTTGTGCGCGACTTTTTGGCCAAAAACAACACACTAATGATGCCGCAGCCACCGTATTCCCCAGATCTGGCCCCCTGTGACTTTTTCTTGTTCCCTAAACTGAAGAGGCCCATGAAAGGACGACGTTACGCTACGCTTGACGAGATAAAGACGTCATCGAAGGAGGAGCTGAAAAAGATTCTTAAAAATGATTTTTTGAAGTGCTTCGAAGATTGGAAAAACCCTTGGCACAAGTGTATAATATCTCATGGGGATTACTTTGAAGGGGAAAAAATAGGTATTCATGAATAAATAAATAATTTTTGAAAAACACAAAAGTCGCGATACTTTTTGAACGCACCTCGTATTATGGTAATACAACAAAACCTCCATGAAAAGACACTCACGCTAGAGGACACCTCTCTATAAAGGACAGTTTTCATTTCAAAATTACCATTTTTACTATTTAGCAACTCTCCAGTAAGAGGACACTTTTCTCTAAAGGACACTTTGACTCTGCAATTAGGTGCCCTTTACAGGGAGGTTCTACTGTGTAGGATTAATATACAGGGAAACTTAATTAAGAAAATCAAGCTAATAAATAGTCTGGGTAAATTGGAGGAAAAAAAATCTTATACCTGGTTTACTTCGGAGTCTCTGCAAGTACAGCAACAACAACAGCTTTATTAGGACATTTCCTTCCTGTAAGGACTCGCCATACATCATTTTCATGGAGAAAAGGAAAAAAACATAAACAAAGGAGAGAAGGAAAAATGAAAAGGAAATCAAAGTATTCAACATACAACTATGGAAAGAAATTGTTCTGTAATTTTAGTTCTTAGAGATTACTTTGTTCTCTAACGCTTTATGAAAGTTAAACAATTCTATCGCTATATATTTTTTCTCGGACATTATTCTGATTAGCTGAACTGGGTTCATGTAGACTTGGATAATGTTCTTTAAGAGCTTATTCCGTTCCTCGTTAACAATAGTGCATTCAGCCATGTAGTGTCTCTGCAAGTAATATCTCCCAATAGCTCGATATCAATTTATAAAATATTACTTTATATAGAGAATAATGTTAGGAACTAATTCTTTCCTAGTCTACAATCGAGCAGAGTAAACACCAACACCTCTAAAGAAAATTGACACTTTTAATTTCCTTTCATAACTCACTAATTTACATCATTTAAAACCAATTATATACATGTAAAGTCGTCCGGTCATCTGGTCAAAATATAAATATATAAATCTATGAAAAACAACTTATAAAAATCCTAACAATGACCCCATTTTAAAGTTGTTTTCATACCCTCATCGGAGGCCTAGAGTGGTCAAGATCCTGGTTAGGGTTTCGTTTAACACCATTTGGCAAGTCAACAATATCCCATACTCGATGTTTCCGAAGTGATGCTATTTCACCTTCTATAGATTTTAGCCGAGCTTGTACTTTGGGCATATTAAGCGCCTCCTCGTATGATGACGGCATTTCATCTTGATGGCTCCCATGTTCAATTATCCCATGTTGGAAGGCTGATCTACAATCCTCCTTTTGCCTAGCCGCAATTCTTGAATATCTTCTTGGGATTATAGTTTCATTCTGGCCTTCCTCTTCGTCTTCTCTCCTCAGTTCTTCGTCTTCACAGGCCTGCTCTTCATCCTCTTTTCGTTCTAAGTTATTCAGATTTTTCTCTACCGATATTGTTTCCTCATCAGTCCCTGAATATCCTCTTGGGATCGCAGCTTTATTTTGACCTTCCTCGTCTTCCTTCTTAAGTTCGTCTTTCTGATTCCTTTCCACCAATTTCGTATCTTCCCCATTTACAGATTCATAGTCTTCTTCAAAATTATTATTTAAAACCTGGAAAAAATCAGTTTCATGTGAAATTTGTTTATCGACTTTCTTAGTTGGGAAAACATCTTCTCTAAATCTGACATTTCTGGTTACGAAGACCTTATTGTTTCTGAAGTCCCAAACCTTGTATCCTTTGACTCCTTCCGGATAACCAATTAAAACACATTCTCGGCTTCTTGAATCAAATTTGGATCGACGCTGGTCGTTGTATGCCCAGGTCTGACCACTGAAAACTCGGATATGCTCAATCTTCACTGGCCGTTCGGTCCACATTTCTTCTGGTATTTTGTTACCTATTGCCTTGCTAGAACATTTGTTTCTCAAGTAACAAGCTGTATTTACGGCATCTGCCCAGAATGATTTGGGAATCCCTGATTCAAGCAAGGTGCACCTTGCTGTGTTTAGTAATGTCTGATTCATTCTTTCCGCAGTTCCATTTTGCTGAGGTGTTCTTGGAACTGTAAGCCGTCGCTTGATACCATTTTCATTGAGAAATTTATTAAATTCGCCATTAACATATTCCGTACCATTATCACTTCTTAGTACTTTGATTTTTCTGCTGTGGTAATTCTCAACACTGTTCTTACATTCTTTAAATCTTTCTAGTACCTCTGATTTAGACCTCATAAAATATACTGTAGTGTAATGAGTGAAATCATCTATGAACGTCACGAAATAATTGTTCCCTCCCTTCGACATTGGGCTAATGGGACCTACCACATCCGAATGGATGAGCTCCAAGGGTGATGAAGTCTTCTTACTTTCGACAGGTTTGGAAGGAAATGGGAGTTTTCCCATTTTACCTTCAAGGCACACCTCGCACTCTGCTGTGTCACTCACATTTTGGAGATCCCTTTTGTAAATGTGTCCTAGCCTTCTGTGCCAGATATCTGCACTAGGTGACTTCACTTTAGCCATCTTCAGTTCCTCCACTGTATAGATTCTTCCTTTTCTATTAGATTTCAAAATTAATTCGCCATCACTTCCAAAAACAGAGGCCTTGCCATTCTGGAATAAAACCTTGTTACCTCTTTCCTCAATCCTTCCAACAGACAAAATATTTCCGTCTAATTCAGGAACGTATAATACGTTTTCCAAGAACAAGGTTTCACCTCCATATTCGTGACCGAGTTTGATGGTTACATCACCCATCTCTGATACTTTTATTTTCTCATTGTTTGCCATTTCAACAGAAGTTGAAATACTTTTTGTATTCGTCATTTTCAGTCTGTTCGACGTCATGTGTTCAGTAGCTCCACTGTCTAGAAACCAGATATTCTGCGAGTTATTGTTTTTAAAGTTATTCGCAAATAGGACTTTATGAGTTAGGTCTAACGTACTTTGTTTCAGCATACCTTCGTTAGTTCTCCTTGAGGAGTTGGCAAATCTGAAATTCCTAGCTATGTGTCCTAATTTGCCACAACTGAAACATCTTATCTGCCTGGAGTAATTATAGTTTTCCCTTTTCCCTTCCGTCCACGTATTCTGATAATTCCTTGGTCGGTCATATTTAAATTTATTTCGCTCTTGACATGGTGATTTGCATGCATCTTCTTCTCTTCTTACCGCAAACGCGCTATTTGAATCTTCTTGAGGAATTTTACGCTGGTTCTGTCGTTTTTCTTCTAAAAGTAACCCGGATTTAACCACACTAGTTGATAGCTTCTCTTCCTGCTGTTCTAAACTGAGAATTAGTGGTTCGTAACTCTTTGGCAATCCCAATAGCATAATCAACGCCAATTCGCCATCCCCAAATCCATGGTGGCACTTTGCTAATTTTCTATGGCATCCCATTATCCTCGCAAAATATTCCTTCATATCTTCGTCATTTCTTTTTATAATGTTGAAAAATTCTCTCAGTAGTTGTAATATGTGCAGCAAGCCATATTTTGTGTGGATGTCCTCCAGTATCTGCCATGCATCGATCGCTCGCTTACAATCACCAATGTCATCTAGGAATGAATCCTCAACCGCTAATAATATAACAGATAACGCCAAGTTATCCTTCCGCTTTTGTTTTTCTGAAGTTTCACAAGGAAAGCCAGGCTCGATTGCATCCCATATGTCCTTCTGGATCAAAATTGATTTAGCTCTTATGGCCCAGGTATAATAATTATTACCGTCTAGTTAGGTATTCTCAACTCGTCAGCCATTGATTTTTCTAGTTATGCAAATTCACAAAATATTATAACTTAAATATTTTCTTCTTCTTTGTATAAAGTTCAGATTTTAAATCGCTCAAATTTCTAATAATCAAATTCTTTTCTCTATCTTAGTTAGCTTTATCTTCTTTAGTCTAACATAAGCTTTTCTTCTTTAGCCCTATATTTCCTGGCTTTATCTTCTTTAGCCTTCAGCTTTTTTTCTCTTTAGCTCTATCTTCAAATTTTCTTCTTTACCTTTAATTTCAGTTTTTTTTCTTCTTTACCTTCTTTGGCTTTAACTTTTAATTACTTTCTACGGCGCAGTGGAAGCGTTCTGCTGGGCCCATAACCTGTTAGGAACTAATTCTTTCCTAGTCTACAATCGAGCAGAGTAAACACCAACACTTCTAAAGAAAATTGACACTTTTAATTTCCTTTCATAACTCACTAATTTACATCATTTAAAACCAATTTTATACATGTAAAGTCGTCCGGTCATCTGGTCAAAATATAAATATATAAATCTATGAAAAACAACTTATAAAAATCCTAACAAATAATTACCTGGATAAATTTTAGGGATTTATAATACAGTTAAACTTGTCTATAGCGCCCCCTCTTGGGACTCACCAAAATAGGGTGCTATAGAGAGGGGGTGCTATAGACAGGTCACTTTTAATGTAAATCGCATCGTACTACGTATTTAAAATCGGGCGCTACAGAGAGGGAGGCGCTATTTAGAGGGGGCGCTATAAACAGGTTTAACTGTTAACACAAAGCAATAACGCGCCATATATAAATGATAATGATAAATAAAATGATTTAAAAGCGCGAATGTTTCTTTTATACATAAAATATATTTTTTCATCACAGTAAGGACAGAAGAAGTTCGTTTTATGTATAAAATAAACATTCGCGCTTTTAAATACTTTTATTTTATAGGTTTAACTGTATTTAAAAATAAATATTTAGATACTCGGTGTATATAGAGGACATGAGGCCCATGGACTTACTTGGCAAGATCAACGCTGATAGCAACGCCAGGACAATCAGCGACGCCATGTTCTGCACAAACACAGCGTGTTACATCTCAGATAAACTACAATGTTGAAAATATACAAATAATATCATAAATTCAATCGCCATATATCGATAAAATTTGTAATAATATTTTGGCAATGAGTTTATTCTAACATATCTCATCATATATAAGCTCTACAGACTTACATTTATTTCAACACACAAAACGCGATATCTAGGCTAGGGATAATTGCGTCGATTTACATTTTTTAAACAGAAACAGTTATAAACAAGAAAGTAATAAAAAATAAAAAAGAGAAACAATAATATATATTAGGAACCTGAACCTTTCAGGTTAGAAAGATAATCATAAATATATTTACAAAAATAGTTAAATCTTTGATAATTCTCTCTGCTATTTACAAATTGATATAGATATACAACATTGTTTATTGTCTGTTGTCTAGCGGTGAAGAAGAGTGGGGATTCCAGCAGTAGGTGTCTCGAGTCCTGGAATTCGTTGCCACAATGACAGCTAGAGTCTCTACAGACTTACTACAATGATAAAAACTTATTGAATGAGAGGGCTTGGTTCAGTTGTGAACCCTCTCAGCGGTTTGGCCAAATTAATCTACAGACAGCTCTACTATTGTATTGGATTGGTTTTCTTATATACCCTGTATTTACTAAGGAAGGAAGCTTAGGTGTGTTTAGGAAACCTATGGACATATGCTTATAGGTCTGTAGAGTTGCATAGATTTCCTAAACACCTCTAAGCTTCCTTCCATAGTAAATGCAGGGTATATACGAAAAGCATTCCAATACAATATTAGAGAGATCTGGAGATTAATTTGGCGAAACTGCTGAGAGGGTTCACCACTGAATAGCCAAGCGCTCTATTTCAATAAGTTTTATCATTGCAGCAAAGTCTGTAGAGATTATATTTGACGATCTTAAAAGAAACTCATTACCAAAAAATATGCATAACAAATTTTACAAATAATAATAATACACACATACAGCTTTATTAAGACCATCGGTCTTATACAAATTCACTACAGGAAAAAATCATAGATGGAGCTTCTATACTCAAGGCAGCGCAGAGCCCAACAACCTCCAGGTCCGACACATGTCTAATGGCCACAGAATCCACCGTGCATAGGTTTGCGTATTTTTCCATTTTTAATATTGATAATCGACGTATATTTATTCCTTGTTTTAACATCTTCTAAACGGTCTAAATCTTTGTTCGATACAGTAGACTCTCCTATAACGCGAGTTTTTACAACGCGATTTCGTACAACGCGATAAAAAAAATTGCGACAAATTTATTTATACAACGCGAATTTTCGCATAACGCGTTATAAAATAATGATATTTGTCACTAACAATTTACCCTAACAACATTCGCGTTATACAAGTTTTATTTTCGTACAACGCGAATTCCTATAACGCGATTTTATACAACACGGAACACATTAATCGCGTTATAGAAGATTTTACTGTATAGTATATTTTGCCAGAGTTTCTTTCATGGTCCTTTTAGATATGTAGCAACCATGATCAAACCAAGGATTCGACATTGGATTATCCATTGTTGTTACTTATCCCAAATTCAAACGATGCAGATCACGTTGGTCGTTTTTAAAAGAGGTTCTTATGACTGCTTATAATGTACGTGCATAACACATGTATATACTTCTACATTAAGAAATATCGATCTTTTGCACTTAAAATATGCTAGACATCTATTTAGATGTACAGTAGAACCTCCCTGTATAAAGGACAACACCTAATTACAAAGCCAAAGTATCCTTTAGGGAGAAATGTCTTCTTACCGGAGAGTTGCTAAATAGTAAAGATAGTAATTTTGTAAATGAAAATTGTCCTTTGTAGAGAGGTTTCCTTTAGCGTGGATGTCGGCTAAAGGGAGGTTCTACTGTAGCTTGGTGAGAGCGCATATTGGGGGCCAATTAAGTGAGGCACTAATTATTGTATGTATCCTATATTTCTTCTTGGAGAATCTGTGTAAGACTGAACACTCTTAATGAGGCTTTTTTTGTTGTTGAATTTGAATAGAATGAATTTTATATTTGAGAATATGAAAAGAGTTTTATTTCATATTCCTTTTTAAAAATATTATTTATAGTAAAATTTGTAAGGTCTGTAGAGATAATATTTGATGATATTATTGGAAAGAAACATATTGCCTGTAATTTTATTTGTGTTCCAAATTTTATCGATAGGTGGCAATTAGATTTAAAATTGTTTCTAGATTGTAAATCTTCAATTTATGTAATTTTTATTAAGAACTTGATATATTCTCAAATAGAAAAATCAATGTTTATAAATAAATTGATGTTTTTCAAATTAAAGATACTTCGGCCAGTAAATCTTTTATTATTATCTCGACGTTTCGACAAAAATCTTTTGTCTTCGTCAGGAGCATCAGGAGAATTTGAACATTTGGCAAAGCGTTAAAAAGATTTACTGGCCGAAGTATCTTTAAAGAATTATGAATG
Organism: Cordylochernes scorpioides; assembly: GCA_030710605.1. NCBI lineage: Eukaryota > Metazoa > Arthropoda > Arachnida > Pseudoscorpiones > Chernetidae > Cordylochernes > Cordylochernes scorpioides. The sequence goes on from CP092880.1 coordinate 17,908,402, forward strand.
CCGGCCAGGCAGCCTCTATCTTTGCGATAAATCGTTGATTATTGTTGTATCGTATTTAAAACAACACAAACTTGACCATGACTCTTTATTTAGCTCTCATTCTTCCGCCATGCCAACTACAAATGTCTAATTTATATACATGTTATATTAAAATATTATTTTATTTAAAATTATAATTTCATAGATTCAAATACTCTGTTAAATCGACCGTCAGAGGTCACGCTTCCCCTATAAAAACTCATTGTTGCTGTTTCCCAATGGCCCCAAGTCTACGGTCACCTGCTTCCACTGCGCTTCTGGTGACCACCAAGGCCGAAGCTGCCCAACTCTTGCCAACCCGCGCACGGCCATGTGCGCCAACTGCTCAGCCAAGGGCCTCTCTGCCGACCACGAGGCAAGATCAATGTCTTGCCCAACTGCCAGAGCTAGAGCTGCAAAGTTCTAGTCCTCCCCCCTTCTTCCTGCCTCCTGACCTCCGCGGATCCAATCCGGCCTAACCTGCCTCTTCCTTGACGGAGATCCTGTCCCTAGCCTCTCCAGCCTGGTCATAGTGTTTTTTTTATATACCGCTTTACGCGGCCATTGGGGCTCAAAAATAATTTATTTTGGTTAGCAGCCCCGTAAATAAAGATATTTTCTCTCTTTCCTGATGGCCGGCTCAAACCTTTTGTACATTATGTAAATAGGCTTTTGATTTTTTCATTCTCTTACGCCTTAAATCAGGCATACCTTTCTCAAAATAATCAGCATCAAGTATTAATTCTATATATAGCTCTAATAATCAAAATACAACAGAAATCTAATTATTTTATATAATATACACATATATTTTTTCATAATGAGGCTTTAAAGAATGCAAATAATCTTCATCTATTTACATACACAACATTTATAAATAATAATTTTTAATGTATTTGTGCCTTGTATTCTTGAGTTAAAAATATAAATTAGTAAAGTATTATACGAAAGAAGAAAAGGTATGAAACAAGAAGACTATTAAAAAGCTGTGGGAATAAAATTTAAATAAAAGCAAACGATGAGGGTGTGAGAAATCGAATTGAAAGGTAATAAATCAGAAATTGATGGAGAGCGAGGCAGCCGATCTATAAACCGCAGCCGAGAGTTTTAATGACTGTCGGCTGATAGAGAAAACCAATGATAGTTACCTTGATATGTTCTGAGATGTTTCGTTCATCAAATTTTGTTTGATTAGAATGAGATGAAATGTTGTTGGATGGATCGTAATTATTACTCACTTTTAAACTAAAAATATTCTTTATTTAAGGTACAAAAATAATGCTTATAGTTTCCAAAGCTGATATTTTTGATTGCTCTGCTCTGAAAGAAGAACCCTTATGCTCAAAACTGGGCAACTCTGTGCTTCACTTCCATCAATAATTGACAATATGACCCAGAATAAGTATATTGCTACGGCGTTTTATGGTTTCCACAAGTCCATATCTCAGAAGAAGGCCAAGTGACACTCACTCCTCACTTTCTTACTGCTACTCTTTTTGTGTTGTTTTTCTTGCTTCCCTATTTCTCTTTCTTGTATTTTTTTCTTTTTCTTCTGTCTATATCGTTGTTTCCTTTGTCTCACTGCTTTGTTCTTATGCATACCTCTGGTGAATCCTGTATAGGGTCAGTGACCCTAAATAAAGACTTTTTGTTGTTGTTGTTTCCAAAGCTGGTGTTGTGGCTTTATCATCTGAAGAGTCAGTGGACAAGTAGGTAACACCCTCGATTCCCGACAGCCATGAACCGGGATTGAATCCCGCGTTAACATTTTGTTTCATATGTGAATAACCTTCACATATTATTCATTGTTTCAATTATCATAAACTAGGTTGTTCTTTTTGTGAGCGGTACCTAAAAAAGTGATTTTGGAACACAAAAAAGCACATAGGCGCCTGGTCAGGATATGCTTTAATTCTTTTCAACATCAAAACCTGTCCTTTTTATTTTTTCCCTATTGTTTTTTCATGTGTTAAGCCTATTTACGCAAATTTGGCCTTAAATACCCATTGGTTTCACAAGAAGACTCTGTTACCAAAATTATTTTTGGTCGCAATGGTACAGCCTGCTCCACGCTAATGAGCGCCAACGGCGTTCATGGATGACTTTTCTTGATTTATCAAAAAATATGGGTTGGCCAAATATCAGGGAACAAGTTGAATCAATGTTTAGTTGATTTATGTTCCCCTAGATTGCGCTCTGCCATCTAAAAAAGCACATGTGCTCTTGGTCAGGTTATGCTTTCATTATTTTTCTATATTATCTAAGTTAGCCTTACTGGGAAAATTATTTATCTCTAACGAATATTTATATCTTGTAGAACGACATTTTAAAATATCCCGCAAATGTTTCTTTTGAACGAAAAATCGAAATTTATTTTAAGGAGAAATAGCGATTATTTCTAACCTTATGGATGAAGTATGAAAGGATGAATTGTGAAGGGTAATGATAAACGGAAAAATAAAAGTGCCCAGGGATGGGAATCATTACTCTTCACAATTCATCCTTTCATACTTCATCCCTAAGGTTAGAAATAATCGCTATTTATCCTTAAAATAAATTTCGAATTTTCGTTCAAAAGAAACATTTGCGGGATAATTGACAAATGTCGTTTTACAGATTAATATTATCATTGAATAAAAAATAATATTTTAACTATATAACATCCAACGAATGTTTTAAAAAAAGAAGTTTTACAATGCACCACCCAATCAATAAAAATGTCTCAAAATTGATTAAAAGAAGAAATATATGATATATATTTAGTGGTAATTATATATAGAGTAGAATCTCCATGAGAGGACAACTTGCGCTAAAGAACACCTTCTCTCTTTTATATGCCAAAATTATCATTTTTACTATTTAGCAACTCTCCGGTAAGAGGACACCTCTCCCTAGAGGACACTTTGGCTATGAAATTAGGTCTCCTTTACAGGGAGGTTCTACTGTATTTATATTTACTTATGCACATATAACAACATATAATCATATTAATTTATATTTATTTATTTATCCTTATTTTAAACCTTATATAACCTTATATGAACGATGAAATAAAGTAGTTTCAATCTTTCTCTCTCATTCTGTTCGAATTCCTCAACATAGCAATTGAGCGCAACGCTACCAATGGAAGGATTGCGACTGAACGCTTCTAGGTCGGAATCCCACCTATGGATTGCAACGATACTGTCGTATCCCCGTTATTTCACGGTGCGAATAAAGGACTCCTTCGTGGGGTCTGTGATCAGACCATCCCGAGGCCACGCTAGACTGCAATTGGAGCGTTGTTGCGGTCGCGCATCTCATATTCAACCTGTTTGAGGAAATGTACAAACATCAAATCTTCCGCAGATGACCTAGGTACCGACGGTCAACACGGAATGGAGACAAAATCAAAACGAAGCAAGGAAATTGGTCCAAGTATGAACAGAGAACGTGTTTATCAATGAAATTGATAAGGTGTGTTTTAGATAAAACTTCTAAGTTTAGACTTAACCTAGTAGTTTCGGGTCACATTGCCGACTTCTGACATAAAAAAAAAAAAACAGTTAAACCTGTCTATATCGCCCCCTCTTGGGACTCATCAAAATAGGGTGCAATAGAGAGGGGGTGCTATAGACAGGTTTAACTGTATATTATAACCTCTGACTCATATTAAAGTATTTGACCAACATCTCCAATCTCATAGAATATCGATATATGTATTTTTTTTAATTGGCTTCTAATTCGGATCTTATGATCTAATTTCTTGTCTATTTTCTGTATTATAACATATAACCTACATTTTCCATTCAGAATACGATCTTAATATCTTAGTTCTTAAGAACTAATATACAGTTAAACCTGTCTGTAGCGCTTCCTCTTGGGACTCACCAAAATAGGGTGTTATAGAGAGAGGGTGCTATAGACAGGTCACTTTTAATGAAAATCGCAGCGTACTACATATTTAAAATCGGGCGCTATAGAGAGGGAGGCGCTATTTAGAGGGGGTGCTATAGACAGATTTAACTATAGTACTTGAATAAAGCTTTATATAACAACTATTTCTACACAGAAATAATACACAATCATATTTTAGGTTTTTTTTTATTGTGTGGGAACAGTCGGAAGTTGGATTTTAAAGAGAAGCGGATAAAAGGAAAAAAAACTCAGAGGAAACCATTTAAAATAGGAATTCAATTAAAAAGTTGGTCGTTTCTGGTTCTTTTTGAATCGGAAATTGAAAAAGAAAATTCGATAATTTGTTTTTATTTATTTTATAGAATTTAATTTATGAAAAATAAATGGTACTCATTTATATACTATATTTGTTTTTAATATTTAAATTAGATCTATAATGGGAATTATAAGATAATTGCATTCTCTTTGCGTGAGAGATTTTAATAGAGATAAACCAGAAAAAATATAATACAATCTAATGTGGCTTATGATTGTAAAACGACGTTTGACCAAGTTTTATCGCAAATGTTTCTATTGAACGAAAAATCGTAATTTATTTTAAGGAGAAATAACGACTATTTCTAACCTTAGGGATAAAGTATGAATGGATGAATTGTGAAGAGTAATGATGAACGGAAAAATAAAAGTGTCCAAGGATGGGATTACGTTTTTTTCGTCCAAAAGAAACATTTGCGGTAAAAATTGTCAGAAAAAAAAATATGTTTACTAAGAGAATATAAAAATATTTTGGGTAGCATTCTACTGCAGAGAGAGAGAGTTGACTTAATTTAAACTATAGAGTATATTCAATTTTCAAAGTTCCCAATAGGTAATAATCGTCTGCTTTGTAAGTATGATATGTACAGTACTAGTGAAGCTACTCACCATGTGGCTGACTTCCAGTATCTGAGGACTTACGTTTGTCAACAGTCAGATACCCCAGACTGATAAGTACAGATTCTCTTATCTTTGCAACGTTATCATAGAAGCAGGTTTTTATTTAGAATTTTTATTCAATTTGAAAACATCATTCCATTTATCCTGAAATAACACAAAGCAATAACGCGCCATCTATACATATAAAATGAAAGGATTTAAAAGCACGAATTGTTTATTTTATACATAATAAAAACTTCTACTGTCCTTACTGCGATGAAAAATATATATTGAGAGGGCTTGGCTCATCAGTGGTGAACCCTCCCAGCGGTTTCGCTAATTTTATCCACCAGACCGCTACTCAGAGCTCTAATACTGTATTGGACGATTCTGTTTATATACGCAGCACTGAATGGTGGAATCTCAGAAATGGTTTTCAAGAAAACTATGGACATAAGCTTATAGGACTGTAGAATTACATTCGAATATTTGCATCGAGCAATGCTCTTCCGCAAACAATTTATCCTGATTGTTACATAGTAGGGTTATTGAATCGGTAGAAACGACATTGAAAATTCAAAATATATTCCGATGATTAGCGATACAAGTTTTCCTTACTGATGACCTTGTGGCGACCACACTATGCCTCAGCGAGCGCGTACTGGGACAAAGCTTCACTACAATACGGGCAGTAGTGTGACGGCCTTACTACGCCTCGGCAACCGCGAACTGGGAGAACACCTCACTACGCATGCGCGGGCGGCATCCGGGACTTTAGCCACGCGCGTCGTTTAAACAACAAGGCCTGCTTCCAGCGGCCTTTACTTCTTTCCTCTCTATATATTTCTGGCTTTAAATAAATTAATTTATAAAAATAATTATAATTTTATCAGCGGCCTTTCCACAAGCCACACCACCACGCACGCAACCATTCTAAAACCTGTGAAAAGACAGGTCGAATTTCCTATCAAAATAAACCTTAAAACTAAACGCCATCTATTAACCTTCGTATATCTTGGACAGCACGTAGAACGAATGCATTGATACTATCACAACTATCGATTTCGGAAGATGACCGACTTCTGTACAACGGAATTGTTTGAGATTCTTCGGTCACATCGCGCGACACAGGGGAATGGAGTACACCATACTGACCGGAAAGACGTCTGGGCAACACATACCTGGATGCCCACCGACACGCTTCGTGGACCAATTAAAGGAACTCACTGGTTTAACGGTCACCGAGATGTTACATCGAGCTCAAGACAGAGATGGCTGGTGTCGTATCGTGTTTGGGATGTAATACGTACAGTGGGCCACAACGTTTGATCGCGAATAAAATTATTTATATATTAAACGTCTTCACAAACTAGCAGACTCAGGTTGGTTAAACGCTAAAAAATAGCTTTGTCGAATTCAGAACGCTCTCCAGAAGACCACTTTTCCTATTAATAGCCCTTGTTAGTCAAAGACCGGCTTTGGTATCATTTTATCTACAAGGAATCAAATAAAATATTCAGAATTTGCCAAATAGGCTTTTAGATCGTAAAATGGCGAGACAATTTTATGACCAAAATATAGATTGAAATTTTGCCAGGAGGATATATATATATGGTAATTTAAACCAACAACCCTATATTGTATAATTACTTATAACAAGATTGTCATGTTGTATATAGAAACACATCTATAAATAATTATACGCATGATTAATCTGTGTCATTGCATCACCATATGTAATGTACTTTGTACAAATTGAAGACAAATAAATAAAACTATGTAATAGATTAAGAGCTGAGTTAAAGCAAGATTAATAAGTTCAAAAAACGTCTAAAATCGAGAGAGAAATCCAACAACCCTGAAAAGGAATTCAGCAGTCGTTGCCATCAAGGTCAAAGGGTGCAGACGTTCAAAGTTCACATTCTCAGACATCTCCAACCCCCCTCCTCGGGAATGGTATATAAACACCTCGGTTTTAGCCGACCATAGTTAGTCCGCAGTTAGTCTCTTCACCGTCGGCGCAAGCCCTTGTCGCTTGTAGCCAGGTCCACATCATCGCCATGTAAAACAGTAAGAACTCTATATCTCCATCTTGCTTAGCTCAACTCCTATCTGTTCATGGAACTTTCCTACTTCAGCTGTGTCTCTTCGTTTTGTGTGTGTGGTTCCCAAGCTTTCCACTCTGCCTCGACCACGACTGCCTGTACTCTGTGAAAACTGTTAAAGGTCTTCCAAAGTGCAGAGAGGTACTGGAAAACTCTCCACGCCCTGACTGTCCCTCTCGGCTACTACAGGTTTGACCACCGGTTACCACAGCATATAGCGAGAGTCGACAGGATTCTACAAGAGGCTACCAGACCTCAACTTATTACATATATATACTCTATAACAAAAAAATCGACGCACCAAGAAGCAGTTGTCCGATTTATATGAAAATACGTATACAAAGAGGTTTCGACCAAACATGCAAATGATTGAAATTTGGTGGCCGAATTATGCAAAGCAAGAGCTCCAGCGCATCTGAACTGCGCATCCAGCACGAGCATTCTAGACTCAATATTCGGCGCGGCACGAGCTGATTTTCAGAATTTCCGTTTAATATTTTAGCAGTACGCCTATTTCTACTGTATCAATGCCTCGCCGGAAGATTCGTGCTCATTACGAACATATGTCAGAGTTTGAAACTGGTCGTGCCATTGGATTGAAAGAGGCTGGTTGGTCTAATCGACTAATCGCGCGACATCTGTGTCGAAGTGATGCGGCTATTAGGCGATGTTGGCAAAAGTGGGTCAACAACGGAAGTATGCAACGTCAGGACGGCAGCGGTCGACCAAGGACAACAACAGAACAGGAGGACAGAGCAATTGTCAGAATTGCTGTCGCAGCACCGGAATCCACGTTATCTACCATCCAACGTGTGACCGGCACACAAGTGTCCAAAATGACCATCAACAGGCGACTGAGAGAGCGGAATCTAAGAGCTCGCCGACCGTTACGATGCCTACCCCTCACACCCGTGCACCGACAAGTCCGACTACAGTAGTGTCGGGAGCGATCAACTTGGAACTGCGCTGACTGGGGACGTATAGTCTTTAGTTACAAGTCCCGTTTCTTACTGTGTCCTGACGACCGTCGCAAACGTGTCTGGAGACGTCCTGGGCAGCGTGTGGATCCTGTCCTTACTGTCGAACACCACACAGGTCCACAACAGGGCGTTATGGTCTGGGGTGCCATTTCATTTGAGAGTAGGACCCCATTGGTAGTCATTTCTGGCACCCTGACAGCACATTCTACGGCCTGTTTTGTTGCCGTTCCTCTCACATCACCCCAGGCTTACTTTTCAACAAAATAATGCCCGGCCACACACGGCACGTGTTACTATGGATTGTCTTCAATCATGCCGAACTCTTCCGTGGCCAGCAAGGTCGCCTGATCTCTCGCCCATAGAGCAGATCTGGCACGTGACGGGAAGGCGATTGCAACCATCCCGGAATTTTGACTATTTAGCCCGACAGTTGGAGACAATTTGGCAAGAAATCCCGCAGCACACCATCCGGAATCTTTATCAGTCCATGACACGCCGGGTGGCAGCCTGCATTCAGGCCAGTGGGGGTCCAACGACAAAATGACATTCTCAATTTGTGACGATCAAACTCTGAAATAAAACAATTAATTGTTCTGAAATTTTAATCGTTTTTTCCCCTATACATGCTCTTTACATACACCAAATTTTGTCCGAATCTGACAACTCCTTCTTGGTGCGTCGATATTTTTGTTATACTTTTTATATTCTTGTAAAAATAAAGGTCACACACGCATCTCTCTACCGTTGAATTCTGAATGTTTCTTTTAATAACTTTTAGATACTCGTATAAGAAAATAAAAAAACCGTCTTGGACTGACGCGAAGACCACTAAACAGAAAGAACGGTCTCTATATGGGCGTTCTGAAATTTCCAAAGCTGGTTTTGTGGTTTTGTCATCTACCGGAATCCACTAGTTTGAGAAGATGGTCAATAAATGTCGACTTATTTTAGCGTTTATTTTCACGAAAGAGGGAGAATTTGGTTTTAAGGATTACTACCTAAAGTGTATGCAAGGTTAAAAAATATATTTTGACGTGAAAGATTAACTTATTTTTACAGGTTACTATCTCCCCCCGTCAAAATTTCTATCTGTTTATTTTTTATTATGGTTATATAAAAGACAAGCTTCAGAGCAAAAGACATTTTAGTTCATAGGTAAAATAAAGCGGTATGGTAGATTAAACTGGCGAAACCGCTGGGAGGTTTCACCACTGATGAGCCAGGCCCTCCCATTAATTTTTCCATTGCAGTAAGGGCAGTAGAAATTGTTTAATTTCAAAAAGAATCTTACGCGTTTAAAATAGTTTCGAATTTTGATAACAGATGGCGCGCTATAGTGCATCAAATTATAAATAATATTATAAACAGTAGCAATGTGTGTGTGCGTTTATTTATTTATTTATGCAAAGTACAAGCTTTTGAATCTTTAAAATCCTTCTATAGGCATAGCAATAAGTTGAGAAAAATTAGGATATATAAATATTCTATATTATGTATAGCTATGCCTGTAGAATGATTGTAAATGTGTTACATGGCTTAATAAAATACCATTATAGCTAAACAACGCGGTAGATTTATAATTTTATAAGTTTTCTGTAATGGATTCAGCTCATTCTATCCTGAACCATCTCTTTTTCACCATCCTATATATTGTTGCGTCGCTACCAAGACGCTATTCGTGTACTTTGTCTACTCAGGATGCCACAAAGATACACATGTGAGTTCGAAGGGATTGCAGCTAAAGTTAGAGCTTTATTATGTCTCACTAACAGAAGGAATACAATGAGTTGGAATTGCCTTCAACTCCCCGTCAGAAATATCCTTGGCGCCGTGGATGTCCTCTTGTGGAACCTCCCGTTCCACACTATTCAAGTCCAGCCTGGACTTACACCGGCTTGTAGGCCGCTCCAATGTCAGGCTCTCCTGGCACCGCTTTACAGGATCATCCACACGCCCGAAGGCAAGTCGCCACGTCTTCTCCTTGCCGCTGATGTCACCAGACTCCGTCCTCCCCCATCCAGGAATGCTGATTTTGGCGCCTGCCACATGACAGCGGGGGCCACTAGAGTCCACCCCTCTTTCCCCAACTTTACTCTAGTATCTTGGCCTTGTCGTCCATGTACCAATATATTGGAGGATGGTATGAAACCAGAATTTAAAAAAAATGGATGACAAGATTCCAGAGTAAAGTTGGGGGAAGATGGGGGATGGTCATTGTTGTCAGGGGAGGCAGGCGCCAAAAACAGCATTCCTGTGTGAGGGAGGACAGAGTCTGGTGACATCTGCGGCGAGGAGAAGACGTGGCGACTCACCTCCGGGCGTGTGGATGATCCTGAAAGACGGTACCAGGAGAAACTGACATCGGTGCGACCTACAAGGCAGTGTAGTCCAAGCTGGACATGTACAGTGTGGAGTGGGAAGCTTCACAAGAGGACATCCACGGCGCCAAGGATCCTTCTGACAGGGAGGTTGAAGGCAAGTCCTACTGTTGTAGTCCTTCTGTTCAGTGCCACGTATAATAAAGCGATAACTTTGGCTGCATCCCTTCGAACTCACATGTGTATCTTTGTGGCATCCTGAGTAGACAAAGAGAACGAACAGCGTCTGGATACAACGTAACAATGGGTTTTTATCAACTATTAGGAACAATAGTCGAAGCAACATAGAATTGTTAGCTAGAAAGATGAAATTTTTAACAATCCAAGAAAGGAAAATTAACTTTTAAAATATATTTTATAAATATAAATTTCAACGTTAAAACAAAATCTTCAATTTACCTAAATATTATTTTGGTCCTTAATTTGAAAAAAAAAAAGAAGTTTAACTGGATAAATTTATTGGGATTGTTACCGAAAAAATTCGGCCTAATTTCACGAATGTATTTTGTTCTTTGATGGGGATATTTATTCTTGATTGAACCAATTTGGGTTGTTACGGGCATGTTTCTGATAGATTAGTTGTTATTGTTTGATAGAAATCATTATTGAAAAGAAACAATTTGATCAATATTTGTTAGGAACTAGCTCTAGCTATCTTAAAACTATTCAAATTCTAGTTTATGACCTTATTCTACTTCTCAATGGCATCTTATGGAAGAAGATAGCTAATATGAGTATAGAGGCTATTTAAAGAAAAATTACTCGCTACAAATTATTTTATATAAATATGATTCAAATGGAAATTTTGCCGGGAGGATATTGATCTAAAGAGACAAAGGTCACCTCTCCCGTCAAAATAGACGTCAAAACTAGACGCCATCTATTGACCGTCACCGCAAACTAGCGGCCTCGGGTAGGTGACAAAGCCACAACACCAGCTTTGGCAAACTGAAAAGCGTCCACCTAGAGACCATGGTTTCGGGCTAATGGCCCTCGTCAGTCTAAGGCGGACTTTATTTCATGAGATCCACACGGGATCTAATGGAATCTTGACAATCTGCCAAAGAGGTGTTTAGCTGGAAAGGTGACTGGCCAAATCTATTGCTAAAATATAGATGGAAATTTTGCCGGGAGGATATTGATCTAAAGAGACAAAGGTCGCCTCTCCCGTCAAAATAGACGTCAAAATTAGACGCCATCTATTGACCGTCACCGCAAACTAGCGGCCTCGGGTCGGTGACAAAGCTGAACACCTCTTTGGCAGATTGTCAAGATTCCATTAGATCCCGTGTGGATCTCATGGAATAAAGTCCGCCCTAGATGGACGCTTTTCAGTTTGCCAAAGCTGGTGTTGTGACTTTGTTACCGACCCGAGACCGCTAGTTTGCGGCGACGGTCAATAGATGGCGTCTAGTTTTGACGTCTATTTTGACGGAAGAGGCGACCTATGTCTCTTTAGATCAATATGATTGTAAGACCAACTTATCCCAGTAATCCCTATTGCCTAATTAAAATAGAAGAAACACGTAAGTTGTTTTTATCTTATTTAACTATAATAATGATTTATTTATTATCTCATTTGATTAATTAAACAGAGAGAATATTAAGAAAAAGGCATCTCCCTATCGTGCAACTGAAAGTTTCTGATGGCTTGCGCCATCTATCGGAATAAATATCAACTATTCTCGTTGATTTTTAATTATTCCAGAATTGGCCAAATACTCATTCTTGATTAATCAAGAAAAGCTATCCACGGACGCGTTTCGGGCTGTTGGCCCTCATCAGCGTGGTGCAAGCTGTACCTCAACGACCAAAAAAAAAAGGTCATTAATGCATCCTGAAAAATCATGAAACGGGTAGTTAAGGCCAGAATTGCGTGAGAACGCTACACAATATGAGAAATAGTACAAATATGATACAAATATGTTATGAAAAAGGCATCTTCTTATCGTGCAACTGAAAATTGCACGATAAGGAGATGCCTTTTACATAATTTATGAACCTTATCTACTTCACCCAGTCATGATGATTGTCAAACAGACACCATCAAGGGTCACAACTTGATATCCTAATATGATTGAGTGGAGATAAGAAAGAAGAATATGAGTTTACTGTGTTGAGAGAATTTATTACATCCCTATCAGGCCGTGGAAATTCATCTGACTAGGTGAAACCATTGAGCTATGTGAGATCAGCTATCTCGGCGTGGATCATCTTGCTACTAAGATAGTCCCAGGAAGGAGTACACCGAGCAGGACCTCAGCTAATTGAGCTGAGGAGGTAATGTAGACCGCCATTACTGTAGGCGGGTCTTAACTGCCAGGTGTGGCCAAATGGGATCACTTTTTTTTCTGAGATCACAAGCCTATTTATTCTGTCCTCCAAAACTTTTCTTTCTTCCTTCACCAATTGTTACTTTCTTCTCCAATAATTGATTCCACCTTGAGGATTTTAAAAATTAAAACAGACATAATTAACCGCCCTTATTTAATCATCTATTTATGCCAATAATAAATTATAATATTTTCTAGATCAATCTTACAAATTTTAAAAAGTAAAATGGAAAATATTGTCACGGAGATAAATAAAGCAAGGGCAAATTTGGGAATAATTAATTTATTATAAAGGGTATTTATAGGGAGAGAGAGAGAGAGTACAACTTACCCCAAGCTAAAGATAATCCTAATGAGCGACGTCAGCCACCGTCCCGTTTTCCTTATTTACAGATCAGCTTCCGAGAACCCCTCACACCTGTAGTCCCCCTCGGGGTCCAGGGATGATTGACAGGTGTCCCATCTGGATGGAGCTTCTTGACAATATAGTACAAAATTGAAATTGTACTTGGTGAAAATATTAATAAAAAAGGCATCTCCTGATCATGCAACTAAATTATCAACAAGTCAACGATCAGTTGATATTTTTTCCGATAGATGGCACAATCCATTAACAACTTTTAGTTGTTGGTTTTTTGCTTATTCCTAGTAGAGTGGTACAGGCAATGATAATCATGGTGGGTAGAAGAAGGTGACTGTTTTTACTGTAATTGCACCACAGGTCCACACATGTGAAAAGCAGTTCGACTTTGCACTTACAAATATGCCAGAGCCCCGCTTGGTTACTTTCACTCGCTGGTGAGGTTGGACTTTTGGAAGAATCGGAGGCCATTGGAGCATTTTTTTTTTTAATCAGAAAAAAAGTGCCCAATGCGGGAATCGAACTCGGGTCGTAGCGGTCGAAAACCAACGGTTTAGACCATCTTTCCACTGACCCCCGGTTTTAGATGTACGATCATGAAATGCTTTTTTTATTTAAACAAATAATGTTTCAGATTTTTCGTATTTAAGAGCAACTTTTGAACATGACGAATAAACTCTAGATGTGGCTCAGTTGTTCGTCTTGCGAATGCTTGTGTGTTCTCGATATAAAATATTTACGTTGAGAAGTAATTTGAGATTAACAGCGATATACTGCTGACATTCAGAGCTAAGCCAGCTGAAGAACAGCCCTTGTCGATACCTGTGGAACTTAAAGTACGTTCAGTTTAGCTGGCTGAAGAAAGCAGCAGCTAATACTTTAGATGCGCTGTGGACGTCCAAATCTGGGTTTACTGAAGAACGGCCATCGTTCACATCGGAGAGACGCTGCTGATGTCTAGAGCTAAGCCGGATGAGGAACGGTCGCTGTCAACATCGGAGAGACCCTGCTAATGTCTAATGATAAGCCTGTTGAGGTACAGTCGGTGTCCACACCGAAGAGACGCTAAAGAAATCTTGAGCTAAGCCGGACGAGGAACGAATATCGTTATATCGGAGAGACGCAGCTGCTATCTAGAGTTAAGACTGATGAGGAGCGGGCGCTGTCCACACCGGAGAAACGCTGCTGATGTCTAAGCCAAGCCGGATGAGAAACGACTACCGTCCACATCGGAGAGACGCTGCTTATGTCTAGAGCTAAGACGGATAAGGAACAGTCGGCGTCCACACCTGAGAGACTCCGCTTATGCCTAGAGCTAAGACTGATGAAGAACGGCCATCGTTCACATCGGAGAGACGCTGCTTATGTCTAGAGCTAAGACGGATAAGGAACAGTCAGCGTCCACACCTGAGAGACTCCGCTTATGCCTAGAGCTAAGACTGATGAAGAACGGCCATCGTTCACATCGGAGAGACGCTGCTGAAGTCTAGAGATAAGCCTGTTGAGGAACAGTCGGCGTCCACACCGAAGAGACTCTAAGGAGGTCTAGAGATAAGCCGGATGAGAAACGGCCGCCGTTCACAACGGAGAAACGCTGCTGATGTCTAAAGATATTACTGATGAGGAAAGGCCGTCGTCTACACCGAAGAGACTCTGAGGAGGTCTAGAGCTAAGCCGGATGAGGAACGGTCATTGTCTACACCGGAGAGGCACTACAGAAATCTTGAGATAAGCCGGACGAGGAACGGTCGACGTACACATCGAAAAGACGCTGATGATATCTAGCGCTAAGACGGATAAGGAAAGGTCGCCGTCTAAACTGGAGAGAGGTTCTGATGTCTAGAGCTAAGACGGATAAGGAACGGTCGCCGTCTAAACTGGAGAGAGGTTCTGATGTCTAGAGCTAAGACTGGCGTAGAACGGCTATCGTACACATCGGAGAGACACTGCTGGTGTCTAGAGTTAAGACAAACGAGGAACGCCAGAATTCACTAACAGCCGTCATACCCTGTGGACGTTTTACCGACTGAAGAACGGTCATCATACACATCGGAGAGACGCAGTTGATGTCTAAAGATAAGACGGATGAGGAACGGCCGCCTTCTAAACTGGAGAGAGGTTTTGATGTCTAGAGCTAAGACTGGCGTAGAACGGCCATCGTACACATCGGAGAGACTCAGCTGATGTCTAGAGCTAAGACTGACGAGGAACGACCGCCGTTCACATCGGAAAGACACTGCTGATGTCTAGAGATAAGACAGACGAGGAACGCCAGAATTCACTAATACCCGTCATACGCTGTGGACGTTTTACCAGCTGAAGAACGGTCAGAAGGCAGAAGATTTACGAGGTCCACAATAAAAGCGACCTCGCGTAAATGTCAACAATGGGTTTATAGTGGAACTGGGTGTTTTATGTGACGGCATTTACTTTGAAATTTCGAAGTCTAATTGTTTCCGTTAGCAACCATCGTTATTGACATTTCACCGCAGTAAATCTAGAACAACGCGCACTACATTACACTCTCTCTTCTCTTTTATCTACAAGTAGTACCTTGTATCAAGGTCATATGTTGAATCGTATCTGGCACAATGTCTTGGCTCATTCTAACATATGGCGTTTTGAAATGCGTAATCGGTGGTCTATAGTGCACACTATTACAGGCATCCATAAACTGTGAGATTTTGAAGCTAGTGTTTAGGAATATTTTCTATTGTAACTGTTTTCAACCTGATATACACAGCGTGACGGTAAATTTGCAACACCAAGAATTAGTGAGTAAAAAGTTATGAAAATATTCATACTTATAGTAGAGTACAAGAAACGAACAATAAATGGTTATTAGAACACTATACACTTATACACTGAGCGATATTTCTGTACATTCAATATGTTGTGGGACCACCACGAGCGGCTATGCAGTCAGCAACATGCCTTGGTACTGACTCAATGAGGATGGTGTCCTGAAAGATAGCTGCCCATTCCTTGTCAGCCACAGTTCATCTTCTGAACGCGGCTGTGGCAGAGTAATGAGTGACCTGCCGAAGAAAGGGTTGACACCAGAAAAAATTTCTGCGATAACTGGGGTTTTTTCATTCAGGGAAGAGTGTCTTACAAAAAATATAAATCAATTAACTTGAGCTTTCAGACCTTTAGAAACATTCTATCGGAGTACGGTTAATTATAATGCCCTTATAATTAACCTTACTCTTGTAGATGGGCCCCAAGGCTAGAAAAAGCTAGAGTTGATTAAAATTATATTTTTTGTAAGACACTCATCCGTGGACGAAAAATGTTCTCTCAAATAACATCATAACATATTCTTCAATCAAGGAATAGTTTAAAACAAACAAGCCCGAGTAATGTGATACAGGTATAGATTTGTTACAGACCAAAATATCATTTTTTTGAATGTCTCTACTGTTGTTGTTGCTTATTCCTCAAGTCGCTTAAACGATCTCCATTAGGTCGCATTGTCTCAGATTTTATATTATAGTCCTGGGGGTTTTTCCAGAGGTCATTTTTGGAGGATTTGATACAATTCAATAGATGTTCAGGATTGGCTGGTTGGGAATCGCATTTGGTGCATTTCGGGAATGTTTTGATTTTTACTATTTCTTTACTAATGTGCTATAATCCAAGAGATAGGGAAAGGATCAAAGTTGACAGATCTTAGCCAATCTATCTCTGAATAATGGGTGGAACCGTTTCTTCTACATCTGTTCCATTCCTTATGACCATAGTTTAACAAATGAAGCTCGCTTCTCCCGGCAAAATAACGCTAAAATCTATTAAGCTGTCTATTTTTACGGACAAGCGACTTTTAAGTTTATAGATCAATCTCCTCCCGGCAAAATTTAAATCTATATTTTAACAAATAAAACCGGGAACTAGGAATGTTTTCAATAATATTCACTCTCTGCGCAATATTTTCTGTAAGCCTCTACGTCAGTATTCTACTGTTGCAGACTGTTTCAGCTTGAAGAGTAGTGTAACGATTAAAGAATCCTAAATTCTGTTATCCCAAAAAGGATAAAAATCTCTGTTAAGATGAAAAATGAAATGATATAGACAGAGAATGGTAAGAAAGATGAAGAAGAGTTAAAATATTTATCTAAGCTTATCTTCTTGTGCCAACAGGATATTGATTTAGCGCATGCCCAAGACAAGCACAATATGCGCATTTATACCAGCTTTTATATTTAAACGTATGTAGATATTTATAGGCGATAGTGAGGTACTCAAAAGAGTGGAATTCGAAAAGATAGATGAAAGGGAAATTGTGGTTTTCCATAATGAATGTATTCAGGTTGGCTGAAGAAGTTCAGCTTGAACTATGGCCTATGATTTCATCTGTTGAGCGTCCTCTTCTCGACGTTCTCCCTGGGGACACCCGCGCGGGTCGATGTGCCGCGCGCGCAGATATTGACGTGGTGGTTGTGCAAGCAGCTGGTGCTGGAACAACAGGTCATCAGGGAGGTCGGCACAGATGTCGCTCAGCTGCGGCTTGGTCGAGCACATTTTACATCATCGTTGTCTTGGAAAACTGGCCAGAGACTTACATTGAACTATCTTGATGCTAATTGTGAACACAATACAGACCTCGGATGATTGTGGATGCCGATCAGCTTGTTCTTGCTGGTCACAGATTTTCTTATCATCGTAGTCCTGGAAAACAGAACTTTGAAGTCTTGCTTGACACGTTAATTGTGGGCACGATTCTGATGACTGTGGAGCTTATCAGGTTTTTCTTGATGTTCACAGACATTTCGCACCATCGTATTCCTAGAAAACTGGCTGAATTCTTACATTGAATCTGTCTTGAGATAACAATTGTAGACACAATCTTGATGACTGTGGATGATCATCAACTTGTTCTTGTTGCTTACAGATATTTCTCACCATCGTAGTCCTGAAAAACTGGCCGGAGTCTTACGATGAAATCTGGCTTGACGTTAATTGTGGACACAATTCTGATGACTGTGGTTGCCGGTCAACTTGTTCTTGTTGGTCACAGATTTCACATCATCGTAGTCCTGTAAAACTGGCCGAGGTCTCACATTGAGATCTGGCTTGAAATTAATTCTGGACACAATCCTGATGATCAGCTTGTTCTTGCTGGTTACAGATATTTCTCATAATCGTATTCTGGAAAACAGGCCGGAGTTTTACATTGAAATCAGGTTTGAGTAGACATTAATTGTGGACACAATCCTGATGACTGCGGATGCCGATCAATTTGTTCTTGCCGGTCAATGATATTTCTCATTATCGTAGTTCTGGAAAACAGACCGGAGTCTTACATTAAATCTACCTTGAGACATCAATTGTAGACACAATCCTGATAACTGTGAATGTCTCTCAGCTTGTTCTTGCTGGGCACTGATATTTCTCGCCATAATATTCCTGGAACACTGGCCGGAATCTTACATTGAAATCTGGTTTGACGTTAATTATGAAGACAATCCCGATTACTGTACATGCTGATCAGCTTGTTCTTACTGTTCACAGATATTTCTCACCATCGTATACCTAGAAACCTGGCCGAATTCTTACATTGAAGTCTTAAATACTCTACCTATTTCTACTTCAATTAAAACTTCCTATTTTAAAACAATTCGCAATAATTTATAAAAGAGACAATTTTCATCAATAAACTTTGACCTAAAAAACAAGGTTGGTAAAATCAGACTATTGTGATAAATTATTTTCAAAAATTTCGCTAGTGTTATCTTCGAATGACCACTATTTTGTTGGTTTTCCTCATCTATAGCTGGCTTTCAGAAATTCGAAGATTCCAGTGAAGGTCGACATAACGTAAATTTATTGTAGTGAAAATCGAAAATGTAGCGTTTTTTAGAGCTAAGAAGCCCTTAATACATAATAATATACTGATAAAGTAGAACCTCCCTGTAAAGGATACCTAATTGCAGAGCCAAAGTGTCCTTTAGCGAGAGGTGTTCTCTTACCGGAGAGTTGCTAAATAGTAAAAATGGTAATTTTGCAAATGAAAACTGTCCTTTGTGAAGAGGTGTCCAACTAAAGGGAGGTTCTACTATACTACCAATTATATTAACTTGTCATGATCCAATAAACAACTTCAGAAACTGAAAATGTCTTAAAGGTGGAGGAGATTAAATTTGAAAGCTAACAAGGTTTTATCAATTTTATATTCTATTTTTATCAAAATTCTAAAGTCAAATATCTGCGTACCCTCTCAGCCCATCTAGAGAGAGAGGGAAAATACACAAATAATAATCTGGAAATTTTACTGGCCAAGCTGCGGACAAGTTGATTCACAAATTTTATTTTTCGGCTTAGTATAGTAGTGACTTATAATAAAACCTGAAAAATTTATAATAAAATTGTAATATGATTTTTTTTTGTATTTTGGACCTATATGCATTAAATGAGAAAAGAGTATATATATTAGCGCGAAGGTAGTACACCCATACCCCGCTTTGCGTCGGGGTTAAGTTCCAAAAAAACACGACGCAAATTGAAACGAGGCAAAGTGAAAATATGTGAAGGTGCAATCAAAAACAAAGGTGTTGCCATATTTTAGGAAAAAAAAAAAATTAAAGACTCGAATCCAAAACAACGCAACTTCGAAAATCTAACGACGCACAGTGAAAATCAGTAAAAATTAAGCAGCGACGCAACTTCGAAAAAAACGCAAAACGAAACGACGCAAAGCGAGGTATTGGTGTATATATTTTCTCTCTGCGCTTCAGGAACCTGGATTATCTCTCTTTATGATAAGGCACAATTTGGATTATAGATTATAAACACAAGGTAATAAGACCAAATCCAAATAAATAAATAGTGTGTGACGTTTCTGTAACAGCGTTGTTACCATCTTCAGACAAAAGTACTGAATGAGAAATTTTACCACAGCATGTTTTAAATAGTTACTGTTATCCTAAAAAAAAAAAGTTTTTTTTTCCACTTTTAATTTTAAGAATAATATTCTGAGTTTCTCAGATAACTATCTTCTTCTTATCTGTTATCTTGTTTACACACTTGATAACAGTAACTATTTAAAACATACTGTGGTAAAATTTCTCATTCAGTACTTTTGTCTGAAGATGGTAACAACACAGTTACTGAAACATCACACACTATTTATTTATTTGGATTTAGTCTTATTACCTTGTGTTTATCCCTCTCTATATATATTAGAATTAATTTGCAGAGTATGAATAGTAAAAGAATCATATTTCTTGTCATCAGATGTTTAAAATAGCTCAGCAATATTTATAAGAATGAATGGCAACTTTAGAATTCACATTTCAGACAACACGAGACAACCAAGATGTACGGAGTGTTCAGCCTTGCTTCAGCTCAACAGCACAGCTCCCAACTTCGATTCGACAATGTATCCCGTTATCTCGGAGACGCGAATACCGGCAAGGTATACCAGAAATGTCATTTTCTGGGAGAGGGTGAATATGGGCTTAACATTGTCTTAGCTGACTTAGAGACAAGACGATATCTATCAGCAAAAATTGTTTCTCGCATAAACATGGCAAAGTTTGGCGCTGGAGTCAAACACGAGTTGATTACTCTCAGACGTCTTCATCACAAGTATATCCTCAACCTACACGGATTCTTCAGCGACGTAGATAATATCTACTTGGTAACAGACCTTTATAAAATATCTATGTCTGATAAGATAAAGCAGCAAGGAAGATTTTCATTATTCCAAACCTCCCGCTTAACTTCACAACTAGCAGAAGGATGTCATTATCTTCATAGTTTCAGAAAGCTTGTTCATGGGGATCTCAACCCCGACAGTGTTGTTCTAACATCCTCCATGGACATCAAGATAACCAACTTTAAGAGTACTTGGCATACTGAAGAGTATCCTTCAGGAATTTCAAGTCGAAATCCAAAGTACGTGGCATCTGAAGTGATCAAGAATGCTCATCAAGGACCAAAGTCAGATAGTTGGTCTCTTGGATGTCTTATTGCCTTTATGATCCTAGGAAGACATTTATTCTTTGGTGAAGACGTCTTTACAAAGATACTGAATGGAAGATACTATCTGAGTTCTAAAATTGATTCCCAAGCTCGAAATCTTATAGAAAATCTGTTAAGGGAAGATCCAAAGTTGAGATACTCCATGCAAGAGGTTTGTAACAGCAAGTTTATAAGCGGTGGTCTGACGCCCAGATGTCTGGAAGTGGCGTGTCTCATCAAGCAGCCTCAGGAGATGGTGGAGTGGATCGACGAGGATCATCCTTCCGTAGACAACACCATGCAGGACCTATGCGAGACTGACAGCGATGTGCCAAACTGGACTTTACAGGATTCAAAGATCTACGACCCGATTTGTGACAATGAGAATTCCATAGATGAAAGAATCTTGGAGCTTAGTGGACTTTATATACGTGATTCTGACATTTGACAGAATACTTGCCAATCGGATACTTCTTAATCCCGAAATAAAATTATCTATTTTACATCTGTTATATCGTCATTTTTCTGCAAAGTTGAAACAATGATGCAATCTTTTTGTCTTAATACCCCCCAGTCATCATATTTTTGTCATTCATCAATTATCGCAAAGATAGAGGCTGACTGGCCGGTATTCATATTTATATAAAAAATAGACACTTCGGCCAGTTGGAGTCACAAATACGTGTAAGTATTGTAAATATATGCATGTCTCCTACATTTATACTCTAAATTCTACTATAATTTGTATAAGAATAAAGGTTTTAATAAAGCTTTTTGTTTTTGTATTGTAAATATCTTAATTTAAAACAATATAACGCACCATCTATATAGGAAAAAAAAACATCAAAGCACAAATGTTTGCACGAATACATAAAAAAAAATTCTATTGTCCTTACTTTTATATTTTGTATAAGCCCTAAACAATAAACTATATTTGAAAAAAAGTAAAAATAAATATCAGGTAAAAAGTTTCTTTTAATTTAAATTTGCAATCTTTCGAGTAAATATACTGTTCTTCAACAGGCTGATATTCTTTACCTGATTTTTATTTTTACTTTTTCAAATAATTTCCGGGTAACTATTGCACACATAAATAAACTAGTTATCTAATAGTTATAACTAATAGTAATAATATAACTAATTATAACTAATATCAATACAATATAATGCGGTTTATGATATTGTAGAACGACATTTAACAATTATCCCGTATGTGTTTCTTTTGAACGAAAAATCGAAATTTTATTTTAAGGAGAAATAATGATTATTTCTAACCTTAGGGATGAAGTATTAAAGGATGAATTCCCATCCCTGGACACATTATTTTTCTGTTTATCATTACTTTTCACAATTCATCCTTTCATTCTTCATCCCTAAGGTTAGAAATAATCGTTATTTCTCCTTAAAATAAAATTTCGATTTTTCGTTCAAAAGAAACACATGCGGGATAATTGTCAAATGTCGTTCTATAACTAATGGTAGTGATAGTAATAATTAATAGTTATATTTTCATATCTCTCTATAAATCTTGTTATATAATAAGCCAATAACTACCAGAATTAACAAAAAGCAATAACACGCCATCTATACATATAAAATGAAAGGATTTAAAAGCACGAATGTTTCTTTTATACATAATACAAACTTCTACTGTCCTTACTGCGATGAAAAAATATATTGGGAGGGCCTGGATTCATAAGTGGTGAACCCTCACAGCGGTTTCGCCAATTTAATCCAACAGACCGCTTCTCAGAGCTCTAATACTGTATTGGACGATTCTGCTTATATACGCAGCATGGAAGGGTGGAATATCAAAAAATGGGGTTTCAAGAAAACTATGAACATAACTACCAGAATGAAACTCTTTTTTAATTTTGCTGAGGTCATTAAAGTTCATGTGTCATTCTGGCTGAATTACTACTATCGTAAAGTGATTCAGCTAATGAATTCAGCTGAGTTATTGAAACCAAGTTTAGATAGAAGTTATTAGCTATATTTATTTATATAATATATTCATTTATTAATCAATCACAGGCGTGATATTGAAATATTTGCACCTTTTACAGGGCAAACAAACAAAACAACAAACAATTTAACACTTATGTGAAAAAATAGTACAAATGTGATATTGTACTAGGATAAGGTGCATAATTATGAAAAAAAGGCATCTCCTTATCGTGCAACTGAAAGTTGCTGATGGCTTACGCCATCTATCAGAATAAATATCAACCATTCTCGTTGATTTTTAATTATTCCAGAATTGGCCAAATACACATTCTTAATTAATCCGTGGTTAGCTTTTCTTGATTTATCAAGAATGGGTATTTGGCCAATTCTGGAATAATTAAAAATCAACGAGAATAGTTGATATTTATTCCGATAGATGACGCAAGCCATCAGCAACTTACAGTTGCACGATAAGGAGATGCCTTTGTTCAAAATTAACACTTAGTTAAAGTCAAAAGACAATCCATCAAATAAGTTAATATAAAAGGGCGTACCTGAATCTGTAAAGAAAAAAAAATCTCAAAATATTATTATTATTATTTTTAATGTATTATTATCAATAATCATTTTTGACCAATGACAAAGTTGTTTCCATATGATCTACAATAATTTGTAAATTAAGTTTACTGTGCAATAAATTTATAAAGAGGGGCAATATCTCGAAATATTTTGAGAATTATTTTTTCTTTACAGATCCAGGTATGCCCTTTTATATAAAATTAGAAGTTAGATTTAAATATTTACAAATTTACATGTATTAATCGACAGAGTTCATAAAATGTATATAGACAAAGTGGCTGATGTAAGAGAGTTAAATCATCTAGATCAGGGAACAATCGATATCTCACTTCTGTAAAGTTCGGACAGTCATAGATAAGGTGAAGAGCAGTTTCTTCAGTTTCTCCGCAGGAACAATTTGGGGTTTCTGATAGACCTCTTTTATGTAAGTATTTCTGGAATCTTTCGTGTAACGTTACAAATTGAGTGACAATAAAATTTGGATGGAACTCTGTAGGAATTCCGTTTGGAAAAAATAGTAGAAATTGTATAATTAGCATTATGAATTTATTAAATATATAAAACATATAAGTAAATAGATTTTTTAGATCCTTTTCTTCTATTTTCGAATTTTTACATAAGATTAAAGGTTATAATATGTACTACTATGTATGTAAGTCTATATACACATATGTAAATGTGAAAATTATAAAGGTCAGATGTTAATATTAAAAATAAAGAAGGAAATCCTGACCAGGAGCACATGTGCTTTTTATATTGCAGAGCGCCATCTAGTGGAACAGAAATAAACTAAACGTTGATTTAGCCTGTTCCTTGATATTTGGTCAACCCATTTTCTTGACAAATAAAGAAAAGCTATCCACGAACACGTTTCGGGCTGTTTGCCTTCGTCAACGTGGAGCAGGCTGTACCACTGCGACCAAAGGTTTTTTTGGTCTCAGAGGCTTCTTGAGAAACCAAGAAGGGCCAACAATACTAGTAGATGTACCCGGCTTCGCCCAGGTTTTACTCGAGTGAAAGTTTGCCTAACGAATATAAGTTGAAAAATATTTTTCTAGCATATATCTTTTCTCTATTCAATCGATTTCTATGTGGAGACATATATATAAATATTGACATTTATATATATAAATATATACAAAATATAAATATAATCAAATACAGTTAAACCTGTCTATAGCGCCCCCTCTAAATAGCGCCTTCCTTTTTATAGCAGCCGATTTTAAACATTAAAATGTGAACATTTTACATTAAAAGTGACCTGTCTATAGCACCCCCTCTCTATACAGGTTTAACTGTATAATTGGATATAATCAGACATGATACAGAAATATTGTCATCATAATTTTATGACTAAAAATAACTATTTTTGCTTGGCTAAAAATGCGATAATAAACTCTTCCAGAATTTTCTCTAATTACTGGTAAAATTTCAGCCAGATTAGGTACCTATTGAGGACGTGTATAGCCGACAAACATATACAGTAGAACCTCCCTTTAGCGGACACCTCTCTACAAAGGACAGTTTTCATTTCCAAAATTACCATTTTTACCATTTAGCAACTCTCCGGTAAGCGGACATCTTTCCCTAAAGGACACTTTGGCTCTGTAATTAGGTGCCTTTACAGGGAGTTTCTACTGTATTATTAATATACACTGACTCTTTTATATATAAAGATATTAAATCTGATATTTATTAAATCTATATATATATAAAACAAACAAAGCAGGCATATCCTGACCAGGAGCACATGTGCTTTTCAAGAAGGCAGAGCACCATCTGGTGTAACAGAAATACTCAAAACATTGATTTAGCCCGTTCCCTGATATTTGGCCAACCCAATTTCTTGATAAATCAAGAAAAGTCATCCACGAACGCGCTTCGCGCTGTTGGCGCTCGTCAGTGTGGAGTAAGCTGTACCACTGCAACCAAAAAGAAGTTTGGTCCCAGTGGCTTCTTGAGAAACCAAGAAATGGGTATTTAAGGCCAAAATTGCGTAAATACGATTAACACACGAAAAAACAATAGAAAATAATATATATATACTAGACGAATGACCCGGGCAACGCCCGGGTTTACACGATTAAATGTATTTTACATATGGAAGATGGACGTAGTTCCCGGAGGTCACCCGCGAGGCTTTTTTGGCACTTGGCACAGCTGTGTCACCAACGCCAGGACCGCGCGCGGTGGGAACATGAAGTGGCTAACCGGCCGGCAGCCGGGAGATCACATTTACTCGGCGGGGGGGGGGGGGTGGGGGGGGGGGGGGGCAGGGAAGTCACGTGCTGCGCCAGCAGCCAATGGGCGTCCCCCGCCGTCAAAATCGCCACGCGTTTTAGAGGGCGCTGCTCGTGAGCTAAGTTGAATAATTTGAATATATAGTTTTAATAATTGATTTATATATTTTTAAAATAGCCTATCGTCATCCCCGTTATTTTTTACCTATGTATGGAAATTTTGGTTTGAATTAGTGAACTACTGCGAATTTGTATACTGGACATACCAACAGACCAACAAACATACAAACATTCATTTTTATATATATAGATGTTATATTAAAATATTATTTTATTTAAAATTATAATTCCATAGATTCAAATACTATTCTAAATCGACCGCCAGAGGTCACTCTTCCCCTATAAAAAAAACTATGTGTTGTTGTTTCCCGATGGCCGGCTCAAATATTCTGTACATTATGTAAATAGATTTTTCATTATTTTATTCTTACGCCTTAAGCCAGGCAGTACTTTTATAAAATATGTTTTTATATATTCCTTCAGCTCAATTAAAGCAATTGATGATCTGATCACGACTATTTTTATTATCATACTTTCAAGATCATTGCCACGATTGCAGAACAATACCGTAATATACTAATGGATACCAAAATCAAGCAACAGCTAATAATTCTATAACTAATTCCAAAATACAACATAAAATCTATTTTTTTAATAACATATATATATCTCATAATATAAATTTAATATAATATGATATAAATATATATTAGAAAATTTTCTCCCCATTGAATATAACAAAATATTTTTAAAACTTAATTCTGTTGACGTTATGTGGCGCTGAGTTTGATGTTGACACATATTAAATATATTATAATACCTTGATAAAGATTGGCGTTCAGCCAACTGAAATATTGATAAAATAAATGATATTTTGATCCAATATATGTCTTTTTATTTGAAAAACATATATATATCAGGTGTTGATATTAAAAACAAAGTAGGCATATCGATATAATGTTACGCCAGGTTACAGGGTATTCGACCCTGATTTCCTATTTATTGGTGATGTACATGTTTCCCGAGAAGGTTTCCATAATAAATGTAAATTTTAAAAAAGTAAATAATTGAATAGTTACCTTTAATCTTGCTATTGCTATTTGTTGTTGTCTTCGTAGTTATTTTTCTTGTAGTCTTCACGTCTCTTGTCTCAGTTGTTCTATCCTCACGTCTATCTTTAAAGTGGCGTGAAGTTCCAGTGGTGTTAAATATAATAATAATAATAATAAATAATCTGTCGTAATATAATAAATAATAAGTTATTTAAATCAAAATTGTTGAAATTGAAAATTTCAGATTTTCTACGATATTTGATATGCAGATATTTGCATAGTTTCAGTATTGTCTATGTTAATTGACATTTCTGTCTATATATCACAGCTATTTTAGTTGGCTAGTGGTTAAATGAATAGGACAGGCCGGTGTAAGCTGCTGATGTACATATAATTTGTCCTTCTTTTATTGTTTTATATCTTTAGGTAATAAAGGTTCTTTCTCTTCCTCTACAAATCTATAAATTTTCCCAACAAAAATATCATTTTTTTACCAATATTTCAGTTGGCTGAACGCCAACCTTTATCAAAGTATTATAACATATTAATGTGTGTCAACAACAAATTGACGTTATGTGGCGCTGAGTTTGTTGTTGACACATATTAAAATGTTATAATACCTTGATAAAGGTTGGCGTTCAGCCAACTGAAATATTGGTAAAATAAATGATTTTTTGATCCAATATATGCCTTTTTATTTAAAGATTTATTTATGGATTGCTCTATTTTCAAAACATTAATAAGTTAATATTTATATTCGTATAGCTCAATCGAGAATACTATTTACAGTCTTAAAAAAAACACGTTCTGACGTTTGAGGCCAAAAACTTAATATGTACATTGTGTGACAAAGAAATTACTGACGAACTCCCCCATTACCTGATTAATTGTACAGCCCTTGATGCAGAGAGGAAGGCCCTATATCAACAAATTAAATGTACCGACACTTCACCCTACGTATTGCTTTCAAAAATATCAGCAAACAAATCTAAGGCAATAGCTTACTATAAATTTTTAAGATCATCATTATGTAAGGACCAGTCAACAAGTGAATGACT
>CP092880.1:17936386-17981730 GCA_030710605.1 Cordylochernes scorpioides
AAAGAGGTTTGATTTTTAAATATTTTTGAATATTTTTTTAATCAAAAGATTCCACAACAATATTTAGAAAAGGTTATTTTGCTAAAATCAGAGGTAGTTTCGAAGCCTTTCTCCACCCTTACTTGAACTTTCTTACTGACTGTACTGAAATATGTTCAGGTAAGGGCTCGAATAAGAACTCGTGGCTTGCAACTTCTTCCAGATTGAATAAAAGAAACACGTATAACTCTAATGTTGCTGATTCTTTCAATCTAAAAATGATACCAAACATTATAGAAAATGATAAATCACGTTTTCGAAGTATGAAAAGCATCTTATTTCTCATTGCTATTTATTTTAAGAAAGTAGAACCTTCAAAATGAGACATATAAGATATTATGAATGTGGCAATATCGTTGCGGGGTTTCTTGTTGTTGGATGCGAATGGTGAGATTTGGTTGAAGCGCAGTCGTTTGAGTGGAAGTTGCAGCATACAGTTAGGAATAATCAGGACACGTGATTGAGTTGGAAAATAAGAGGCAACTGTGTTGGAGGGAAGAAAGCTTGAGAAGAGTTGAGCGATTTGACTTATTAATTAGTTGATCACATGGCGATGATGAAATGAGCGGAGAGAGATATCTCTAGAGTAGATGTTACCTTGTTGGAAGCGAAGGAGCACTGTCCGAACTCGGCGAGAGCCAGTGAACCCTGTAGGTGTTGTTCCTATGAGAGCTCAAGCGTAACTACCCATTCTTGCTTTCCGATTTAACACCAAGCCTCAGTTTCTCTCTGATTGGTCGAGAGATGTCACATGATCCTTTCCTATTGGTTGACCTACTTGAGGTGTTGTCTTTTGATTGGTCGAGAGATGTCACATGCTCTTTTCCTATTGGTTGACCTACTTAAGGTGCTGTCTTCTGATGGGCCGGCGGCTTCCTTTGGTGTTAGTTACGCCCGGCCTGGGTCAGGAAGTGTCTTATTTGTTCGACTCGATTTACTTCCGCGGTTATCAAAATACGTCCTGCTTTGTCAGGAAGTATTGAATGTTAGCTTTAACATTTATAACTTCTGGTCATTAGATACGTCCTGTTTTTCCAGGAAGTGTCGGTTTAAACTTAGCTCGCAGGGACCTGGGGTCAGAAGGTTAACTGCGACGTCTTCCTATGTCTTTTGTTACTTTCTTTCCTCCAGTTACCTTATTCTTTTATTAAATCTTTGAAAATCATACATGGTACATACATAGTGGGTCGGGGTTGCATTTAATTATATACAAATTATGACAGATGCGCCCCCTACATGTGAAGAATTCAAGAAGGGGTTAGCCTGAGAGAATTCTGTAAAGTGAAAAATAATTTTGTGGGAAAATTAGTTGTGGGTATTGAGGGGCTATATACAAGCATTGCTGGTGACATAATAAGTAAAATAGCATGGTGTTGATGATATAGGTTGAGTATAATTAATAGAAATCAAAAAATTTTTTTAATTGTAAGAAATCAATGAATGTTATGGTACATAGTGGGCAAAAAAAAAAGAAAATGCGCCTAAACGAATTCTACTCGAGTTAAGAAATGAATTCGAGGGGGTTCTATTAAGGCTTTGAAATCAAAATAAAATAAAATAAAAGTTTTTTGAGCGAAATCAAAGTGGAGTGCTTGGTTGAATGGTGAAAAAAAAAAGGAAAATGCCTAACCATATTCTATTCGAGATTGGGAATGAAATCGAAGGAATTCTATTAGGTCTTTCGAGAAATCAAAAATAAAAATAAAATAAAAGTTTTTTGAGCGAAATCAAAGTTGAGTGCTTGGTTGAGTAGTGAGAAAAAAAAAAGGAAGGAAAAATGCCTAGTTACCTTTTTTGCTCGAATTTGGAAAAGAATTCGAGGGAATTTCATAAGGTCTTTTTGAAATCAAAATAAAAATAAAATAAAAGGTTTTTGAGCGAAATCAAAGTTGAGTGCTTGGTTGAATGGTGAGAGAGAAAAAAAAAAGGAAAAATGCCTAATTACTTTTTTGCTTGAATTTTGGAAAGGAATTCGAGGAAATTTCATAAGGTCTTTTGAGAAATCAAAATAAAAATAAAAATAAGAGTTGAACGAAATCAAAGTTGAGTGTTTAAAAAAAAATGAAAAATAAAAAGGTTTCAACAACAAAGGGTGATTTAATGTTTTTAGTTTAATCGAAAACCAGTGGGTTTTCGTTGATAATTGAGTTGTGGCAATATAAGTCAAGTGGTAAATAGAATGATAATTGATAAATGAAAATGATAATATAAACTAATTGGTAAATAAAATGATAGTTAATGATTAAAATTGATAATAAGTTGAATAAATTGCTAAATTGATTAAACATTTATATTTTTAATTGAGAGAAAATAATGAAAATGATTGATATGAAAGATAAGGTGTATTGGTTTGAACCCTATGGTATCTACATGCCCTGATCTACATGTATTGGTTGCTCCATTTTGCCCTATAAATGTTTTACTTGCTCAATTATGCCCTATAAATTTTTTGTCTCATCTGTAGTGACACTTAGGTGAAAAACGTGATTCTAGCCCTCAAGTGCGTTTATGCTGTGTGTACAGGAGACATGGAAATCTATATAACCTTTATGTGTAATTTTTTGTCTTTGTGTGTGTGTTGTGAAAAATGTTAGAAGTCGGTTGTGTAAGAGATGTGTGAACTAGTTCTAGGTGTTGTTTCGTGGATGTGTAATTGGGTGGTAAAAATCGATATGTAGACTCGAACTGGAATCAAAACCGGTGGCATAGTGAGGTTCCCAGTCGACCTCAATAGGGGATCTTCTCATTGTAATTAGAGATACGGAAGTGGGGTGTGTCGGGCAAACGAGAGGGAGGGAAATTGGAGATCGGACGAAGGCGCTCCGCTTTGTTTACAGAGGCCGAATTTAACCGCCGCGGACTATACTTCCTGTCGTGGTGTTTCAAATCCTCATTTCCTACCGTCTATTTATTTTGGGGTGTGGCTCGGGGCTTGTTTTTGGAGCGTGGTTTCTCCGACATTGTTTGGTCATCTTTTCAGTTACTGTTATCTCTTCGGAGTTTATTTAGATTTTCTGCGAAAATGGTTCCTAAAATTATGAGAAGTTTTATAATGTTTGTCCTAGATTAAAAACTACCTCTTGTAGTTCGAAGATTTTCTGCGCGGGCATGGCATATATAAACAAGTAATTAATGAATAAAATTGGGATACAGTTGTACGGTAGAACTAATAAACAAAGGATAAAAATCAGGTGTGTTAGAGTTTAATTTATTATAACTCTGTGTATATATGTTTTATTAGATTTGACCACGAGTGCCTGGTCACGTGTGTATGAATTTATTGTATAAATAGTGTGTTTGAGAATAAAGTGTATGTTGACTTGGAACTGTGTGAGAGTGGTGTCTTCACCGTAGATTAGATCTTAGAGCCCGCGTTATTTATAGGAAGATCTTGGCGCTGACTGTACCTCTGGGCGGAAGAGTGAAAAGTGAACAAGACGAACCAGCCAGAAAGAAGATTGGCGAACATTTTGGTCCCTCTACATCCGGATATAGGCTAGGTTCAAGTTTAAAGAAGTTTAAGAAACCTAAGAGGTTTAAAGAAGTTTAAGAAACCTAAGAGGTTTCTTAAACTTCTTTAAACCTCTTAGGTTTCTTAACTTCTTTAAACCTCTTAGGTTTCTTAAACTTCTTTAAACCTCTTAGGTTTCTTAAACTTCTTTAAACTTGAACCTAGCCTATATCCGGATGTAGAGGGACCAAAATGTTAGCCAATCTTCTTTGTGAGACTGGTGTTTTCACGGTAGTTTAGCTTGGTAGACTCGCTTCATTTTGAGACAAGACCTTGGCGCTGACTATACCTCTGGGCGGAAGAGTGAATAAGAAGAACCAGCCAGAAAGAAGATTGGCTAACATTTTGGTCCCTCTACATCCGGATATAGGCTAGGTTCAAGTTTAAAGAAGTTTAAGAAACCTAAGAGGTTTAAAGAAGTTTAAGAAACCTAAGAGGTTTAAAGAAGTTAAGAAACCTAAGAGGTTTAAAGAAGTTTAAGAAACCTAAGGAGGTTAAAAGGTTTAAGAAGTTTAAAGAAGTTTTGGAATAGAAGAAGGTTAGAGATTTAAGAAAGAATCAAGAGAAAAAGGCCTATACAAATTTAGGCAAGTCTAGAAAAAGAAGAATTTATGCAAATAAAGTTTTGCAAAAAAGGTTATGCAAAAAAGGTTTTTAGGAAAGTTTTGTAAATTGGATTAAAAAGGAAAAGGCCGAGGTATAGAGCGTCAAGCAATAATTCAAGTTAAGATCAAAGGGCAAGTCTAAGCCATGAAGCGGGCATTAAGAAGTAGAGCCGCTCAAAGAACGATTATATCCAAGTTGATTAAAAGGGCAGAAGCGGAGTTGGATGAAGAAACTCCTTCTGAAATTACGATAAGAACGAGCTATAAACTCATCGAAAAGTATATGGCAAATCTTCAGGATGAAGATAAGTTGATCTGGAAGTTGATGCTAGAAGATAAGGAAATTGATTACAAGGTACGAGAGGAAGAGAAGGACACAGTGATCCAGTATGATCAGAAGTGGATGGGTCTTGAGATTAAGATAAATAATTTCCTCAGCTCTCTGATGAAGGATACGGAAGCCCTCCATGGTGCTAGTTCGAAAAAGGGCTCGCTGCCTGGAACCAGAGTATGCCGATTGCCCAACTTGGATTTGAAGATCTGCGATGGAAGCAGTTTAGAATGTGGGATGAGTGAGAAGCCAAGTGTTGTCGGAGTTACCCTGATGAAAGGAGTTGATCCAGCTTCTATTAAGGAAGATGCTGGGATTGTGGTATTATCCGAGCAAATGGTAGAAGAGACATCCACGCAGATTGCCGTTGAAGAAAGTCATAGGGCTCAAGTTGAGAAAAGGCAGTTGGCTGAAAAAAGTAAAAATGCTCAAGTTAAGAAGAAGTCTGTTGTAGAAGTTGATGAAAGTAATAGGGCTGAAATTGAGAAAAAATCCGTTGAAGCAGATGAGGAGAAAGGGCTGGATGTGGAGCAAGGAATGGATTCAAAGAACCTTGAAGAAGTGGGGCTGCTGTATGCAGAACAAGGTACTGATTCAAAGGTAGCAGAAAAGCTAGATGCAGAACAAGGCACTGATTCAAAGGTAGCAGAAAAGCTAGATGCAGAACAAGGCACTGATTCAAAGGTAGCAGAAAAGCTAGATGCAGAACAAGGCACTGATTCAAAGGTGGCAGAAAAGCTAGATGCAGAACAAGGTACCGATTCAAAGGTGTCGGAAAAGCAAGACGCAGATGTAGAGAATGGGAAAGATTCAGAAGCTGAAACCAAGGACATTGCAGTAGGGGATCTTGAGACTGCGGTTGAAGGTTATGAATCGGTGAGCAACTCTAAAGCCGTAGCTGAAGGCGATGATCAAGTGGAGATTTCAGATGGTAAAGCTGAGTCCATTGATGATATTGAGGAAAGAGTTGTCAGAGTTCCACCATCGAGGAAATTGGTGGAAGCGGGACAAACTGGAGATGCGGAATTTAAGGTAACAGGATACTATTTGCCTGATCGCCCTGTATTTGAGTGTGGGTCCAGAGCGACGCCTAAACGGCCAGTATTTGACGACGCTTCCTGTCGAGGACGAAACGGATTCTCGTTGAAGCGATATTTGACCAGGAGACCCAGTCTATTGAGAGGAATCCCTGAGATAGGGATAAAACTTCGGAAGAATAAGTTCGGAGTTGTAGCCGACCTGAAAAGATATTTTCGGATGATCGCCATTAAGGAAAGTGATTGGGGACTACCTTAGATTTCTTTGGAAGAAAAGGATGGACAACTGATGGTGCAATGATGCAAAGGTTGGAGAAAGTGAGGCGCTTTCTAAACAGGGTTGTACCATCCAGATCACCTATGTGAAGAGAGAACCAATAGAAAAAGGTTCAATTGGCAAATATCTTCCAAACAATAAGATGCAACTTGTATCGAAGGAAACTGTTTCTGGAGCTGTTATAACGCCAATGTTATACTCCGGCCAGTTCTCCAAAGGAGCAAGTGCCTACCTCCAGCGAAAGGTCTTAATTTGGGAGACAAGTCTCCAGAAAAGTCTGGTAAAGGTGCTAGACTGGAAAGGATTGCGAATCTTGTAGATTATAGGACTATTATATTGAGCGGTTTGAGATCTCTAAAGAAGATTTCAGAGTCCTATGACAGCTCTAAGCCTGCAGACGATACCTCTGAGCCTTCAGTCGATACCTCTGAGCCTGCAGACGATGCCTTAGCATCAGATCCTGATTCTTCAGAAGGTAAAGCTCAAGGTTCTCAAGAGGTTCCAGGGATTGCAGTGGAGGATTCTGACGAAAGGTCTGCAATTGAGGATTCTCAACCTTCAGAGCCTCTTGATGTGGAGAGTTATGGAGTGGGGGCTTCAAGCGATGTAGAGGTAAGAGCTCAAACAAAGAGCCCTAAAGCCATATCTTCCAGGATACTTTGCATGAAGAGACAAGAATCCAGCATAGACTTGGAAGAGGAAGACATTGGAAGAAACGAACCCTCTCCAGCCTCAATCACCTTCAAAGCCCTAGAGACCACAGATTCTAAAGAAGTTGATCTGACGATTTTGGGCAACTTTGCGAGAGAACATTGCGCAAAAGGGATTGCATTTGAACAGTCCAATGTTATAAGGACATTGGGTTTGGGATGGATCCAAGGTGAGGACTGTTTCTTATATGGAGTTCAGTCGTTGGAAAGGACATCGGCGACTACCACGAGCGAAATGCCTTCCTTCATCGCCAAGTTAGAGGATCCCTTAAGATGGTTGGCACCTGTCCTTGTAACAGGAAAAATAATGGTTCAAGGTTTTGGATAACGGAATTACATTGGGATGATCCGATGGATGAATCATTGATTGAAACATGGACTAATATAAGAAAGGAGCTGAATTTCCTAAGAAGTTTGAGATTACCCGATGATTGGGTCTCGGAAGGAATACCCAGGGAGTGCAGTTGCATGGATTCGGTGATGCCTCCGAAGATGCCTATGCGGCAGCTGATTAGATAAGAATTCCCACAGATGATGGTGTCAGTGTAGGACTGTTGGCATCAAGGACTAAGTTGGCTCCCATGCGGAAGATGTCAATTCCGCGCTTGGAATTGTGCGCAGCTCTTCTGCTGACCAGACTAGTGAAATATAATGGAAGAGTTGGATATCAAACTGGAGAGTGCTACCTGTTGGTCCGATTCTGCCATAGTCCAGAGTTGGTTAAGAACTATGTCTGGAGATCTCCCCACTTTCGTCGGCAATCGTGTCGCGGAGATTCAGAGTTGTCTACAAGTCAGGGAGTGGCGCTGTGTTCCACAGGAGATAATCCAACGGATATTGCCTCGCGAGGAATTCTGGGGTCCGAGCTGAAACAGTCTTCCATCTGGTGGACAGGACCTACCTGGTTGTCAGCGGAATCCACAGAATGGCCTAGAATGCCTCCTGTGTTTGAGCACCAAAGTCAAACTGAGCTCCTGAGTATTCATGCCATCAGTGAAACACCTTCTTGGTGGCCATTGGAGACATGAGCTCGACCTTTAATGGATATATCCGAAAAGTGGCCTTAGATATTGCGTTTTTGCCATAACTGCCGTAACAGTGCGGAGCGATATCAGTCGCACTTAAGCCCAGCCGAACTGAGAAATGCTCATGGGAGAATACTTCAATCAATTCAGTTCCAGCATTTTAGGAAGAGCTAAGACGTTTGACCACTTTAGGATCAGTGAAACGCACAGGCAAGATTTATGGTTTAGCACCGTTCCTCGACGATCAAGGAATCCTTGGAGTCGGCGGTAAATTGAAATGGGCTCCAGCTATGACATATGAACAAAAACATCCTGCGCTATTGCCTTCATCAGGAAAGGTGGCTCAGATGATTGATCAAGCGGTTCATATGCGGAATAAGCACGGAAGTGTGCACCTGATGCTGTCCACATTGGGACAGAAGTATTGGATGCTGAGAGCAAAAAGATCAGGTGAAAAGATGCATTCGAGAGTGCGTGACATGTTGTCGATACAATCGCGTCACTCCAGGCCAGCTAATGAGCGATTTACCCAAGGAGAGATTAACACCGGGTAAACCCTTTCTCAATAAGTGGTGAAGATTGTGCTGGACCTGTGAACCTTCGAATGTCCAAGGGTAGAGGTCGAAAGACGGAAAAGAGCTACATCTGTCTAGTTGTGTGCTATGTGACCCGAGCCGTACATCTTGAATTGTTCCCAGATGCCTCTACACCCACCATCATGACGGCTTTTAAGCGAGTTGTAGCGCGAAGAGGGCACTGCACTCGGCTATATAGTGATGAAGGAACAAGTTTTGTAGGAGCTGCACGACGGTTACGTTCAAGTTTCTATCTGGCTCAGGATCAATTAAGAGAACTGGCTGCCGTGTTAGCTAATGATGGAACTAAGTGGAAGACCATCTTTCCCAATGTCGACATCAATACGTTAGTATTGATAAAAGAGGAAAGAACGCCCCTGCAAGGTGGCTTATGGGCAGACCAGTGGAGACCCATCCTGGGAAGGACGGCCTGGTGCGGGTTGTATCGGTGCGAACATCAGTTGGAGTGCTCCGAAGACCCTTGGTGAAGCTGGTGCTGCTGCCGGTGCCCCTCCGGATCTTGATGGTGCCCATCAACGGGGGGAGGAATGTTAGAGTTTAATTTATTATAACTCTGTGTATATATGTTTTATTAGATTTGACCACGAGTGCCTGGTCACGTGTGTATGAATTTATTGTATAAATAGTGTGTTTGAGAATAAAGTGTATGTTGACTTGGAACTGTGTGAGAGTGGTGTCTTCACCGTAGATTAGATCTTAGAGCCCGCGTTATTTATAGGAAGATCTTGGCGCTGACTGTACCTCTGGGCGGAAGAGTGAAAAGTGAACAAGACGAACCAGCCAGAAAGAAGATTGGCGAACAAGGTGAAATATAGGATATTGTCCCATGTTCGTCCATATTTTTGTAACTGGGGACTCTGAAATATTTGCTTGAACCTTATTAATTGTAGAATTTGAATGATTGGTAGGTTCGTAGTTCTCCTGTTTGATATCTTTAGGGGGTGGTGTGATATGATTGAGCTGGTTGTCAGGTTTGCAGTTTTTAACATCGGGAAGAGTGATGTAAATCGTCTTGTTGCAAAAATGGCAGGGTCTAAATGCCTGAAAGGTTCGCTGCTGGTGGGTTTGAACCTTAATGACTCTGTTGGGAATAATTCGGGTGTTAAATGTTTGAAAGGGAACGTATAATTGGGGTTGTGCTTTATATGATAGGTGCTAACGGCGGGTGGTGATATATAATGGATTTTTTCTGTATACAGTTTAAGTTTGTTGACGTGGATTGTGTCAGTGTCTCTTTGAAGTGGTTGATTTGGTCGATCTATGCGGACCACATTTGGTGAAATAATTTCTAATATTGTGTGAGGTCCTGTGAAATATGGCGCAAGTTTCCCTGTATTTGGGTGGTGATATAATTTTACTAATACTAGATCACCTACTTCGAAATGTGGTTGTTTGTGTCGTTGGTCATAAGTGTTTTTGTCTTGTAAATGTTTGTTTTGTGTGCGTGTGTGTGCAATTTTTCTAGCTTTGTCGATATCTGGGTACGGTGTGTTATGATTAGAGATTTCTGGAGGTAGGATGCCAAACATTAAGTATATGGGTGGAAAACCTGTGGTAGAGTGGGGTGTCTTGTTATATATAAGTGTAACCTTCTTGACCAACTTGGTCCATGCGACCTTAGGATTTTCTAGGTGTAATAACCTAAGTTTTCCCGTGAGGGTGGCGTTTAGGCGTTCACATAGACCGTTGGCCTGTGGATTGTTGCTGGTTGTGAGCAATGGGTGAATATTTCTATTAAGTAGAAAACTACGAAATTTGGGTGAAGTGAAGGCAGGGGCTCTATCCGTAAGAAGGCGTTTTGGAGAACCATCCTGGAATACTCGTTTAAGTACCTGTTGGTAGGTGGTGGTACTGGTGGATTTAGATGGAAAAGCCCACGCGTAGCGTGAAAAATGATCGACTACCACATGGAGGTATATCTTGGTGTTGCCATATTTGGCAAATCCTGCTATGGTGTCCAGAGATAAAAGGTCGAAGGGTTCTTTAGATTCCGGAGGTTGACTTAATTCTCCGTAAGTGGGTCCTACTGGACGTTTTGTTAATTGGCAGGTGGGACAGGTCTTAACTTTTTGTTTAATATCTTTTGACATACCTTGCCAGTAATATTGTGTGGAGATAATTCGTGACATTTGGGAAATACCGGGGTGATTGTATTGTGTGTGTACTGTTTGTAAGAGTTGTTGTATGAGTGGTTTTGGAAGTATAATCTTGGTTACACCTTTTCGGGAAACTGTATGTAATCCATTATGATCAATGGTCAAACTAGACTCTTTCGATGGAGGAGATTGGTGGGTCTTGATAAGGGTGGCGTCCAAGAATCCACAAAACGGGTTACGGGACAAGAGATCTGCTTCATATTGTAGTTTTCCCTTTATGTAGCGGACCTCATATTCGTAACTCGATAGTCGTAAACTCCATCGAAACAGTCTACCGGACGGGTTCTTGATGGTTTTCAACCACTGCAATGCGTGATGGTCAGAAAATATTGTAAATTTTCTGCCCATAAGATAGATGCGAAACTTCTCCACATTCTCAACGATTGCTAAGCACTCAAGTTCAGAGATGGAGTAGTTTTTCTCGTGTGGGCGCAATGTTCGGCTGAAATATTGAACTGGATATACGTTTCCGTCAGGGTGAACTTGTTTGAGAATGCCTGCTATACCGAGGGTGGATGCATCGCAATACACTTGGCATGGCAGACCTTCTTTGTAAAGGTGTAAAATGGGGTGTTGTGTGAGGTTTCCTTTCAGGTCAATGAACGCCTCTTGACAAGCTTCATTCCAGTTCCACACGACGTCCTTTTTGAGGAGATTGTTGAGTGGTGCTCGCAAGCGAGCGTATTCCGGAATGAATTTGTTATAGACGTTCACAGCGCCTAAGAAGGATTGTAGTGTTTTTCGGTTGTGTGGTTGTTTTATGGCGTGGATGATGTCGGTATTGCGTGTAAGTGGTGTAATTGTACCAGCTGTGATGGTGTAACCTAGAAAATTTATGGATTGTTTAAAAAATTCGAATTTTGCGAAGTTAAGTTGTAACTTCTCCGCTTCGCAAAAGGCGAAAAATTGTCGCAGGTGGTTTTGATGTTCCTCCAATGTGTTGGAGTAAATGATGAAATCATCAAAGTAATGTGCCACACAGTCAAGTCCGTGTCTCTGTAGGACCTGACTTATGGCTCGTTCGTAAATCTGAGGACTGGTTTTTAACCCGAAAGGTAATCGAGTGGGTTGGTATAATCCTTCAAAGGTGGCAAATGCTAACAGTGGTCGAGAATCGGGGTGTATTGGGACTTGCCATACGCAGAGGATATGTCGGCCGTGGAAAAATATTTGGCCTGTGCGAGGCGGTCTAGGATATCCTCGATTCTCGGGAGGGGATGGACATCAGAGCTGATTAGCTCATTCACCTTCCTATAATCGATACAAAACCGTTTGGTTTTGTCGCGCTTAGTGACGAGGGTGACAGGGCTCGAGAAAGGTGAAAAAGATTGCTCTATGATGCCGTTCTCCAGCATTTGTTGTATTTGGTTACGGATTTCTTGTTGGTCACATATCGGAACACGATATGGACGTATGGTGATTATTTTTTTGGAATTCGTGGGTATTTTTACTGGTGGAATACGTAAGCATGGTACGTTGAATTTGTCCTGTGAAAAAATGTGAGTGTACCTTTGTAGAAGTGTTGTGAACTGTGGTGTATAGTGAGTGTTAGGTGTTGTGTTGTAGTATGCATGGGGTAAAGGGTTTTGTTGTGTATTAGTGTGAGTGTCGAGTTCGTTGTGTGGGTTGGTCATGTGAGAGTTGTGTAACGGTGTGTGATCACCTAGGTTTTTGGTATGCGAGTTATCCCGCTGTGTGGGTGCGTTTTGGACAGGTTCATAAGTTGAAGTTGTTGTGGTTTGATTATTTGAGGGCATGTAAAAAGGGCAATTGGCTTTAGTGAAAAAGGGGCATGTAGATAAGTGGGGTTTTCTCAATGAATGCACGCAATGGTTGTCATAGGCGGATAGTTGGGATGTGGGGAAAATTTTTTGTGACATCGCCTGACATTGCCAGTACGTGCATACATTGGACACATGATTAAAATGGTAGGAAAGGGTAGACAATGGGGCGCCCAGCTGGAGTATAGTGCATTTATTAAAATCTATGGTTAATCTGAATTTATGGAGGCTATTGATACTAAGAATTCCGAATGGCAATGGTGCATTCACTACATGGAAATACTCCTTTCGTGATATTTGTCCTATTGTCAGTGGGATAGATAGTTTACCCATGGTTTTTGCAAATCCGTTTAGGGTTTGGAGGTGTAGTGAGTGTCCCTCAAGGGTTAAATTAGGCAGGTGGGTTTTTAGCATATGATAAATATTATATGGCACTATACTCGGGCTGGCGCCTGTATCAATTAAAAAGGGGCATGATACATTAGGGGCTAGAAAGAGTTTGACAGTCAGTTGGTTTAGGGATCCTACCTCAGTCTCGAAAGGGCTGTCCGGCTGAGGTGTCTCTGGCTTGACTTGGTTGTGATGAAGTCGGAACTGGTGATTTTGGGACCGTTTGCACTGTCCGGACTTTTTCGTGGGTCGTCGGGATTGGTCGACGTCGGCATTCGCTGTGCCAGTGTCTCGCGCCGCAGAACTTGCAGTTGGACGGCGGAAGAGGTGCATTCCATGCACCTGGGCGTCGGGATGTGCTGTGGTACGGACCCGACATTGTGGGTGGTTGATCTTCTCTGGATCGCGTTGCCGGTACACTGGGCCCGTGGATCCGCTGTACCAGTCGGAACCACTCTCCTAGGTTCTCGGGAGGCACTACGCGGACTAGGCGCTGGTCGTTGAATGGCAGTCCTTCTGTCAGCGTCTCGAGGATCACCTCTTGTGGAAGTCCTAGTTGCAATCCCATGGCGGTTTTTTCCCGGTAGTAGGTCTCTAAGTTGGCTTGTCCAGTGAGTTTCATGGCGAAATATTTCGCAAAGGACGCTTCGCTTGACTCAGGGTAGAGATCTAGGAGGATTTGTCTCACCTGGAAATAACTCCGGTCGGCCAGCCGAAGTTTCCTGAAGAGCTCCAGGGGTTGTCGCACCAGGTAGTTTGGCAGGCGCAATAATTTTTCTTGTTCTCCCATGGATGCGTCTTCCATTTTTCGGTCGAACGTCTGGAAAAACTGTGTCGCGCTGTATGCGCCGTCGAAAGGTGGGATCGCCGACCCCGCTCCATCAGAAATTTTTACTCGCGTCAGGAATGTTGACAGTTGGTTGATGGCGTCCGCTAGGGGCGCAGTTGTCTTTCGGCCGGTCACCTCCTGTCTTTCTCTTGCCGATTCGCTCTCTCTTACTTCTTGCCTTCTTTCCATTGTTTCCGTTGGACCGTCTGACTTTACGCCTGTGGGATCCTGATTTAATTCCATCTCACTATCCTGTCGACTTAACCGTTCTGTGGCAATATCGTTGCGGGGTTTCTTGTTGTTGGATGCGAATGGTGAGATTTGGTTGAAGCGCAGTCGTTTGAGTGGAAGTTGCAGCATACAGTTAGGAATAATCAGGACACGTGATTGAGTTGGAAAATAAGAGGCAACTGTGTTGGAGGGAAGAAAGCTTGAGAAGAGTTGAGCGATTTGACTTATTAATTAGTTGATCACATGGCGATGATGAAATGAGCGGAGAGAGATATCTCTAGAGTAGATGTTACCTTGTTGGAAGCGAAGGAGCACTGTCCGAACTCGGCGAGAGCCAGTGAACCCTGTAGGTGTTGTTCCTATGAGAGCTCAAGCGTAACTACCCATTCTTGCTTTCCGATTTAACACCAAGCCTCAGTTTCTCTCTGATTGGTCGAGAGATGTCACATGATCCTTTCCTATTGGTTGACCTACTTGAGGTGTTGTCTTTTGATTGGTCGAGAGATGTCACATGCTCTTTTCCTATTGGTTGACCTACTTAAGGTGCTGTCTTCTGATGGGCCGGCGGCTTCCTTTGGTGTTAGTTACGCCCGGCCTGGGTCAGGAAGTGTCTTATTTGTTCGACTCGATTTACTTCCGCGGTTATCAAAATACGTCCTGCTTTGTCAGGACGTATTGAATGTTAGCTTTAACATTTATAACTTCTGGTCATTAGATACGTCCTGTTTTTCCAGGAAGTGTCGGTTTAAACTTAGCTCGCAGGGACCTGGGGTCAGAAGGTTAACTGCGACGTCTTCCTATGTCTTTTGTTACTTTCTTTCCTCCAGTTACCTTATTCTTTTATTAAATCTTTGAAAATCATACATGGTACATACATAGTGGGTCGGGGTTGCATTTAATTATATACAAATTATGACATGAACGTATTTTAACATATAAAAATACTTAATTTCAAAGAAAAATATTTTGACTGAGAGCGGTTCAAATTGATCCAATCCTTGTCTGAAGGAGGACTCTCTCAAGATGTAGGAGCCTCTCTTCCTAAGAGAACAGTTTTTTATTTTGTTGATCATCAAATTGTAAATAATTACATTTATCTTTGTATAATATTTTATAATTTATTGTAACTATAGACTAAGAATATCAGTAAAATATTTATAATTGTCTTATTTAAAAAAAGATAACTAGATTTGAACTACTTGGAGGACAAAAAAGAATATCTACAAGTGCAGCCGACTGCTAGTTTGCCGACCGGATGTAAACTCTCCAGGTATGGAAAGAGGAGGTTTGCGTTCGAACCCCGGCAGTTGCGCCATCTTGTTAGATCGATAAGTCTTCGTTAGCAGAGATCAGGGTGGGCGGCATCGATTGGGTGATACT
Source organism: Cordylochernes scorpioides (assembly GCA_030710605.1). Lineage (NCBI taxonomy): Eukaryota > Metazoa > Arthropoda > Arachnida > Pseudoscorpiones > Chernetidae > Cordylochernes > Cordylochernes scorpioides. The sequence goes on from CP092880.1 coordinate 17,951,285, forward strand.
CATCAGGATAGATGCTGTGGGCTTCTCATCATTTCACTCTTCTTCTGACAGAATGCTGATCATCCATAACTCTGTCCTCACCAGCTTGAGTTGGTTCAATCTATCTCTCTTCAACCTATAGTGCTCTGGCAGTAATCTTTACTCTCAGAGCTTCTTTTCCTATGGTTAGTATTGTAAGGTATTTTCTTGAAATTGTCCATGAATTCCATTTTCAGTCTTCCACTTCCTTGTTTTCTATCCATAAATCCCTATCTCTCCTCAACTCATAATGCTCTAGCAGTAAACTTTGCTCTCAGAGCTTCTTTCCCTATGGTTGTTATTGTAAGATCTTTTCTCGAAATTGTCCATGAATTCCATTCTCAATCTTTCAGTTCCATGTCTTCTATCCATAAATCCCTATCTCTCGTCAATATATAATGCTCTAGCAGTAATATTTCCTCTCAGAGCTTTTTTCATGGCTGGTATTGTAAGGTCTTTTCTCGAAATTGACCATGATTTCCATTCTCAATCTTCTACTTTCTTTATGTCTTAAATTCATCCTTCCATCTACAATTCCCTCTACAATGTTGGGAAGTTCTCCACGGGACAGATCAAGAAGGCCTTTGGACAAGAAACAGGCATGTAAGAAGAATTGTTTTTTTTTTTGCTTATCCCTAGTACACGTGGTACAGGCCATGATAATCATGGTGGGTAGTTAGCGACTGCTTTTTACTGTAAGCGCACCACATGTCTACACATGTGAAAGCAGATCGACTTTGCACTTACAAATGTGCCAGAGCCCCGTTTGGTTACTTGCACTCGCTGGTGGGGTTGGACTTTTGCAAGAATCGGGGGGCCATTGGAGCATTTTTTTTTTTTTAAACAGAAAAAAGTGTCCAATGCGGGGATCGAACCCGGGTCGTAGTGGTCGTAAACCAAACGGTTTAACCAGCCTTCCACCGACCCCCCCAGAAGAATTGTAAAGGTGAAAACATGCACTTCCACTGTCAGTGGTTCTGGTTCCTCATGATTAAAAAACATAAACACAAGTGCATGTGCAAACCGACAAGCAAAAAGAATTAAATAAAATTAGAGTTGCATTTATCCTTCCAGTAATCCCTGATTTTATTCCGAGTAAAGAACAAGATATACAAATATGACCCTCTTCTTTATCATCTCCAATAGACCATATCCCTCCTCGATCATTGCTTAGTCTGTTGGTCCAATCACTGGGTGCCATTACCATATCTGTCTGTCGGGTCAAGGTGTTCATTTTATGGCTTCTTGTGGGATGCTAGAACAAGCCATTTCGATTTTTTGACGAAACTGTTGAAGTTTACTTGGCTATGGAGATTGCCAAATATTCCTCTCCATCATGTCTCATACATGCTCAATTGTGGAAAGATCTGGGGGACATACGGGCCAAGGAAGGTTGTCCACATTTAGAAGGAAGGCTCGTGATATGTTGGTTGTATTTTGTCGGAAATTATCTTGTTGGAAATTGGATTATTAGTCTTATCAAGAAATGGTAACACAACAAGTTGCAACACATATTTTATGTATAGCTGACAAATCATTGTGCTTTGAATAAAGACTAAAGGAGTCCTACTTTCATAGCTGATGCCGCCCACACCATGAGGCTAGGGGTTCTTGCCGTATGCCTTTCCACAATACAGTCCTGATGGGATCTTTCTTAAGGCCTACATCTAACATGTATCCTGCCGTCATGAACCCCAGAACTTAATCTGGATTCATCAGAAAATTACAAAATGTCAGAAGACGTCTCTTCAGATAATTTATCTTTGCTACCATTGTCCCTTGTGTCAATAAAATATTTTTAAATCTCAAAAATCTCTCTTTGCTTTAGGGCGACTTGGGCCAATTTTTCTTTAACTTTTTTCTTTCTCTGACCTCACTGATACCAAATCTTTACAACAGTATTTTGATTGCATGCATACAATTTCTGATTGCTGTTACTTGGAGAAACAAAGAGGGGAACTCTTGGGTGATTTATCCTTGTCTCAATCCGATAGTCAACAAATTTATAACTGGATGAATGCAATGACGTTTGATCAAGGTCTTATTTTTGGTTTATATAAATTCTTACAAGGCCGCAGTCACCGTTCGGGGGAGATTAATTGAATCGCTGGATGTCGTGGTCCATTTGGACGAGGAAAGTGAAGACTAGAACACGGCTGATTCCACACTAGTCTGTTCAGTGATTCGCTAACCATGACGTATGCACAAAGGAACGTGTGGCCATTGGACATGCGTCGGACCAGGAGGCTGTTGTTGGGTGCTGCACTGCCTGGAGTATAGGAGTTCCATCTATTATTTCTTCCTGTGATGAATCTGTATAAGACCGGTGGTCTTAATAAAGCTTTGTGTGTGTACTTTGATTGCAGCCTACTTTCATAGCAACTTTCTAATCGAAATTCTACCTTCTCCGAGACCTATGATTCTGTCTTTTGTAAAATCATAAATTTGTTTGTATGACGTCCTTTTTTCTGCCTTGACATTCTGAAGAATGAAGATTCTACTAAGAATTTAAAAACCCTATATAATTTAAATTAATGATACACACTTGAAGGCAATTTAAAATACCTTTTGATGAATAAAAAAGGCGATTTTCTAAACACTTATATTCTAGTTACGGTTTCAAAAAAAAAAAATGATCATCTCATGCCCTCATGTTCATATTAAGTACATGTATATGCATTTTCTGAAAGTTGATAAAATGTTTTTTTTTTTTTTTATAGAGAATGCAATTTTTTTTTGGCAAGTATATATACATTGTTGCACCAGGTTGCGGCTTGGCAGACTCTTCAACCTTGATTCTCTCCTGTGCCGGGTCTTGTATCTTACCAGAGCGTGTTTCAACCATCCTACAAATTTATATAAGGGAATAATGAGATAACTTTAAGTAGACTCCAGAATAATTTATTTATTTCTCACATCAAAGAGAGCAAGGAAGTCACACAGTGTACCTAAATACAAATGATGATTCTATAATACATATATTCTGTTTATAATACATATATATTCTGTTTAATAAAATAAGTAAATATAAAATATAAATTTGAATTTAAAATATATGAAAAATAATATTACAAATTAAAATAAAATAAGTTCATTAGCCATGATTTAATTTCAAGTAAGGACACATATATAAAATTTAATTTCCTTTGTAAATATATTTTGGATTTCATTAAGAAAAATGGTCTTTGATGTAACGATCTCAAGGAAATATTGGATATATTTTATGGTTGTAAACAATATATAGGTGTATGCGTGTATATGTGTGTATATATGTAATATGATGTTGCAATGTTGTTACACTATAATATTTGATGTATTACACTGTTGTAGAATCCTGTCGACTCTGTGTAATATGATGATGCAATTGTTATTACACTATAATATTTGATGTATTACACTGTTGTAGAATCCTGTCGACTTAACCGTTCTGTGGCAATATCGTTGCGGGGTTTCTTATTGTTGGATGCGAATGGTGAGATTTGGTTGAAGCGCAGTCGTTGAGTGGTAAGTGAAGCACACAGTTAGGAATAATCAGGACACATGATGAGGTTTGAAAATAAAAGGCAACTGGATTGGAGGGAAGAAAGCTTGAGAAGGAGCGGGTTTGATTGTTCCTTATCTGATCACATGGTGGTGATTGTACTTAGCTATGAGTGAGTGGGGGGAAGAGGTCTAGAGCCGATGTCACCTCCTTGGGAGCCAAAGCGTAACTGACCATTCTTGTTTTTCGATTTTACACCAAGCTTCAGTTTCTCTCTGATTGGTTGAGATATGATCACATGGTGTTTTCCTATTGGTTGACCTACTTAGTGGTTCCTCCCTAATTGGCCGGCGGCTCTCCTTGATGAAAGATGGCCTGCCTGGTATATCCGATTTCGTCAGGAAGTATTGGGTATCTTGACGCTTATAGCTTCGACGGATATTAGATACGTCCTGTTTTTGCCGGAAGTATTGAGTGCATCTTGGCTAAAATAACTTCTGCGGTCACTAGAGACCGCCGGTCTCTGCCCCTGCAATGTTGACACAGGGGTGCCAAAATAGTCGTGCCAGCTTTAGTCTTACTTCCTATATCTTTTGTTACTTTCTTTCCTCCAGTTACCTTGTTCTTTATTAAGTCTTTGAAAATCATACATGATATATACATAGTGGGTCGGGGTTGCATTTAATTATATACAAATTATGACAGATGCGCCCCCTACATGTGAAGAATTCAAGAAGGGGTTAGCCTGAGAGAATTCTGTAAAGTGAAAAATAATTTTGTGGGAAAATTAGTTGTGGGTATGGAGGGGCTATATACAAACATTGCTGGTAATATAAAAGTAAAATAGAATGGTGTTGATGATATAGGTTGAGTATAATTAATAGAAATCAAAAATTTTTAATTGTAAGAAATCAAGGAATGTTATGGTACATAGTGGATTAAAAGAAAAGAAAATGCGCCTAACGAATTCTACTCGAGTTAAGAAATGAATTCGAGGGGGTTCTATTTAGGCTTTGAAATCAAAATAAAAATAATATAAAAATAGTTGAATGAAATCAAAATTGAATGTGTTTGGTTGAATGGTGAGAAAAAAAAAAGAAAAATGCCTAACCATATTCTAGCTCGAAATTGGGAATGAAATCGAAGGAATTCTATTAGGTCTTTTGAGAAATCAAAAATAAAAAAAAATAAAAAGTTGGAAGAAATCAAAGTGAATGCTTGGTGCGTGGTGAGAAAAAAAGGAAAAATGCCTAATTACTTTTTTGCTTGAATTTTGGAAAGGAATTCGAGGAAATTTCATAAGGTCTTTTGAGAAATCAAAGTAAAATAAAAATAAAAAGTTGGAAGAAATCAAAGTGAATGCTTGGTGCGTGGTGAGAAAAAAAAAGGAAAAATGCCTAATTATATTCTAGCTCGGAATTGGGAATGGAGACCGAGGGAATTCTATTAGGTCTTTTGAGAAATCAAAAATAAAAATAAAATAAAAGTTTTTTGAGCGAAATCAAAGTAGAGTGCTTGGAAAAAAGAAAAATGAAAAATAAAAAGCTTTCAACAACAAAGGGTGATTTAATGTTTTTAGTTTAATCGAAAGTCAGTGAGTTTTCGTTGATAATTGAGTTGTGGCAATATAAGTCAAGTGGTAAATAGAATGATAATTGATAAGTGAAAATGATAATATAAACTAATTGGTAAATAAAATGATAGTTAATGATTAAAATTGATAATAAGTTGAATAAATTGATAAATTGATTAAATATTTAAATTTTAATTGAGAGAAAATAATGGAAATGATTGATATGAAAAATAAGGTGTATGGGTTTGAACCCTATGGTATCTACATGCCCTGATCTACATGTATTGGTTGCTCCATTTTGCCCTATAAATGTTTTACTTGCTCAATTATGCCCTATAAATTTTTTGTCTCGTCTGTAGCGACACTTAGGTGAAAAACGTGATTCTAGTCCTCAAGTGCGTTTATGCTGTGTGTACAGGAGACATGGAAATCTATATAACCTTTATGTGTAATTTTTTGTCTTTGTGTGTGTGTTGTGAAAAAATGTTAGAAGTCTGTTGTGTAAGCGATGTGTGAGTTAGTTCTAGGTGTTGTTTCGTGGATGTGGAGTTGGGTGGTAAAAATCGATATGTAGACTCGAACTGGAATCCAAAAAATCGGTGGCATAGAGAAATCTGTGGCCGGGGAGAGCGGTGACCTAATTTGGATGAGCGGGGCTTTGTAATGAGACGCCGGAAGCGGGACTCGGGGACGCGAGGTCCGGTCTAAACTTATCCACCCCCTGTTTGCGTAATTGGAGTCATAGCGACGTCCTTATTTCTTCGCGGGAAGATATCTGCCTTGCTTCTACGTTTCTTGTCGGCCTAATTGTTTTTTATAATTGAATCTTTTACTTTCGGCATTGGTTGCGTTGTGTGTATGATATGTTTCGTGTACGAAATTTTGTTTTGTTTGTGGGTTTTACTTGTTTGACGATGTCTTGTGTCATGTGTTATGGTCTGCCAATACATTGTGAAGAGATAAGTTGGTATAATTTCGGCATTATTTGTATTTTGAAAATCCGGACGTTGTATCCATTTATTAAATCGAATGGTCGTTGTGACTTTAGTAAAAAATGCTATTCAGTGGCATTAGGGTGGAATTGAGTGAAAAATGAGGCTTACGACGTGAACACGCTTTGAGTGAGAGACGTGTCACAGGCTTGGTGAAAGGCGTCTGTGGCCTGAAGTGAAAAAGTTTTGTGGGTGACCTGTGACACGAATCGAAAAAAAAAATTGTGAATGAAAAGGTGTCACGCGAAATCCTTGTTTGTACAAAATTTTACCTGTTCTCACTATGAACAACAAATTTATTAAAGTCATATATCGAAATTTCTATTGTTAGAGTATATGGTACCTTTTAAGGTGAACATTTTTTTGTGTTTCGGGTAGACGAGATGATTGTTACTAACGACGGTGCATGCGTTTGTTTGTGGTTGTCGTCTTTTGGCGCGAGTGTCGTGCTTGTTGGGCGGGTTGTGCGTGTTTGCTAGCGTGAAAACCGTCCTTTGGATGGATGTTGTCGGTGTATTGTTGTTGCGAATGTTGTGATTGTTGCTAAATACGTTTGTGGGATTGTTGTGAGGTACATTTTTATGGCGTGGCGTCGTATGGTCATGCATAGATTTTGTGTGGTAAGTGTGTGAGCTGTACTGACACGTTTTTTTTTTGGGCATGGTGAGGGTTGAAACCGTTGTGGCTTGTATTTGAGGGCATATAGTACTGATAATTGGGTTGAGTGATAAACATGGTGGTGGGGTCAATGAATGCAGGTAAGGGTTGTCCTGTGTGACAAATTTGATTGCAGTGCAAGTCCTTTCGGACAGGTTTGGTCTAGCCCGTGCGTGCATTCATTGAGTACAAAGGTTAGATATGGTTAAAGGGGTAGGTAGGTTAGATAGAAGTTCAAAGTCAATTCCTTGACGGCATAGGGTGGGTGCCTACCTCAGTTCAACAGGTCTCCTTTGGGACGCCTTGGTTTGGAGTGGTTGGCTTGGGGCTCGGGACTGCTCGCACCGTCCGCGAAATTGAAGTGAAGTCCGGTACTGGAAGATCATTTTGGGATCGTTGGGGCTGTCCCGGATCGCGCGGATTGGTTTCGGGGACTGTGTACGGCATGGCGGTGGTTGAATCCTCGGTGGTCGGTGTCCGGCCTTGGTGACACTCGCCTGGGGTTGGTGGGGGTTGTGTCCGTCGTCCTCCCCGGGGAATGACGCTCCGGAATCCCGTCTCACTTTGTGGGGCGTTGACACGTCGGATGGCCACGGTCATCTGCCATATGATGGCCGCTAGAAGGCGCCTGGTCGCCTCTCTTCTTGTCCGCTTCTTTTCCGCTGGTTTTGTCATTGTCGTTTGATTTGCTGGTGTCTGGGCTAATTTCCATCTTGATCCTGATTAAACTCCATAATCTTTATCCTGATTAAGTTCCATAATCTTTATCCTGTCGACTCTGTGTAATATGATGTTGCAATGTTGTTACACTATAATATTTGATGTATTACACTGTTGTAGAATCCTGTCGACTCTGTGTAATATGATGATGCAATTGTTATTACACTATAATATTTGATGTATTACACTGTTGTAGAATCCTGTCGACTTAACCGTTCTGTGGCAATATCGTTGCGGGGTTTCTTATTGTTGGATGCGAATGGTGAGATTTGGTTGAAGCGCAGTCGTTGAGTGGTAAGTGAAGCACACAGTTAGGAATAATCAGGACACATGATGAGGTTTGAAAATAAAAGGCAACTGGATTGGAGGGAAGAAAGCTTGAGAAGGAGCGGGTTTGATTGTTCCTTATCTGATCACATGGTGGTGATTGTACTTAGCTATGAGTTGAGTGGGGGGAAGAGGTCTAGAGCCGATGTCACCTCCTTGGGAGCCAAAGCGTAACTGACCATTCTTGTTTTTCGATTTTACACCAAGCTTCAGTTTCTCTCTGATTGGTTGAGATATGATCACATGGTGTTTTCCTATTGGTTGACCTACTTAGTGGTTCCTCCCTAATTGGCCGGCGGCTCTCCTTGATGAAAGATGGCCTGCCTGGTATATCCGATTTCGTCAGGAAGTATTGGGTATCTTGACGCTTATAGCTTCGACGGATATTAGATACGTCCTGTTTTTGCCGGAAGTATTGAGTGCATCTTGGCTAAAATAACTTCTGCGGTCACTAGAGACCGCCGGTCTCTGCCCCTGCAATGTTGACACAGGGGTGCCAAAATAGTCGTGCCAGCTTTAGTCTTACTTCCTATATCTTTTGTTACTTTCTTTCCTCCAGTTACCTTGTTCTTTATTAAGTCTTTGAAAATCATACATGATATATACATAGTGGGTCGGGGTTGCATTTAATTATATACAAATTATGACATATATGTATATATGTAAAGCACATGTGCTCCTGGTCAGGATATGCCATTTTTAATATTGATTTCAATACCTGATCTTTTTATCTTTTATTTTTCTTTCGTTTTTTCACGTATATATGTATATATTTTTAATTTAATGATGTAACTGTAAATAAAATTCAAAGAATATCTCTATATGTAAATAATATTTTTGAATCTTTCTAAGTCGCTTTCTGTGTATCTTTCCATGTTGAATATTTTCTTTGTTATACTTGTATGTACATTTAGCGCAAGTGTCCCTAGGGGGACATAGCGTTTTGAATTGAAATAAATGAATAAATTATGCAACAATATATATATCACTATATCTCTTAGAATCGGGATTAGTTTCCCTGTGAGTTTACATTCCAATAAAGGTAAAGATTTACAATAAACCCCACCGAACTTTTACTAAAAGATTTATTTGAAAACATTTAATGAAATATCGTTTACATTGGGCTTTCAACAAACTTCTGAGTTTCTCATTTCTTTTAGAGTATTTTCTTCTAAAAAAAAAAGATTTTAAAAAAGCAATATAAAGAATAGCGGTCGATTCAAAGAAATTTTAGCTAGATTAAATAGTATGTTTTATAGAAGCTTTTTAAAATTATATTTAAATGTATACTCATGGATAAATCATAAGGTAGTTGTAACTTGTAGCATGTATATCGGGATTGAGACAATAACTCTGAAAGATACCCTCATGGACAAAACTTAAGGAAGTTGTACTTTTTAACATGTATATCGGGATTATGACAATAGCTCTGAAAGATACACTCATGGACAAAACTTAAGGAAGTTTTACTTTTTACCATGTATATTGGGATTCAGACAATAACTCTGAAAGATACACTCATGAACAAAACTTAAGGTAGTTTTACTTTTTAATATGTATATTGGGATTCAGACAATAACTCTGAAAGATACACTCATAGACAAAACTTAAGAATTTTGTACTTTTTAGCATGTATATCGGGATTCAGACAATAACTAGGAAAGATATTTGATACACAGTGACCTTTATTGAAGACACACGAGATATAAACAAGTGTGAACTAAATTGTGTATTCTTCAAAAAGAAACAGATAACCGACGACATCAAAGACTTTACACTTCCTTAAGTTTTTATATGAGCATGAGTGTTTGAGGAATAGTTAGTCTCCCAGTAATTCCTGAAAAAAAAAGAACATTTGCAGTGTCTGTGAAAAAATACTACAAATGTGATATTGTACTGGGATAAGGTGCATAAATTATGAAAAAGGCATCTCCTTATCGTGCCACTGAAAGTTGCTGATGGCTTCAGCAAATTTCAGTTGCACGAAAAGGAGATGGCTTTTTCATATTTGCTTGTCTGTTTGACGAAACTTATTATGTGAAAAAAAATAATAGAAGAAATTAAATAAGGTCAGGTGTCGATATTAAAAACAAATAAGGCAGTACTGACCACGAGCACATGTGATTTTAGATGGCAGAGCGCCACACTAGATGGCTCCATGATCTTAACAGTTGATCAAGAGATGATAAAACTGCCCATGACCTTAGAAGCTAACGTCCAGAGCGATACTCAGACAAGGTTCTGAACGATACCAGAGGATGTCGATGATGTTCACAGATGTTGTCCAGGTAGATTTCAAATATTGACAAAGAGATGGTAAAACTGCCCATGATCTTAGAAGCTAAATGTTCAGATCACTCTGACAAGGTTCAGGACGATACCAGAGGATGCCCATGATGTTCACAGATTTTGTCCAGCTATATATAAAATGATGTCCAGGAATATACCAGAGAATGTCCATAATGTTCACAGATGTTGTCTAGCTATATAAGAAAAATAGATCAGGACGATGGTAAAACTGCCCAAGACCTTAGAAGCTAACGTCCAGAGCGATACCTAGACAAGGTTCAGGAATATACCAGAGAATGTCCATGATGTTCACAGATGTTGTCCAGCTATATATAAAATGATGTTCAGGAATATACCAGAGGATGCCCATAATTTGACCCATAGATGGTAAAACTGCCCAAGACCTTAGAAGCTAACGTCCAGAGCGATACCTAGACAAGGTTCAGGAATATACCAGAGAATGTCCATGATGTTCACAGATGTTTTGTCCAGCTATATATAAAATGATGTTCAGGAATATACCAGAGGATGCCCATAATTTGACCCATAGATGGTAAAACTGCCCAAGATCTTAGAAGCTAACGTTCAGAGCGATACCCAGACATGGTTTAGGACAATACCAGATGATGTCCAGGATGTCGGTGGTAGGAATTGACCCGAGTGATGTCACCAATTGTCAGTAGATTGACAAGATCCGCCGTGGTGTCGCAGTACTGTCGTCTGTTCCATCTATATCTCAGACGACGTCTCGAGGTCCACTTCCTTCATGGACGGTTGGTCAATCTGCACTTGATGATCATAACGATAGTTATGTGCAGGTTTCCTTTAATATCATCCATGAGAGGATTTCACGCCGTGAATTCCAACTGAAATATATTCATGAAAGTTAAAACATAAAACGTTACCATGGGTGAGATTTTGAAAAAAAATTAAAAACAATTTATGAATTTCGAATTTTAAGATATAATGATTATTTTAAACAAAATCTCGTTAAAGACGGATGCATAGTTCATTGAAACATGAGAAATGAAGTTAATATTAAAATTAATCTGGCGCTCTGCCATCTAGAATACGTTCATGTTAGTAGTCAGGATATACCTAATTTGTTTTATATATATACTGTTGAACCTCCCTGTAAAGGACACCTAGTTGCAGAGCCAGTGTCCTTTACAGTGAGGTGTCCTCTTACCAAAGAGTTGCTAAATAGTAAAAATGGTAATTTTGCAAATGAAAACTGTCCTTTGTAGAGAGGAGTCCTCTAGAGCGAGTGTCATCTCATGGAGGTTGTTCTTCTGTATATGAACTGTTCATGAACTTTCTGTTGATTATGAGATTAATTGCTTGTAGAGGAATTATTGGTCATTTTCTTGATTTTGGTTATCTTGAGGATTAATCTCTGGTGGTGCAGTCGTGGCAAGAATCTTGAAAGTAAAATAATAAAAATAGTAAAGATTAGAAATTGCTTTAATTGAGCTTATAAGATATATAAAAAACATAATTTGATAAAGGTAATGTCTGGCTTAAGGCGAGTAGAATAAGGAAAACAAAATATTATTTACATAATGTACAAAAGTTTTGAGCCGGCCAACGGGGAACAACAACAATCGGATTTATAAAGAGTAAGCGTGACCTCTGGCGGTCGAATTAACAGAGTATTTGAATCGATGAAATATAATTTTAAATAGAATAATATTTTATCTTCTACTTATATAATTGCCTTATTCTGTCTGTGTGAAGTTCACTGTGTGAAGTTCACGGGTAGATTATGGTCAGAATGGATAAAATAAAAAAAGTGTCAAGGGATGGGAATCGAACCCACGACCTTCCGCTTACCGGGCAGATGCCATGACCACTAGGCCACATGACCACAATTTATAATTGTAACAAATAGTATTTGAATCAAAACATTCAATCGGGTAAAACACGGGCGTTGCCCGGGTCATTCGGCTAGTTATATATATATATAAACATAAAAGAATTACGGGAAAGGGCGATGTTCATGTACCTAAAAAAGCACCTCTCCTTTCATTTATGCATCTGAACGATACAATTGTTCATCACCTTAGTAAATAATTTTAATAGTGAACCGACGGGGGTCGGTGGAAGGCTGGTTAAACCGTTTGGTTTCGACCACTACGACCCGGGTTCGATTCCCGCATTGGACACTTTTTTCTGTTTAAAAAAAAAAATGCCCCAATGGCCTCCCCGATTCTTGCAAAAGTCCAACCCCACCAGCGAGTGCAAGTAACCAAACGGGGCTCTGGCACATTTGTAAGTGCAAAGTCGAACTGCTTTCACATGTGTAGACATGTGGTGCACTTACAGTAAAAGCAGTCGCTAACTACCCACCATGATTATCATGGCCTGTACCACGTGTACTAGGGATAAGCAAAAAAAAACTAGTGATGATAAAAAATCAGCCATACCATAAATTTAGTAATATTCAGACAAAAAGCCAACCTGTTTACCCATAGTTTCAGGCTATGTTCCTCTTCAGTACAGGGACGATTTCATCACATCTTACGAAAGGAGTTATACAATCGATCGAATTTACCAAACTGGTGTTTAAGCTGGTGGAATGGCAAGGGCCTATTTCCAGGCAAGAATACAATATATTATAAAGGACTGCGGCATATGATTATAAACAACACTTAATGTTTCACCGCATAAGTTTCTTTTCTGTGAAAAATTAATTTTTATTTCAAAGAGAAATATTTACTATTTCTAACTTTTTTGGATGAAGTATGAAAGGGTGAAAATATGAAGAGTAATGGCGAACGGAAAAATAAAAGTGTCCAGGGGCGGGAATGTCCGTTCGCCATTACTCTTCATATTTTCACCCTTTCATACTTCATCTAAAAAAGTTAGAAATAGTAAATATTTCTCTTTGAAATAAAAATTGATTTTTCACAGAAAAGAAACTTCTGCGGTGAAACTTTAAGTGTTGTTTTATAAGAATACAATATACATTTGCGGGAGGATGATATTCATGTACCAAAAAAGTATCACATTTCTCTCTTTATATAGAAAAATGATTTATTAATTAAAGAGTTCAACCTCTCTAGTTGATTAAAAAGTTCTAGGCTTAACTGGATTCATCAAGAAAGTGTTGTCTTTCCTCTTTTCGCTCTCCACTTCTCCCATCCATATTTCCAAAATATTTTTTTCTTATTTTCCATAGGATTATTCAAATAATAATCTGTATATATTTACCATGTGTATATAATCTTTCTCCATTTTTACCCCTTTGTATATTTCCCACTTTCATAGGTTTCTCCGTCTTGTAACCCCAAGGAGAATCCTCTGTAAGACCTGTGTGTCTTAATAAAGGCTTTTGTGTGTGTGTGTGTGTGATTCACCAAGAAAGTGGTTGATTAAATATTATGGAATAAGCCTAAATCAATGTTTAGTTGATTTTTGTTCCACTAGATGGCGTTCTACCATCTAAAATGCTTATGCGAGTGATCAGGATATGCTTTTTTTGTTTTTAGCATATATAAACGGTTGCCTCTCCTGTCAAAATGGATACTAAAACTAAACTTCATCTATAGATACCTTTTCTTTGTGAAATTTTCTATCGTTGTGTGATAAACATAATAATTGTCTTCATGCATAATTAAAAGGAGAGATGGTTTTTTTTGGTACTTAAATGTAATTTTACTATAACTTTATGTCTTTTAACTGTCCCGTCATAATTCGGAATTTCTATATTAGGGTTTAAAAACAGAGTCGGAACTAGCATCTCTACCAATTGTTACACCAAGTTGCAGCTTTGCAGGGTCATCGACCTTGGTTTCCTCCTTCTTGGTTTTATACACCGAGCGGTTTTCCATACTCAAAGAAAATAAATAAATAAAAATAAATTACCTCTTAAAGTTATTTCGTTTTTTTATTTGTTGTCTTCCTCGTAGGTCGTGATCCGTAGTCTTCGTCTAGGTCCTCTCTCGCTCCAATAACCAATCAAGATATATGTACAATAACAATATTGCAAAAGGAATGAAACTATAAAAAGGAATGATGATAATCTAAATAATATGTTTTAAATAAATATTAAATATCATAGAATATTTTGAATAAATGTAGGGCGCATTAAAATTGATGCAACAATATATATGACTTCCTCTATTTTCGAATACTTAATTAAGTACACGGCAAAAAGTTTATATTCACTGATTTATTATTATACTAAACATTTATTTAACCTGTTCCCTGATATTTGACCAAATCAATATTTAGTTGATTTCTGTTCCACTAGATGGTGCACTGCCATCATGTGCTCCTGGTCAGGATATGCCTTCTTTGATTTTAATACCAACACCTGTCTTTTTTTTTTTTCAATTATTTTTTCACACACACATATTATATATTTTGAAAATAGAGCAATCCATAAAAAAATCTTTAATTAAAAAGGCATCTATTGGATCAAAATATAATTTCTTTTACCAATATTTCAGTTGGCTGAACGCCAACCTTTATCAAGGTATTATAACATATTTAATATGTGTCAACAATGTGTGGCGCTGAGTTTGTTGTTGACACACATTAAAATGTTATAATACCTTGATAAAGGTTGGCGTTCAGCCAACTGAAATATTGGTAAAATAAATGATATTTTGATCCATTACATGCCTTTTTAATTAAACATATTATATATATGTATGATAATTAGACTCAAGTTTGTGCTATTTGCTATCTCAAAAAGGACAGCTAGAAGGATTCAAATGATACAGCCAACATCTTCCCTACAGAGAGCACAATTTATTTTCTTAAAGCTTCGAAAGAAAGTCATCTCCGAAGTTTCAAAGCGGTAAGAGGTTTAGCGACAAAAAAAGGAAGAATTAGAACGTCAATTTAGCCGAGGATTATCACAAGCGACAAAGATTTCCACAGTATGGTATCGATGATGGGGATTTCAACAGAATTGATTTGTTGACAATACACCCGTTGTTTTTCTATTTACTTCTTCTTTTTGATCCTAAAATCTTTTTGGAATGCATACCTATAATCATATTTGGTTATTAATAAAAGACAATTCGCTGAGGGAAAAGTTTATTATATATAAGGTATATAAAAATATTATTTTATTTAAAAAATCATATTTTCATAGATTTAAATATTCTGCTAAATCGACCGCTAGAGGTCACGCTTCCCTTATAAAAACTCATTGTTGTTGTATCCCGATGGCCGGCTCAAATCTTTTGTACATTATGTAAATAAGTTTTTCATTTTTTTAAATTCTTACGCCTTAAGCCAGACAGTACTTCTACCAAATTATGTTTTATATATATCCCATAAGCTCAATTAAAGCAATCATTTTTATCATTTTAATCATTTTTATTCAAAATCATTTTTATAATTATTCTTTCAAGATTTTTAACCACGACTGCATTGACATAGTATGATCCACAAAATAATCGAAAATCAAACAGAAAATCTTTTTATTTATAATATATATATATATCGTAATTTAAACAATGTGATATGTAAGTAATAAAGTATGACGTCTTTTCTAGTCGTCTCAAAGTGACACCAGCTTGCCACCGGACACCCGGGGGATCCAGAGAGGGACAAAAAGGGCGTTGGTCCGGATGTTGACAGTTAGTTAGGTTACAGTGGATATTTTCGGACAGGGCCCGCTCAGTGCTAGGTCTAACGGCGGCCCTCGTGGCCGCCGTTTTGGCTCCTCTCTGCCTCCGCGGCTTCATGCAGGACGCCGAGCTTTCCTCAGTTAATCCTCAACTTTCCCCTGGTCCTGGTGCCACGCGAGACGTACTAGGAGAACGTATTTTGATCCCAAACTTTGTCCTTACTGTCCCGTGTGGACTTCCCACTCTGCACGCCTTGCCACTCAACCCCGACTGCTTCCAACTCACTTGTTGGCTTACCCGGGTTTACGACATATATATATCTAACGGCAATACAAACTTTCAGGCTCAACAGTGCTTTGACAGGTATAACTACGCTACTGAAGTTTTTCAGAATCTAATCCATATATATACATACAATGAAGTAGGAAATATAAGACAGATATGCAAAATTTGATTTACATAGTACAGTTTTTAAAAATGAATTATTGGTTGATCATATTTGGTCTTCGTCTGGCATTTAAATCTGAATTTGTTTTACAAATATTTTAATAACTTTTAGGATATTCTTGTTTTAATATGTATATATATTTCATATATGGAGAAAAAAACTTGTAAAGAATATTATAGTAAATATGTTATTTTGTTTAGAGTTATATATAGGACAAAGGTTATTAAAACGCATAGAGAAAGATTAATAATAAGACAAAAATCCTTCATACCTTATCCCTAAGGTTGGAAATAATCGTTATTTATCCTTAAAATAAATTTTGATTTTTCGTTCAAAAGAAACACATGCGGGATAGTTTTCAAATGCCGTTTTAGAATCACAAGCCACATTATATTGTATTATAAATTACTTTATGCATTATTTACGAACGGAAAAATATGTCCAGGGTAGCCTAGTGGACATGGCATCTGCCCGGTAAGCGGAACACTGTGGGTTCGATTCCCATCCCTGGACACTTTAATTTTTCCGTTTATCATTACTCTTCACAATGCATCCTTTCATACCTCATCCCTAAGGTTGGAATAGTCGTTTTATTTATCCTTAAAATAAATTTTGATTTTTTGTTCAAAAGAAACACATGCGGGATGGTTTTCAAAAGTCGTTTTACAATTTTACAAAAATGATACTATTTGTAATTTTCGTGGATAAAAAAGAAAAGGTTTTCATAATTCCCAATAAATCTATGCTTATGTTCAAATATGTTTGTGACTTATTCACGAGTTAATTGAATCATTGTGTTAAGTGGCAAGGGAGCACTGATGTTTGTCTACATCTGGATACGAGTCAATAGAGCGAGGAGGACACGCTGGGGTGGAGATTAATTGAGAGGATGGACTTGACGGAACGGCTGCAATTCCTGCAGGCTAACGGACTAGATGGACTTCCAGGATCCCAAAGTCCAATGTCTTAGTCTCCAGGTTAGCCATATCAGAATATATGCCTAGATATTGCTTGTTGTCGGATTGCAGGGAGTTCTGAAAGATAGCGGAATATTAAGACTTCAAGGATCCCATAGTAAAGCCAAAAGGTCTTAGTTTCCAGGTTTTCCATATCAGAATAGATGCCTAGCTATTGTTTGTTGACAAACTGCAGGAATTACTGAAAGATAGTGGAATATTAGGACTTCCAGGATCCCGTAGTAAAGTCCAATGTCTTAGTTTCCAGGTTTGTCATATCAGAATATATGCCTAGATGTTGTTTGTTGACGAACTGCAGGAATTCCTGCAAGATAGTAAACTGTTAGAACTTCCAGGATTCCGTAGTGAAGCCAAAATGACTTAGCTGCCAGGTTATCCATATCAGAATAAATGCCTAGATATTGCTTGTTGACGGACTACAGGAATTCCTGAAAGTTATCAGACTATTAGGAGTTCAAGGATCCCATAGTAAAGCCAAAATGTCTTAGTTTCCGTTTAATGTAAATTGCATCGTACTACGTATTTAAAATCGGGCGATATAGAGAGGAAGGTGCTATTTAGAGGAGGCGCTATAGACAGGTTTAACTGTATGTATAAACATTATAAAGCAAACATTATATTAGATATGGTAATATGGCAATGAATTCAGTAGCAATATTATACCAGTGTATTACCATGGTCTATACTAAATGTGTGCAATATGTTGTGCCGGTAGGTAAGAAAAGATATTATCATAATGATTATTACCAGAATGCTATTTGGTAATGGCAAACCTTGGAAATTGGCCATCCAAGCAATTAGAGGAAGTTGGTGCCTTTTTCTTCCTGATTGTAATGGACCAACATTTTCTACGTCTGAGAGCATGTACTGAAGATTCGACTAAGTGAGGAAGTAGGAGGCTGTGGAATCTGCATTCCTTTCTAAATAAGAATCTAGTCAAATATGTTTAAAACTTTTATATTACATTTTGAAAGAATTTGGACTTTATTTGTGAAATTGAGAAATACAACATGGCATATATCTTGAAAATTAGTTTTGTAAGATGGAAAAATGTTATCTAACTCCATGGTATATATTACTAGCGGATGTACCCGGCTTTGCCCGGGTTTTACCCGAGTAAAGGTTTGTCTAACGAACATTTGTTAAAACAATTCTATATAAACTCATAAAAAAAGATATATTTTTATAATTTGAAACTCGTAAATTTGAATCTCTCGATAAAGTGATCATTTTTCCCGGTCCCTGTGTGCCGTGTCATCCTGAATTTTGTCTTTCTCAATTTTCTACATTACAAAATCATCGTTTTATCTAGTGAACATTTTTTCCCGGTCCCTTGAAAAATACTCGATAAGTTGAATAAAATCATGGTCGTTTATGGAAGATGGACGAAGTTCCCGGAGGTCATCTTGGGCAAGCCCCCGCGAGGCTTTTTTCTTGTCTTCTTGGCACAGCTGTGTCACCAACTCTGCCCCCGCGCGCCAGGACCTCTTGACTCCTCTGATTGGTCGGTGGGTACTTGGACTGTCCATCCGGCCGGCGGCCGGACGATTACATTCTCTCGACAGGGGGTGGGCAGACCTAAGCCTATCTCCGTCGCAAGGTGGCGCTGCTTGCGAGTTAAAGCTACAAATCTGCAAATAACTCTAAGGATATTCAAGAAATTATTTTTCGAAAACCTTTCCGGGGATATACCTAATAATATCCCAAAATTTCACGGCGATTGGATGTATGGTTTTTGAATCTATAGAGTACACACAGACAGACATTCATTTATATATATATATAAGGATATTCTCCGACATATTTTACAGTAATCTTTATTATCATCATTATTATACCTATATATATAATACAGGTAGTACAGGCCCTGATAATAATGGTGTTTAGAAGTTGACGACTGCTTTAAATGTAAGTGCATCTCAGGTCTACACATGTGAAAAGCAGTTTAACTTTTGCACTAACAAGTATGCCAATACCCCGTATCTGGAGGGATTGCACATTTGCAAAAATCGAAAGCCATTGTAATATACATTTTCTATTAGAAAAAGTTCCAAATGAGGGTTTCTATCCCGGATCGTAGCTATCTGAAACCAATGGTTTCGACCACTCGTCCATTGACCTCCCACAATAATCTTAAAATATTGTTACGACGTTCATCAAGCTGTTGTTGTTTATGAACAAGGTTTCTATGAAAACCTAATGTTGTGAATACAGATTAGTTTGATATACTTTGTTGCAAGAGTTTTAAGGGGATTAATGAATATATACAGTAGGTGTCTTCATCGTCCGCCACCAGAAGGATCCTCCAACTCCGCCTTTGCCGGTCCCAAGCCCGAATGAAAAAGGAGGAGGGGGAGCAGTAAAAGCTCACTAAAAAACCTGGGCTCAGCTGGTCCGGCTGATAGTACCCTGTAAGGGCTTCTAATCCAGGGATACAGGATGAGTAACGTTTGTACTCCATGTTAGGAGCGGCTGCACATGGCGTCTGTTCCTCATGTCAGAAGCGGCCATTTCTTTTAGAGCTCAGTCGGCCTACCACTGAGTAGTGCTCCCAGTCTTACTGACAAAGGCAGACGCATTCTACTTCACCCAGTCATGTTGTTTGTCAAATATCAAGCTTTACAAGCTTTGATACCCTAATATGATTGAGTGGAGATAAGAAAGAAGAAGAAGAAGAAAGAAAGAAGGATCCTCCTTTTATCTCTTGGCACCGTATTCCTGGTTAATCCATACGGTCACACGCCTGAAGACAACTCCCTGTGTCTTCTCTGTCCGCAGATGTCATACCTCCATACTGGAATGTCATCCGCCCGCAATATTCCCTCACACATGGGCTATTCCCTGCAACTGGAGTCCATCCATATTTCGCCAAATTTTCCCTGGGATCTTGGCACCTCGGTTAGCTTGTCATAAAGTAAGGAATGGGTTATCCATATTACAATATATAGCTCACAAAAATATATACTCAGTATTGAATATTTGAGATAGAATAATCGGATTCAGTAAAATTACTAACTAACTAGAGCCATAGTTTACTGTCACACCTGTGACATTTCAAGGATAATTCAATATGAAAATGTTCTATTTCAAGAAATCGTCAGATCTCTAAAACAGAAAGAGAATACGAAAATCTAGGTATATCAATATGTTAATCCGATATGTCCAAAAATATGTTTTTTATTTATATAAATCTGAAATATATAAAAATGTTTTTAGATATATACAGATAAAATAACAAATAACTACGCTGCCTAGAAGTATAGGAGCTCCATCTATTCTTCCTTCCTGTAGGGGATCTGTATAAGACCTGTGGTCTTAAATAATTTGTGTGTGTGTATGTGTCTGGGATAAAATAACATAGTTAGATACATTGACAAAACTTAAGAAAATGGAAAAACTTTGGTGTCTCCGGTCATTTATTTTCAAGGAGACAGAGGCAATTTTGTTTACACCTGGTTATCTTGTGTGTGTTTTCAATAAAGATCACTATGTATCAAATATATTTCATAGTTAATTTATGAATACAGATATACATGCTAAAAGGTACAACTTCCTTAATTTTTGTCAATGAGTGTATATTTCACACACATATTCACAGCTAGAAATATTAAAGCACCAAATAAAAGGTAAATTCCATCTTCAACTTTGTATTCCTTAATAACATATACACTCATGGACAAAACCTAAGGAAGTGGAAAAACTTTGGTGTCACCGGTCATCTATTTTTTTTTTTTAAAGGAGACAAAGACAATTTTGTTTACACTTGGTTATCTCATATGTCTTCAATAAAGGTCACTGTAATATCTTTCAGAGTTATTGTCTGAATCTAGATATACATGCTGAAATGTACAACTTCCTTAAGTTTTGTCCATGAGTTATTTATACTCTAATCCAATCACATATCCCGGGTATATGTGTGGAGTTTAGCGCTCCAAGAGAGAGAGAGAGAGAACGCTTCACGATTTTGCGTGTCATCCTTGCGCAGGGGCCTTGCTAATCTTCTCTGTATCGTTCCAATTTTAGTATATGTACCGCCGAACAAGCGTGTACAAGAGAGAGAGAGAGATTGTAATTGAGATTGAAACTGATTTATTACGAGGAACATATAAGATTATATAGGGTTAATTGTATATAAAATCAAAATAATTACAAATTATTTGTATCAGACGAATCCCACTGGGTGTCGTCTCGTTCAATGTCGCATTCTGCCCTGAAGTCGGACAGCCTCTTGCCTAGGTCGAAGTCCTTGTCCCCGACATGGGGCGATTGCCATGTCAAGGAATTTCTTCAGAACAGAGCTCTGCTCGGGCGAGAGATACTCGAGAACTTCCTCCCTCTTAGTTAGGGATTCAACATCAAATTCAATTTCGCACCTGTAATAATCCCTATATAGGGGTGTCAGGAAGGAGTCAGCGTCTAGTACCTCAAACAGCTCCTCAACATTCTAGAGAGAAAGAGAAAACATGGGGTATCTCTCTTTATCACATATATATCCTATTTTAAATTTTAACTTTATTGAAAATAATTTTAGGCCTATACAAAAATGTGATTTCTGTGAACGTCCCTCTGTCAATTTTGGCAATTTAACAAAATTCTTTCCTTTGCAGAGGACTGGAACCTGCGCAGACCTCGCCAAGGCTACACGGAGGTAAGATTTTTAAATGTCTAAATTTGATATCCTTATAGCTTCGGGAAATGTTTAAGATAGATCGTGTACCAATAAAAGTGTATTCAATAAAAGTCACTGTGTATCAAATATATTTCAGAGTTATTCTCTCAATCCCGATATACATGCTACAAGGTACAACTTTATTAAATTTTGTCCATATGAGTGTATATAATAAATAATATAAGGAGTAATAAATACACTATATTCCACAATATATATCACTATATAAATACAGTTAAACCTGTCTATAGCGCCTTCTCTAAATAGCGCCCAATTTTAAACATTAAAATGTAAACATTTTATATTAGAAGTGACCTGTCTATAGCAACCTATTTTAGTGAATCCAAGAGGGGGCGCTATAGACAGGTTTACCTGTATATATATCACGATAGATAGAATTTAAAACAATATTTGGTACATTTTGTCTAAAACATTTCAATCTATTCTTCAGTGGAAATTGTATTTCGCGAGGCTATGAGGTAAATCCAGTCGAAGATAAATATTGAATAGAAGAGATCCCTCGGGCGTCAATTGAATTCTAAGTGTTTTCAAATGGAACGGCCGGGTCGGAATTACTGCAGGATAATCCCCAGGGAGGTGAACTGCTCGCCTTGGAATTTAGGATTGTAATTAGATAAGACGTAGAGTGCGCCATCTATCGCTTCAAATTAAAAGCTTTAAACTATTTTTAGATGAACATTTATCACAATCTCTACGGGAATATATTTAGAAGACTTAGTATATCAGATGTTAATACTCTTTATCCGTTTAATCCATTTACACTAATGGACAAAACTTGAGGAAGTGGAAATTATTTGATATCGCCTTTGATCAAAGTCGTCTGCTATTATTATTTATTAAGAATACAGAGGAAATTTTGTTCATACTTGATTATCTCGTGTGTCTTCAATAAAAGTCACTGCGTATCAAATATCTTTCAGAGTTATTATCTGAATCTCGATATACATGTTAAAAGTACAACTTCCTTTAGTTTTGTTCAAGAGTGCATATATTTTTTTATGAGTCATAACGTATTATATGCATTATATTCTAACATTTTCTCTAGTTGAATATCGAATAAAATTTACCAAACGATCCTAGAGACAAAAAGTAAGATATTAAGCTTCAAGGTTTAGCATCAATTGTGCCTATTTAATTAGCTCCCGAAGAGTAGAGGCACCAAACTCTTCCCACATTCCAAATATAAGTTCATAAAAAAGATTCCTGACTCAGTTTAATAAGACAGTTCGTCGAGACAGAGCTGGTATGTCACTCGGGGCCCTTAGCTGACTTCAGCAGTGACCAATATATATGACTAGACGAATGACCCGGGCAACGCCCGTGTTTTACCCGATTGAATGTTTTTATTCAAATACTATTTGTTACAATTATAAATTGGAACCGTGGATGTCACTCTTGTGAAACGTCCCGCTCCAAACTTTACATGTACATTAGGTCAGCTGGTATTACCCCTCATTTTCACCGCTAGAGGCGCGAGCGAATTGACTTTTTGTAAATATACATAATTATAAAGATAGAAGCTTCTATAGAAGATAATGATCATAATGATGATGCGCGCGCATCCGTGACAGCGATGAGGAATTGAGGAAAGACGGTCGTGACTATATATTAATGACGAATGACCCGGGCAACACCCGGGTTTTACCCGATTAAATGTTTTTATTCAAATACTATTCGTTACAATTATAAATTGGCGCCGTGGATGTCACACTTGTGAAACGTCCCGCTGCAAACTTTGTGTCTGAGAAGCGATATTTTTATAGAAAGATGATCTGGCTTTTGTTTTCTGCTCGAATGAATGTTTTTCTGTTAGAATTTTGTTCCTGCGTACAAAATAATGAACTGGTTTCACCCGTGGTCTCTGCTTTTTGGAATTTTTCCCGATATAATTTTGTATCTGATAATCAAACATGATACAGCAATATCGTCATCATCATTTTCTGACTAAAAATATATAGTTTTAATAATTGATTCATATATTTTTTAAAATAGCCTATCGTCTTCCCCGTATTTTTTTACCTATGTATGGACATTTTGGTTTGAATTAGTGAACTACTGCGAATTTGTATACCGGACATACAAACAAACATACAAAAAGACAAACATACAAACATTCATTTTTATATATAGAGAGATTTACTCTTCATTGTTGGCTTTTTATATTATATTTACTCTTCATTGTTGGCTTTTTATCTTACATTCACTCTGTTGGCTTTTTATATTACATTTACTCTTCATTGTTGGCTTTTTATCTTACATTCACTCTTCATTGTTGGCTTTTTATATTATATTTACTCTTCATTGTTGGCTTTTTATCTTACATTCATTCTTCATTGTTGGCTTTTTATATCATATTTACTCTTCATTGTTGGCTTTTTATCTTACATTCATTCTTCATTGTTGGCTTTTTATATTATATTTACTCTTCATTGTTGGCTTTTTATCTTACATTTATTCTTCATTGTTGGCTTTTTATATTATATTTACTCTTCATTGTTGGCTTTTTATCTTACATTTTTTCTTCATTGTTGGCTTTTTATATTACATTTACTCTTTATTGTTGGCTTTTTATCTTACATTCATTCTTCATTGTTGGCTTTTTATCTTACATTTATTCTTCATTGTTGGCTTTTTATATTACATTCACTCTTCATTGTTGGCTTTTTATCTTACATTCATTCTTCATTGTTGGCTTTTTATATCATATTTACTCTTCATTGTTGGCTTTTTATTTTACATTCATTCTTCATTGTTGGCTTTTTATATTATACTAATGATGATGCGCGCGCATCCGTGACAGCGATGAGGAATTGAGGAAAGACGGTCGTGACTATATATGTTGATAATCCAAATTGTACCTTATCATTAGATTTGGTCTTATTACCTTCTGCTTCTAATCTATATTCCAAATTGTACCTTATCAGTAGATTTGTTCTTATTACCTTCTAATCTATAATCCAAATTATTTGGATAATGATAATGATCATAATGATGATGCGCGCGCATCCGTGACAGAACCGGCCCGCCCGCCCGCCCATGACGGTCGTGACTATATATATTAATACATATAACCCTTTTTTGCTTATTCACGATAGTGATGTTCTCTCCTGAAACTCCTGTATTTTGGTTTCTTCTTCAATACTTTCCTCATGACTGCTCAACTCAACATCTTTCAACACATCAAAACTTTATATCACATTTATATTTATTATTAATTATTTATGGAATGTTATTTATATTAACCCCTTGTGTGTGAATATATGTCAACAATTCAAAAATTATAATTACAAATTAGAAATATATGTAGTCGGGTAACGTTTGTATTGATATTTATACTACAATACACTAGAAATCACAATGACCTTTTCAATGTCTAACCTAATTATTGTCAAAAATGAAAGCGATAATGTCAACCAATATCTTTGTTATTATTCATCAGCGCGCCATCTATTATAGAAAATTGACACTATTTTTGACGCGTATTTTGAATTAAAATACTTTTTCCTATAGTTTCATCAAAAGGCTTTCTGAATCCGTTTAATAGGACAGTTTGGCCTGACAGTCTGCATGTCACTCGGAGCCCTGAGCTGACGTAAGCATTGATCACAAAACTCTTGCTTACTCACGATGGTGATGTTTTCTTTTTGAAACTCCTGAATTTTGGTTTCCCCTTCAATCCTTTCCTCATGACTGCTCAATTCAACATCTTTCAACACATCAAAACTCAATATCACATTTATATATATTATTAATTACTTATGAAATGTTATTTATATAAACTATTTGTGTGTTTTTAATATATATTCGTATTTATCAAGGTGTTATAACATTTTAAAGTGTGTCAACAACACATGTTGTTGACACACATTCATATGTTATAACACCTTGATAAACGGTTGGCGTTTAGCCAACTGAAATATAGGTAAAATAAATGATATTTTGATACAATATATGCCTTTTTAATCAAAGATTTATTTATGGATTGCTCTATTTTCAAAAATATATTCGTATATGTCAGCAATTTAAAAATCTTAATTACAGATTATAAACAACAAAAAAAAACTATATTAGTAGTAGGGTAATGTTTGTACTGTTTTTTAGATCACAATAAACTAGGCAATAACACTGACCGTCTCTAATACCTAGCCAAATTATTGTCAATAATGAAAGCGATATAATATTGAAAACCAACATCTTTAATTGGATGACACGCAAAATCGTGAAGCGTTCCACATTTTGAATAAAAATACATTTTCTTTCTATGAGTTTAGTCTAAGAATCGGTATAAGGGAATTTTACAGACTAAATTTTACGGTAGCAAAATATAAATATTGAAATTGATAATCTGTGTGTTCATAAAATAATCTGTTCTAATTTGTTCATAAAATAATTACATTTTTCTCTACAATACCATCAAAAAAAATAATAAAGAATATGGAAGAAACTTAAAAATTCTAGTTTGAGCCCTTATACATGTCGGTTATAGACAGTTTCGAACCATGTTCTAAACTTCACTAACCGATACAATATTGGCCTACATCCTAGAAAATAATTTTTAAAACTTCCCCATTCTTTCACGAGTTAACAAGAAGCGCCTGTAAGTTTTTGTTTGCGCACCTTTAATTGATTTTTAACGAACTTATTAAAAAAAGAATCGATAATTTTCTTTTAAGGATAATGACGTAGTTTTTTTAGAGGATCTAATTATCTTGACAACTCTATACGCCTTAAAACAAAGCCTTGTATATTAACCTGTCTTATTAATATCCTTGCTTAGGTGTATATTGGCTTCATTGAACTGATACCTTCTGTTTAACTAGGTAGGATACAAGCATATATATGATTTTAGCGTTTCTTAATTTCCTTTTGTGACTGTTTTATGAATGGTGTGAAATTAAATGAAGGATATTTCTTGCATGAACGGTTTTTGAGAGTGAAAATTTTGATTATTCAGTATTGAAGAATAACGAAAAGAGGTTAACTTTCTTAGCGGAAAATTTGAGCTATCCACAAAGGGAATTGCGAGATATTTTTAAATCTAGATCGTTGGACGAAAGGGGTGGCGAGTGTCAGCAACTAGATGACCAAGCCTTCAAGGTAAAGGACTTCTTGTGGACAATCCTGTTGCAGCTGTCGTGGAGGCCAAGAGGTGTTGACATAAGACTCAGCCGTCTTCAAGTTGTCACGGAACAAAATTCTGCGTTGCACACAGCGACTAGAAGTTGCATTGAAGCTTGGTAAGAAGAATTGCGTGAAGGAAAAATGACGTGAATAATTCAAGAAATCCTGTAGCGGAAGGCAAAAAGGTCGTCGTATGTCAAAGGTTTGAGCCGAGTCACAAAAGAGATTGTTTCTTAGTGAATCTTGAGAGATCTTAGCTATATATCTCGATTTCTACTACATCTTATTCATCTTCTCTGAGCGCCGTAACCATACCTCTTCTGGAAAGACGCATATGGTCTATGGATTTGTACAGGAAATTTTACTTGTCCTACAAAATCTTTCACTTTCTTCTTAAACCTATTGATTGTTGGTCAGTATTCCTGTTTTCTCATAGGTTCCACTCCATATGGCCAACCTTTTAATGATATCGAAGGAACTTCTACAGAGAATGCCCATAGATTCCTTCATGAAACTTCCTGATCTCTCCATACATCCCTGCAGCAATTCGAGCATCGGACAAGATGTCCACAAACATCCTAATCTTATTGTTTCTAGAGAGAAAGAAGATATGAACATTCACACTAAAATGTTTTCTAAATGCTATTAATTATTTTAAAGGTAGCAATAGAGGTTTTCTTATAGCAATTTATCCATATATTAAATTACATTTATATAAGAATTTTGGTCGGTAATTCGCAAATCATAGATACATATACACCAATACCTCGCTTTGCGTTTTTTTTCGAAGTTGCGTCGCTGCTTAATTTTTACTGATTTTCACTGTGCGTCGTTAGATTTTCGAAGTTGCGTTGTTTTGGATTCGAGTCTTTAATTTTTTTTTCCTAAAATATGGCAACACCTTTGTTTTTGATTGCGCCATGCCATCAAAATTTTATTTTCACTTTGCGTCGTGTTTTTTTGGAACGTAACCCCGACACAAAGCGAGGTATGGGTGTACAATTATTCAAATACCTTTTCCATAAACAGCTTTTTTGATTTAAAGAATTGATTGTATCCAACTTGCAATAATTATTTATGATATAAATAAAAAATTATTAGAATATTTTTATTTATTACCAGTTGCAAATAAGACAAGCTATATCTGATCTGGATAATTATGCCTAAAACTATTTACAATAATTCATATTGTAGTAGAGTAGGTAACAGAATCATCAAAAAGGAAATAAACAATTAAGAAAAAGAGCATTGAATAAACATTAAACAAATAAGCAACAACATAAGAAGATAGAAGAAGTCTCAAGGTAGTTATTATTATTAATATAATTTGTTTCACAATAAGTTTATTAAAAAAATTATAAATTGCCTGTTCCCTGATATTTGACCAACTCAATTTCTTGATAAATCAAGAAAAGCCATCCACGAACGCGTTTGGCGCTGTTGGCGCTCGTCAGCGTGGAGTAGGCTGTACCACTGCGACCAAAAGAATTTTGGTCCCAGTGGCTTCTTGAGAAACCAAGAAATGGGTATTTAAAGCCAAATTTGCGTAAATACGCTTAACACAAAATGAGAGAAAGGGCATATTTTGGATCAAATATATTAATTAAAAATTAGATATTTTTATCGTATCAAAAATGGTTTTCTCGATTTTCTCAACAACATATTATTATATCTTTAATTAAAATGACATATATTGGATCAAAATATAATTTATTTTTCCAATAATTCACAGTTGACTAAACACCAACCTTTATCCAGGTATTATAACATATTAATGTGTGTCATACACAAACTCAGCGCGACATAACGTCATTAGAATTAAGTTAAAAAAATATATATATTTATTCTGCATAAATTGACGTTATGTGGCGCTGAATTTGTTGTTTACACATATTAATATGTTATAATACTTTGAAAAAGGTTGGCGTTCAGCCAATTGAAATATTGGTAAAATAAATGATATTTTGATCCAATTTATGCCTTTTTAATTAAAGATCTATTTATGGATTGCTCTATTTTCAATATTATTATATTTTTATAAAAATATATATAAGTAAAAAATAAAGAAGGTATTTTTCTGACCACGAGCACATGTGCTTTTTAGATGGCAGAGCGCCATCTAGTGGAGCAAAATGTTTTTATATATATATGGTAATTTAAAACAACAACCTCATATTGTGTAGATAACTTATAACAAGATTGCCATGTTGTATATAGAAACACATCTATAAATAATTATGCGCATGATTAATCTGTGTCATTGCATCACCTATGTAATGTAATTTGTACAAAGTGGATAAATAAATAAAATCTGTAATAGATTTAAAAGTTGAGCTAAAGCAGAGATCGAGCATAGAATTGCCAAAACAACAGAGTCTAAAGATGGGAGTCATAAATCAGGTAGATTCACAGTTCCCACGACAGGCCACCCACACTGTCACATGTGGTGGAATGCAGAGACCCCTCTCACACCTGGACAGGTAAAGGCGCCCTTTCTCAAACGCCCCTGTCACATAAGGTCCCCCCCCCCCGTCTTTTAAACTATAAATACATCACTTTTACAGGGACTTGACAGCTCAGTACAGTTCAGTTCAGTTTAGTTTAGTTCACCCTTAGTGCAAGCCGCGTCGGTCGTATGTCGTATGTTATATCGATCTCATTCAACATGTAGTTAGGAAGAACTCGTCTATCTCCATCTTGCCTTACTAGCTCAACTTTTATCTGTTTACGGAACTTTCTTAGTGCAACTGTGTCTTCGTTTTTTGTGTGGATATCCCCAGCTTTCCACTCTGCCTCGACCACGACTGCCTGTATTTTGTGAGAACTTTTAAAGGTCTTCCAAGGTGCAGAGAGGTACTGGAAAACTCTACATCCTGACTGTTCCTCTTGGTCAACACAGTACAACAAGAGCTACCAGGACTTCAACATTATTTCAGTAGTCGACAGAATCTCTACAAAAGCAACTGGAATTCTCATCTCTTATTACGTGAGTCGACAGGATCTCATCACAGATAAGTCGACAGCAACTCATCATCACATTTAAGCCGACAGGATGACCAAAACGAAGGATGACACAACGAAGAGGTAAGAAGACTGTTCAGATAAGAAGCGAGAACGAGCAAAGATGGAGGAAAAAGCCCGCCATACCAACGAAACAACCAAGCAATCTCTCCCCCAACAAGAGACGATATTTACGGAAGAAACGCCGCCCCAACGGACTTCCGCATACCCGCTAACCGATCGCCAACGTCGGGAGCAAGCTGACCACCCCAACGACACAGCCGAAAATTCCACACGACATGGAAACTGAGCAGCGATGTACCCAAACCCTGTGACAAGTTCCACACCTTCGACCTGACATCGTCGAGACAATGCTCAAGGCAACAAGCCACAATCAACTTCAGAGAAGCTACAAGCGTCTACAAGCTCTACATGGAGCGTCTTCAACGTCAGCAGGAATACAAGCCAAGACCAAGTTTCCTGACTGAACTTTCACACAACTGTAAGTTTTTAAAAACCTACCTTAACCTTATCAACTTCACAACTTGATTCAACCTAAATTTGT
>CP092880.1:17981830-18013355 GCA_030710605.1 Cordylochernes scorpioides
TAGCCTTTGTAATTAAAGATTTATTTATGGATTGCTCTATTTTCAAAATAAATATATAAATATGTATCAGATAAATTATCATGCATAATAATCTGATTAATTGAACTTGGTAAATATGCAAATATTCAATGATTCTAGATATGCTCTCTCTTTGCTCTGCATTGGTAAATATAATTTTTATTCTTGTAAAATATTGGATATATTTTGTAAGAAATCTGATATAATAGCTTTATCATTGTAAAGATAGAGGTTGCCTGACCGTCATATATATTTCTTTAAAAAATAGACACTTCGGCGAGTTAAAATATTTAAGCCTTGCCAAATGCTTTATTTTTTTTATATATTTCTCATGACGAAGACAAAATATTTTTGTTGAAACGTTGAGAAAATAAAACTTTAGCTTCACTTATTCATTTATCCAATGCTTTATGATGTAATTCAATTGGAAGGATGAAATAAACCGATCTCAGACTGAAGTAACCAATGTTAGAAGACATGTGGTCTGTCAGTTCTGCACATAATTCAGTAAAACCAACCCGTCATTTGACATAATAGCTTCACATATTCGCTTATCCGATGCTTTATGATGTAAATCAATTGGGAGTATGGAATTATGTAAATCCCAGACTGAAGTAACCAATGTTAGAAGACATATGGTCTGTTAGTTCTGTACATAATTCAGTAAAACCAACCAGTCATCTGACATAATAGCTTCACATATTCATTTATCCAATGCCTTATGATGTAAAGCTAGTGGAAGGAAGGAAGTAGACCCATCCCAGACTGAAGTTGTCAATGTTAGAAGACATGTGGTATGTTAGTTCTGGGCATAATTCAGTAAAACCAACCCGTCATCTGACATAATAGCTTCACTTATTCATTTATCCGATGCTTTATGATTTAAAGCAATTGGGAGGATGGAAGTATGCCCATCCCAGACTGAAGTAACCAATGTTAGGGGACATGTGGTCTGTCAGTTCTGTACATAATTCGGTAAAACCAACCCGTCATCTGACATAATAGCTTCACATATTCATTTATCCGATGCTTCACGATGTAAATTAATTTGAAAGATAGGTATAGACCAATCTCAGACGGAAGTCGCCAAAGTTAGAAGACGTGTGGTCTGTCAGTTCTGGGCACAATTCAGTGAAACCGACCCAATCATCTGACATAATAGCTTCACATATTCATTTATCCAATGCCTAATGATGTAAGGCAAGAGGGAGGATGGAAGAATGCCCATCGCAGATTGAAGTTGTCAATGTTAGAAGACATGTGGTCTGTCAGTTCTGTACATAATTCAGTGAAATCAGTCCCATCAACTGACATAATAGCTTCACATATTCGTTTATCCAATGCCTAATGATGTAGAGCTTTTGGGAGGATAGAAGTATGCCAATGCCAGACTGAAGTAACCAATGTTAGCAGACATGTGGTCTATCAGTTCTGAACAAAATTCATTTAATCCAACCCTATTACCAAGGATAGGTCAAAGCGATTCGCCACCACTCAAGAAGACTACTACCTTTTTGTTGCTTACCCATAGTACAAGTGGTACAGACCATGATAATCAAGGTGGGTAGAAGTAGGCGACTGTTTTTACTATAAGTGCACCAAATATCTGAAAATGTGAAAAGCAGTTCGACTTTGCACTTACAAATATGCCATAGCCCTGTTTGGTTACTTGCACTCGCTGGTGGGATTAGACTTTTGCAAGACTACTATTTGAATGCTATGAGGAATAAGATGATGACAACTATTCCTATGATATTCTATTAAGAATATTCTGTTTTGTTACTACATTCAAGAATAAAAAGTTATGTCCTGAATAATACACCTTCTGTCTTCCTTCTGAAGCTAACAACCTGGTATGCCATGTTTTGATGAACACATGGTTGGTCAATCGTCATAATTATTTTATATATTTATGTTTGCCTGCAGGAATGGAAATCTAATGTTGCACATGACTGGTATAGAGCAGGAGGGACAAGTTATGTCCTCCAAAGAAAACTTTTTAAATCTGGTCATCTACGGACAATGACTTTCCATAATGGTTGCAGGGTTTTCCACTATGTACTAAGTGTCAACCTGCAACCCCAAGATATATTATTGACTGTATTGACTCATCCATTGATGAGCTCTACTCTTCCCCAGCAGACACCATCAAAGTCTCAAGCTTTACAAACTTGATACCTTAATATGATTGAGTAGAGATAAGAAAGAAGAAAAATATATATTTATGTACACTGAATTACTAACAATGTTCCTTATCCGATTAGATACACATTGCTCATCTCTATTTAGCGATTGGTGCTATATTATGACCCTTTAATCGAATTATCATAAATGATCAGCGTAGATCTTTTGAATTTTTAATCATATAAATATAGGGTTGTGTGTCTCAAAAGTTCATGTTTTTATTAAAACTGTTTTTCTTATTACTTGGAGAATAATATTATTCCGGCGAATACATATTACAATTACTTTATACATAATGCCAAAGTGTGTTCATAAAGTATCGCGACGTTTGTGTTTTTTCAAAAATTATTTATTTATTCATGAATACCTATTTTGTCCCCTTCAAAGTAATCCCCATGAGATATTATACACTTGTGCCAACGGTTTTTCCAATCTTCGAAGCACTTCAAAAAATCATTTTTTAAAATCTTTTTCAGCTCCTCCTTCGATGCCGTCTTTATCTCGTCAAGCGTAACGTAACGTCGTCCTTTCATGGGCCTCTTCAGTTTAGGGAACAAGAAAAAGTCACAGGGGGCCAGATCTGGGGAATACGGTGGCTGCGGCATCATTAGTGTGTTGTTTTTGGCCAAAAGGGCGCGCACAAGCAACGATGTGTGAGCAGGGGCGTTATCGTGATGCAAAAGCCAATTTTTGTTCTTCCACAAATCCATCCGGGCGTTTCTGGCGGATTGCTTCGCGCAAATTGCGCATAACTTGCAGGTAATATTCCTTATTGACCGTTCTGCCCTGTTGCAAGAACTCATGATGCACCACGCCCCTGCAATCGAAGAAAACTGTCAGCAAAACTTTCACATTCGACCGAACTTGGCGCGCTTTTTTCGGTCTTGGTTCGTGCGGCAGCTTCCATTGAGATGATTGAGCTTTGGTTTCCACGTCATAACCATAAACCCACGCTTCGTCACCAGTTATGACCCTCTGGAGCAAATTTGGGTCGTCGCGGACAGAGTCCAACATCTCATTAGCAATGTTCATGCGATGCTGTTTTGGTCGCAATTGAGCAATTTTGGTACGAATTTGGCCGGCGACCCGTCTCATGCCCAAATCTTTGATAAAAATCGAATGGCACGAGCCAATCGATATGTTTAGGTCCTCAGCAACTTCTCTAACGGTGATTCGACGATTGGCCAATATCATTTCTCCACTTCATAATTTTTTTGTCTGTTGTTTAAGTGCTCGGGCGTCCGGCACGCTCTTCGTCGTTCACATCTTCTCGGCCTTCTGAGAACATTTGGTACCACCGATAAACTTTGCTTCGGTCCAAGGTAGCTTCTCCGTATGCCACAGTCAACATTCGGAATGCATCGCGTACTTAATTTCGTTTTTCACGCAAAATTTGATACAGGTTCTTTGATCCATTTTTAATAGGTAAAAATCGAAGACGATCCAAAACACCTGCAAGCAAAGCAGCTGTCAACAATTAAGTGAACATTCAAAATGGCCGAGCTTGTCGGCATAAGTGAGAGACATGAGTACCAACATAAAGCCACAAAAAGATCGAAATTCGAATATACGTAACCCGCGAAAATTCAAAATTCGCGATACTTTTTGAACACACCTACACGGCGTATATAACGGCGAATAATATTGGTATTCCAATTTTTTTAAAGTGTTCACGAAATTTTATGACAACCTTGTATTATTCTATCATAACATTTTTATCTATCTTTATTGTTATCATAATTAACTTAGCGCCTATTCTATCGCTGAAAAATGGAAATATATTTTGAGCGCTATTTTTTAAATATATATTTGAAACCTATTTCTACAGAGTTCATACTGCAATGATTAAAAATTGAACGAAGGAGGTTATATCTTTATTGTTATTATATTTTTGTGTTTTTTACCTTTTACTAGTATCATATCTTAGAATCTTCTTGTTCGTTTGAAGTGGAATACGTTGTCTTTAGCCATTTCAACTGGGGACACTCCTCATTATCAGGCCACTGACTTAACTCCAATATGAATGGCTGTATCTGATATGAGAAAGAGATAGCAGGCGCTCCTAACTTAGAGAACAGTCGATTCTGTGTCTACGGATCAGAAGTACTTACAAGGTATTATAGTGTTATGTAATTAAAAAAAGTAAGCAAGAAAGTTGAATCCGTAACCAATTTAACTTTACATATTATTTATTATTAATAGCAATTATACAAAACAAATCTTGGTATATGTTTATACATGAAAACAACAACAAACAAATAATTATTATATATAAGTTCTTTTTCAAACACATGCACATCTATATCCATTGTTACTCTGTGTAATATTCCAATAATTAGCCCGATCAGTTGAACTCAGATTTTGTAGAGAGTTTGTTACCGCTCTTCCTTCTTCTTTGCAAAATTTGAGAGAGTCAAAGCATATTTGGATCATAAAAATTCAATTTTCAGAATGACAAATGGAACATGAGCTATATTTACTCTCTCTCTATGAAGACATTTCCTTAAATTAACAATATTGAATTCAGCAATATTTATCCTTGTTTAGAAATATTCTCTTATATTT
This sequence comes from Cordylochernes scorpioides, assembly GCA_030710605.1. Lineage (NCBI taxonomy): Eukaryota > Metazoa > Arthropoda > Arachnida > Pseudoscorpiones > Chernetidae > Cordylochernes > Cordylochernes scorpioides. Next base: position 17,986,598 of record CP092880.1, read on the forward strand.
CTTTAATAATAAGTAAAAATGTATCTTGTGTATGTAACGTCCTCGTGTTTGTTAGTTGACGTTAATCAACATGAAGTATTTGGAAGATTAAAAATAAAAAGTCTTTATTTCTTTTAGGCTAAACTCCGACATTATTTACGGGGCTGCTAACCAAAATGAATAATTTTTGAGGAAAAAAAGGTAATAGCCTACAGCACCCGGTGTTCCCAAGTGGTCACCCTCCCAAGTACTGACCGGGCTCGACATTCCTTAACTTCGGTGATCGGACAAGAACCGTGTTTTCAATGTGGTATGGCCGTAGGCAACTCAGACATAAGTTTACAAGTGGATATATAATACAATCAGTCAAAAAGACACTCCACAGAGTACCATCAGTGATGTGCTCACTGATAATTTACTATATATCCTGTAGGTTATGCCAGCTGCCGTTACAGTGTATGTACTGTGTGGTGAGAAAAGATAGAAAATAGAGGTAATCCAGATTTCTGGAACCTATCAGAATACATACCTATGTTAGAACATGAATGTTTGATATTTAACCTTGTATGCAAAGGATAAGAAAGATGCAAGGGAATATGATTTTTTGAAAATTTCAGAAAGAATATTAAAATAAATTTACATATATATTTGACAGGCATATTCAGCTAATAATATATTGTAACAAAGTATATATTATTTTATTAGCAGAGTATTATTTTTATGTTTATATTTTGCTATACTCTGTACACTTCCCTCTTTTGCTTATCTTTTGTTTATCCTTCATAGTTTGTTCTTGCCTGAAATAAATTGTTGTCTCATCCCGAAGTTAGTCTTCCTTGATTTTCCACGTGGCAATATAAACACTTGACTGTGCCTAGACTTTTTAAAGATACTGATTCCAAGATGATTAATCAAATATTATTGATTTACAAGAGATAGAATAAATTAAAAGGAAAAACTTATAACAGAGTAAACAAACTATCATCCACCATGCATGTATATTTTCAAAAACTTTGTTTCTTAAACTGAAATAATGTAATATATTTTTCTCTCAATATATAATAAGTATTTAAAATATGTATATAATAATGTAAATGTAAAAATTGTATTTATTATTAAGTTATTAACGTGATAATCCTGTTGAAGGACTGACAAGTCCGAAAGCTTGAAAATAAAAAGTTGCACAAGAAACTTAGCCCTGGAAGCTTCATTTATTTTATAAAACTAGTAAATATATAAATTATTTAGAAAAATGAATTAAATTATAGAATAAAATGAATAATAAAGAAGATAAAATGTTAAACAGTTTACTTAACACGGTGGAAATAGTTAATTTATAAATTATATAATAATAAAAGTATAATGATATATTTGGTAAACTATTTCAAACATGGATAATATAAAAATGAGTTATGGATATTTACAAGGAGAAAGAATACATAAATATTTCGTATATATGTTCATTTTTCAAATAAATAAATAAGAAGACGCAGAAGTACATTGCAAAGAAGCAGACGAGACAGTGGAAAATGGCGGGAAGATGACTTGCCATCTGTCAACTCGCAGTAATTATCTAGCAGAAGAACAAAGGCCAGCCTAATACAATTACAGACGACGTCCACCGTATTGTAACCGCCAACACAATTAGGACATGTGGACAAATATTTCCTTAACTGTCTAGGATAAATACACAGAGTTAAATTATAATGTTTTATTCTATGAATGGAGAGAAGCTGTTTCTCTCCCTTAAATTCTTCTCAATATTCTTCTGTAATTGGATATATTACTAATATTTATCAATACATTTCACTAGTGGAAATATTTGAAGATAATTTGAGGAACTATTTTGATATAGGTGTATTACTAGTATTTGAAATATTACTAATTGGTATTTTTGTCTTTCTCTCTTTTTTCCCTTATCATTCATTTCATGCACAAAATTATTTTTTTTCTGATTATTTATCATAAATTTTGAAAATAGAGCAATCCATAAATAAATCTTTAATTAAAAAGGCATATATTGGATCAAAATATCATTTATTTTACCAATATTTCAGTTGGTTTAACGCCAACCTTTATTAAGGTATTATAACAATATAAAATGTTATAATACCTTAATAAAGGTTGGCGTTGAGCCAACTGATATATTGGTAAAATAAATGATATTTTGATCCAATATATGCCTTATCATAAATTATTGTTAAAAGGATTTTAAAAGTAAAATATTGTACTGGGAGATATATTTCAGGTGGATAAATTAAGAAAAAAGTATCTTTTGATCGTGAAACTAAATCCATCGGCATTTTTTTAGTTGCACAATCAGGAGATGATTTTTTTCTTAACAGAAATTATTGTATAATAATAATACTATATTTCACACGATTAGATGTTATCATAGAGAAATATCAATTTATAAATATAAATAGATATATTCATTATAATTATTCGTATTGTTACGTCGTACCCAGACGCTATTCGTGTGCTTTGTCTACTCAGGATGCCACAAAGATACACATGTGAGTTCGAAGGGATTGCAGCTAAAGTTAGCGCTTTATTGTATCTCACTTAATAAGAACACAGCTGGGACTTGCTTTGCACCTCCCCGTCAGAAAAATCCTTGGCGCCGTGGATGTCATCTTGTGAAGCGTTCCGCTCCACACTGTACACATGCAGCCTGGACTACACCGCCTTGTAGGTCGCTCCGATGTCAGTCTCTCCTGGCCCCACCTTGCAGGATCATCCACACGCCCCGGAGGTAACTCGCCGCCGTCTTCTTGCCGCAGATCTCGATGTCACCAGACTGACTTCTCCCCTAGGCTGTCATGTTTTCTCGGCGCACAAACTCCCCTTCAGGCCGATCGCTATCTCGGCTCCTTCCTTCACTACGGCATCAGCTGGACTGTCTGTCTGCCGACTCCTCCTCTTTAATCTGTCAATAAACACTTCCTTGTGGAGAGGGGTCCTGCATACCTTCTTAACTGGCTTGCCCACATCTTCTCTTCATCTTCTTTGCTGCACCGCTTCAATATTTTTAAAAAGGAATAATAAGGCCTATAAAATTGTAATTACAATAAAACACAGTCTCCAAGGATAGGTTTCTTATTTTCTTACATGTTATCTCAAGCTTTCAGGTACTGTGAACCTTCTACTGTAGTTTATAATTGAGATTTTCGTTTGATTGCTCCTGCAGAAGGATTCACAGTACCTGAAAGCTTGAGAGGTCGTCAAATAAGAAACATCCTTGGAGGCTACGTTTTATTGTAATTACAATTTCAATGGGGGGTCGGTGGAAGGATGGTCTAAACCAGGCCTGGCCAACCCGCGGCCCGCCATAAAATAATTTTCGGCTCGCCATTTAACTTTATATTTCTTTTGTACCTTTCATTTCTCGTCTGTATATTCAAAAACAGAAGATATACTGATATAATTATAATAATTTTTTATTTAAAATATTTTAATACATTATAAAGTTAAAATTTTGATATAGTTACATTTTTAGACCTTGTTTACGATTCCGTGCGGCCCGTGGCGTTATTCAGATTGGCCAGGGCTGGTCTAAAACCGTTGGTTTTCGACCACTACGACCCGGGTTCGATTCCCGCATTGGGCACTTTTTTCTGATTAAAAAAAAAATGCTCCGATGGCACCCGATTCTTGCAAAATTCCAACCCCACCAGCGAGTACAAGTAAACAAACGGGGCTCTGGCACATTTGTAAGTGCAAAGTCGAACTGCTTTTCACATGTGTAGACATGTGGTACTCTTACAGTAAAAAGCAGTCGCCTACTTCTACCCACCATGATTATCATGGCTTGTACCACGTGTACTAGGGATAAGCAAAAAGAAAAACAATTTCAATGGATTCTTCCGATACTATAAATATTTTAGTAATTTTGTTAAAAACTAATTACAAATTTGATGTCATATATTATATATATTACAAATAAAGTTTATCAACGATAAATTTGTATATAAAAAAAATTATTCTTAACATTAAAAAAAATATTTTCAAGTTTTTTTTATGAATCGATAATGGCCGTTAATATTTGAAGAATAAATTTTCTGTCATTTCTCTATTGGAAGTAAAAATAATAGGATCTCTTCTCTTGGAAAATTAAGAGAAAATCACAAAGAACTAATTTATTATTTTTTTTTTACAAAAAAAAAAAAAAGAAAAATATTTAAAATATTTTTGATTAGTTAGAAATGACAATAAAAAAATGGAATATTTAAAATCTTGCAATTTCCATAAAATGTTGCAATTCACTCGTACTGCCTTTACCTAGAAGTTAATGAACCACACTCATGAACAAAAGTGAAGGAATTTATACCTCTTAGCATGTATATCAGACAATAACTCTGAAAGATACACTCATAGACAAAACTTAAAGATGTTGTACCTTTTAGCATGTATATCAGGATTCAGGCAATAACTCTGAAAGATACACTCATGGACAAAAGTGAAGAAAGTTGTACATTTTACATGTATATCAGGATTCAGACAATAACTCTAAAAGATATTTGATACACAGTGACCTTTATTGAAGATACATGAAATAACCAAGTGTGAACAAAATAGCCTCTGTCTATTTAAAAAAAAAAAAACAAACGGCTAAAGAGTTTACACTTCCTTAAGTTTTTCCATGAGTATATAAAACAAGACAACAACAAAAAAGCTTTATGAAGACTCTTTAGTCTTATACAGATTCTCCAAGCATAAATGTAGGGTACGTATAGGAATAACAGTAATAGTACAAGAAATCAGCTTGTCATCAGAATGTCCTTTACATCCTACAAAATGATGACAGAAGTGGACTATGGGGCCCCAACGTCATCTGGCGGATGCGTCAGTCCACGCATGATGACGTCAATATAACCGCACCAAATTTAACGTATGGACCAACAAGCCCAACAATACCATTTGTAAATATGCAACTTGGAGAGACTTGTTTAGCTTAGGTGATTATTTCTTTGTGGTTGGGACATACGTATTCACATTTCTTCTAGATAATCAATTTAAGAGTATTAGAGAAATGTTTAAGAAACCCAGAGGTGAAGAATAAATATTGTGTAATGGGTTATCATCTCATTCTCTTTTGTAGATCGTTGAATGATCGGTCAAATGACATGATTTGGCACAATCGTGTCCAAGCCTCGCCGCTTCTATTCAGATCAAGGTTGTCATGACGATAGAATCAATGGCGACTGTCCCTGCTTGTCACTGACAGTGTCCTGGTGACTTATGAGTCAATTACCCGGCTGGGTGTGTCATAGAGTCAACAAATTCTAATCTCTTTTCTCACCAAAGTGTTCCCTAGTTATACATATAACAACAAATACAAACAAATATTACGGAAGAATAGTATACCTATTAATACTCTTTTGAAAATAGAGCAATCCATAGATGAATCTTTAATTAAAAAGGCATATATTGGATCAAAATATCATTTATTTTACCAATATTTCAGTTGGCTGAACGCCAACCTATATCAAAGTGTTATAACATTTTAAAGTGTGTCAACAACAAACTCCTTGATAAAGGTTGGCGTTCAGCCAACTGAAATATTGGTAAAATAAATGATATTTTGATCCAATATTTGCCTTTTTAATTAAATATTTAATACTCTGTTATAATTTGTTTTTGAATTGTCTATGCAAATTGATATCTCTGTCTATATATCACAGCTTTGTTGGATAGTTGTTGTTGGCTAGCGTTTATATTGGATAGGTCAGGCCACTGATACCCGTGAGCTGCTGGTGTACATATAATTTTATTTAGCTCAATTTATTCAATTTCTTATCCTTCCTTATTGTTTATTAAATACGTTCAAGTAATAAAGAATATTCGGGGAGGAAAGAAGGCTGATATTTTCCCAACAGTTTTGTTACTCAAATAGCGATAAAAATATAGCCACTCTTTATTGCTAGATAGCCCGCTAAGGTAGGGTTGTTTTTAATTTAGGATTAACATACTCGTATAATAATAATACATAATCAAATTACTTTATATATAATACATAGAAATTATACATAACAGTGAATAATATTGGTATTTCAATTTTTTGCAAGTGTTTACGAACTTTTGGGACAACCTTGTAAAAATAAACCTTATCCCTGGGAAAATGCTGAGGTTTATCTCCTTAATATTGATACACATACAATTAAAATCCTCTCTTTCCCCCATGTAGCTACTTGCGGCTCTTCAAACCCATAAGGAAGGGAAGATGTCGGAAAAAGAAGAAGCTAGGAAATCGTGTATATATAAAAACAGCCGAATAAATCGTTTTCTAACAATAAATTGGACTCTGGCGCAGACTACTATAGATAAATAAATGTCTGGAGCACCTGTCACATCGGACCAAGTAGTAAAGTGGGTTGAAGAACAGCTCAGACTGTTTGTCTGTGGTACCTATACAGCCTTCTAAATAACGGCACATCGTGAATTGATATCTTTGTTCTAAGTATGGAACAATATTGTAAGATTATAAATCGCAAGTTGTAAGAATAGGTCTAAAGTTAATGCCTAAATCATAACTAAAGGATGAATCATTATTTATAACTATTATTAATGATAAGGCACAATTTGGATTATAGATTATATATACAAGGTAATAAGACCAAATCCAAATAAATAAATAGTGTGTGACGTTTTAGCGTTGTTACCATCTTCAGACAAAAGTACTGGATGAGTACAAGTACTGAATACAAAGTACTTTTGTCTGAAGATGGTAACAATGCTGTTACCGAAACGTCACACACTATTTATTTATTTGGATTTGGTCTTATTACCTTGTATATATAATCTATTATTAATAGAAGGCAATTCGCTGAGGGAAAAGTTTCTTTTATGTATATCGGCAATACAAGATTTCAGGCTCAACGTAGTTATACCTGTCAAAGGGCTGTTGAGCCTGAAAACTTGTATTGCCGTTATATTTAAAATAAACTTTTCCCTCAGCGAATTGTCTTTTATTAATAATTATACTGAAGGGATTATATTAACAGTATGTTCTAGATTTATAACTATAGTTTAATATCTAAAAAAGGAAATATTTACCCAATTTGCGATTACGTTCTGGGGTGCCGCGAAAAAACATGATGATTGTTTCTGTCTGAAGACACGTGAAGAATGGAGAATACCAGGTTGCTGCCAAAAGAGGCAGTTCAAGCAGAAAGACAATTTTAGGAAGGACGTGGTATTCGGATGAGAGGAACTATGGTGTATCGTTCCAATTTTAGTATATGAACCGCCGAACAAGCGTGTACTATGGGACTATGGTGTAGATACATGGAGATAGAAATAATTCATCCAGGAAGGTCTGACAGAATGTAGACAGGGATTTAGAGATAATCCAGCCAGGAAGGTCTGACAGAATGTAGACAGGGATTTAGAGATAATCCAGCCAGAAAGGTCTGACAGAATGTAGACAGGGATTTAGAGATAATCCAGCCAGGAAGGTCTGACAGAATGTAGACAGGGAGGTAGAGATATTCCAGCCAGAAAGGTCTGACAGAATGTAGACAGGGATTTAGAGATAATCCAGCCAGGAAGGTCTGACAGAATGTAGACAGGGAGGTAGAGATAATCCAGCCAGGAAGGTCTGACAGAATGTAGACAGGGAGGTAGAGATATTCCAGCCAGGAAGGTCTGACAGAATGTAGACAGGGATGTAGAGATAATTCAACCAGGAACGTCTGAAAGAATGTAAACAGGGAGGTAGAGATAATCCAGCCAGGAAGGTCTGACAGAATGTAGACAGGGAGGTTAAGATAATCCAGCCAGGAAGGCCTGACAGAATGTAGACAGGGAGGTAGAGATAATCCATCCAGGAAGGTCTGACAGAATGTAGACAGGGAGGTAGAGATAATCCAGCCAGGAAGGTCTGACAAAATGTAGACAGGAGGTAGAGATAATTAGCCAGGAAGGTCTGACAGAATGTAGACAGGGAGGTAGAGATAATCTAGTCAGTAAGGTCTGACAGAAATATAGACACAGAGAGGTAGAGATAATTCAGCCAGGAAGGTCTGACAGAATGTAGACAGGGAGGTAGAAATAATCCAGCCAGGAAGGTCTGACAGAATGTAGACACAGAGAGGTAGAGATAATCAAGGCAGGAAGGTCTGACAGAATGTAGACACAGAGAGGTAGAGATAATTCAGCCAGGACGGTTTGTTGGAATGTAGACATGTAGTTAACGATAATCCATCCAGGACAGAATGTAGACAAGTAGGTAGAGATAATCCAGCAGCTACTGGATGTCGTGACAGCCCGGGTCGATGGGACACAGCACGACATGCTGTTGACACCTCAGGCGCACTTTCATTGACGTCACTCGATCGCAAATATTTTCATTCACTCGGGTACATTCTGGATTTTTATGGCAAGACACACACACACAATGACATTTTGGTTTATTCATTCGCTCTTAAAATAAGAACCTTATTCTTATTGATTGATCATAATCTGCCCTTTCCTCTAGATAACTCCAAATTGTAAACCATGGGTTTTTCTTTTTTTACAGGCTAGACACTATTCACGGTTGAGTATCCTCATAGCAACACAGAGATTTATAGGCTGCTAAGATAAAGAAAATATTTACACTAGACGAAGCCTCCTCCGAAGAGACGTCTGGATCCTATCAGGAACTTAAAGCCGCGTTGAGTCCGGACAAGAACTTGACAATTACGGAGTTCTTGTCCCCAACATACTCAATGACAATGTTGAGGAATTCAAGGAGAATTATCTTGTGTTTAGGCGAGAGTTCCTCGAGGAGATATTTTCTTTCTTCACGGTAAAGGGTCGCTAAAATGATCCGTTCCTTTCAAAACGGTCCCTTATATAGGGAGCTCAGGTAAGATGCTTCGTTCAGTTGGTCGAAAATCTCGATCAGCTCATTCTCGACATCCCCATCCTCGTCCGAAAGGGTAGAAGTCTTAATGGCTGGTAGAATTTTACGCTGATATATTAATTATCTATTATAAAACAATATAATGTGGGTTATGATTGTAGAACGACATTGAAAATTATCCCGCATGTGTTTCTTTTGAAAGAATAATCGAAATTTATTTTGAGGAGAAATAATGATTATTTCTAACCTTAGGGATGAAGTATGAAAGGGTGAATTGTGAAGAGTAATGATAAACGGAAAAATAAAGTGTCCAGGGACAGGGATAAGGTTGAAATAATCGTTATTTCTCTTTAAAATAAATTTCGATTTTTCGTTCAAAAGAAACACATGTAGGGGTTCGGTGGAAGGATGGTCTAAACCGTTGGTTTCCGACCACTACGACCCGGGTTCAATTCCCGCTTTGGGCATTTTTTTCTGATTAAAAAATGCTCCAATGGCCCCCCCGATTCTTTCAAAATTTCAACCCCACCAGCGAGTGCAAGTAACCAAACGGGGCTCTGGTACATTTTTAAGTGCAAAGTCGAACTGCTTTTCACATGTGTAGACATGTGGTGCATTTATAGTTAAAGCAGTCGCCTACTTCTACCCACAATGATTAACATGGCCTGTACCACGTGTACTAGGGATAAGCCAAAAAAAAAAAAAACATCCGGGATAATTTGCAAATGTCGTTCTACAATGATATATTATCATGATGTCTAATATTACGGATGTGTTGCCATATGTTTTGTATTCCTGTATTAACATGGTCACTGAGAATTCGCCTTTCAGCTAAGGTCTGCCAGTGTCTTCTGGAAACTTTCCAACTGCCGAATTGGAACGTCGGCAAATTTTGTTTTTTGGGAACATTTTTATAAAATTTGTTGTTTATTCTGGCCTGTCGTCAACTTTGTACCACTCACTGCTTCATTATCTCTGAGGACAATATGACATCCATTATTTCTGCTTCCTATAATAACAGATCGCTTACAAGCCTAGTCATCTTGTTGAGGATAACTTGATCTTTTGGTTGATTAAATCTTTCATGGTTTAAATGAGGGTCATTGGAAGGATCATAATGCTAATTACACCATTCTCACAATTTTTTCAAACAGAATTCCTAAATAGTTTCATTCAAATTTTATAATCACTCAATTTGTCACATCACACGGAAAATTCCAGAAATACTTACATTAAAAGATGTAGAATGACATTTGAAAATTATCACACATGTGTTTCTTTCTAAATCCTTGTACCCTTTTATTTTTCCTTTTATCATTACACTTCACAATTCATCCTTTCATACTTCATCCCTAAGGATAGAAATAATCTTTATTTCTCCTTAAAATAAATTTCGATGTTTCGTTCAAAAGAAACACATGCAGGATAATTTTCAAATGTAGTTCTACAATCATAAGCTACATTATATTGTATTATGAATTAAAACATGTCTATCAGAAACACCAAATTATTTCTGAGGAGAAACTGTACAAAATATTCTTCACGTTATCTATGACTGTCTGAACTTTACAGAAGTGAGACATCGATTGTTCCCTGATTTAAATGATTTAACTCTCTTACATCAGCCACTTTGGCTTTATACATTTTATGAACTCTGTCGATTGATATATATATACATGTAAATCTGTAAATATTTAATTCTAAGTTCTAATTTGTTTGTTGTTTTGTTTCCTCTGTATTAAGCGCAAATATTTCAATATCACGGCTGGTTGATTAATAAATTAATTGAAAAATTAAACCGCTGGTTTTCGATCGCTACGACCCGGGATCGAATCCTGCATTGGATATATATTTTTTTTATTTAAAAAAATGCTTCAATGGCCCCCGATTTCTTGCAAAAGTCCAACCCCAACAGCGAGTGCAAGTAACTAAACGGGGCTATTGCATACTTGTGAGTGTAAAGTCGAACTGCTTTTCACATGTGTAGACATGTGGTGCACTTACAGTAAAAGCAGTCGCTAACAACTACCTACCTTGATTATTATGGCCTGTACCATGTGTACTAGGGATAATTAAAAAATGGTTTAAATACTCCTTTTGTGTTTATAAATTAAAATTATATTAAGATGCATAAGCGCGCCATCTGTTATCAAAATTCAAAACTATTATAAACGCGTATGATTATTTTTGAAAAATAAAACAATATCTACTGCCCTTACTGCAATGGATAAATTAATGGGAGGGCCTGGCTCATCAGTGGTGAATCCTCTCAGCTGTAGATTAAACTGGCGAAACCGCTAGGAGGGTTCCCCACTGATGAGCCAGACCCTCCCATTAATTTTTTTCCATTGCAGTAAGGGCAGTAGACATTGTTTATTTTTCAAAAAGAATCATACGCGTTTATAATAGTTTCGAATTTTGATAAATTAAAATTGTTTGAGATATTTCTGTTTTCATCAGTGGTGAACCCTTCCAGCAGTTTTGACATCTCATTCTCCAGACTGTTATAATATTCCATTGTAAAAGGTGATAAAACCAAATCTCTGAACAAATAAATAAATAGTGTGTAACGTTTCAATAACAACATTGTTACCATCATCAGACAAAAGATTAAATGATAAAAAATAACACAGCTATGATATATCATAAAGATAGAGGTTGCCTGTGTGATGTAATTGTAAATATTCAGAGAATTTAGAAGAGTAATTATCATCATGTTTTATTTATGGTTTTGCATATAGACAGCTCGAGTTAGGATATATAGAGAGATAATTGGAAGTTGTTAGTTAGTTAGAAAGTTCCGTTTCTTAAATAAAGAATTGTTCATCATCGTATCCCGATTCCTTAGAGAAACAAAGCACCCTGGCCAGCATTCATAGTTCTTCAAATTAAAGTTACTTGGTCCAGTGAATTTTATTGTCTCGTCGTTTTGACAAAAATCTGTTCTAGTCAGGAGCGAACAAAAAAATGAAAACATTTGGCAAAGCGTTAAAATTAATAAAAAAGATAATACAAATATTTACTGGCTGAAGTATCTTTAATTTGAAGAGTTATGAGATAGTTTTGTTCATGAGTGTATTTATGATATAGCTCTAATGACAGTAACATATTACCACGTGGAAAATTAGGGAAGACAAAAACTTCTTCTTCTTTACTTCTGGGCTAATTGGCCTAATGTGTAAGGTCTTCTAGCCCCAAGAAGTCGAGCCTGCCAGGATTCGAACCAAAAAACGCCCAACGTGGGGCAATCTATGAATGGTAAACAACGGAAAACAACGGAAACAATGGTAAACAAAGGAAAATTTACAGAATAGCAAAATATGATTATAGAAATAACCACTCTGCTAATAAAAATAATAAATACTTTGTTACAATATCTTCTTGGCTTATCTTACCTGTTCTCAACAGCTCTCCAATACGTGGCTTCTCCATCTTGTGGGTGGGATTTAATACATTGAATGTAGATCGATTGCAGGTCGGACCTCTCAGGTTTGATATAGCTCAGCCATAGAATGCTGCTAAGTGGGTGAAAAGTGAACGCTGGAAAGATCATGCCCAACAAAGAGAAGGTGAAGTTCATGGATAAAAAATCTCATCGCTTCTATGAATGTCTGCATCAAGATATTTGAAGATGTCCTAAATACTCTCAAATTCCATGTAGTAATTCAATATGCTGATTTGTTCTCTTTTTTAAAGAATAAAACTTACGTAAATATGTAAATATATATGTTTTTGCATATATAAAGAAGGTTTATGTGAATATTTTTATTTATCCATAGTACACGTGGTACAGGCCATGATAAGTTTGGTGGGTTGAAGTTGTCGACTGCTTTTATTGTAAGTGTACCACATATCTACACATGTGAAAAGTAGTTCGACTTAATATAAAAAGGGTATATATAAGGAGTGTGCTTTAGTTTTGTTGTTTTTGTCTAAATAAAGGTTTACATTTTGTAGTGTGTGCGATTTGAGTCAACCAATAGGTAGAATATACTCCACAAACTGCTTAAAAAACTTAGGCTATATCATCATTGCCGAATTGATGATATACTAAAGATGATAAGTCTATAGGTCTATAGCTTTAAAGAGTTGGAAAATGCCGAAAAATGAGTGTGTGACAATCTTCTTCTTTCATATCTCCACTCAATCATATTAGGATATCAAGTTGTGACCCTCGATGGTGTCTGTTTGACAACCATCATGACTGGGTGAAGTAGAATACGTCTACCTTTGTCATTAAGACTGGGAGCACTACTCAGTGGCAGGCCGACTTAGCTCCAAAAGAAATGGCCGCCTCTGACATGAGGAACAGACGCCATGTGCAGCCGCCCCTAACATGGAGTACAAATGCTGCTCATCCTGTATACCTGGATTAGGAGCCCTTACAGGGTACTATCAGCCGGACCAGCTGAGCCCAGGTTTTTTAGTGAGTTTGTTACTGCTCCCCCACCTCCTCTTTCCATCCGGGCTTGGGACTGGCAAAGGCGGAGTTTGTGAAAATTAACAATTGAAACAAATTGACTTCTTGTCAATAATTTACATTAAAAATTGGAAATAATGAATCAACTAATATACAGATGCGGGGATGTGACCCGACGGGTGATCCTTCTTTCCCAAAAATGAGTGTGTGGATTTTGGACCATCTTAAAAAACATGTCTTAAAGGAACAAATCAAGTACCGCGCTGAAGGAGACAAGCTGCCCCAGCACGGCGCCACTGGGGCGGGGTTTGCCGGGAGTCAATAACGGTCGGTCGGTCGGTCAGCATCGACTCTGGTGGCCATCCCGGGAGTTAGAGCTCATTTGTAGACTTCCAGCACTGATAAAAATAGCCAATTTACTCTTTATAATACATATTAATAACCAGATGTTTACATTTAACGTTAAAATGTGTCTTCTAGGAATACTTATTGATATTTCTACTGAGAGAATCCATATTAAATCACATGAAACAGCCATCTTTTCGCATCTGAATCTTCTCTTTTGATAATATTGATGAATGAACTATATATAATTAAATTCCATATCAATGTTTCCTTGATTCCTTTCTTTCTCCTTGTTAATCCTATGATTATTCTTTACGGGGCCTAAAAATTATTGTAAATATATATAGACAGCTGTAGAAACATACATGTATGTCGGTACAAGTGTCCCTAGGAGAGTAATAGCGCTTTAAATTGAAAAAAAATCTAAAAAAAGGTATGGGTGCAGATCTCCATCACCACCTACACTACAGGGACCATGTCGCCCGCGCAGACAATCAACCTCCATCCACCATGTTGCCGCCCCAGCTAGGATGGGCTGCGTCCAGAGCAGGGCTACCGAGGAAGGGCCCCCGGTGGCCTCCGCCGAGCCCGAGGGGCCACCCCCTACAGACCCCCGGCTGCCGCTCACCGCCCGTCAAGTCTTCAGCATCTCCAAGTCTTGGAAGGGCATCGTCAGAGCCATGGAGTCCACGGGGGTCACTATGTTTATAAGGTCAGTACCTGAGTGTGATGTAACTACAGAGAATCTCAACCAAACCATCGCATCTCCATTAAAATACAACATTGAAACAATAGCTTGAGTCTAAAGGCGATCCATCAAATACAAGGTGTGTCCAATAAATAATGAGACCGGTCAAAAACAAAGAAATAATGAAATGATATATTATTTATTATTTATTTAAGTAACCCAGGTTCCTGGAGCGTACAGAAGTCGCCAACTACCCGGGATGTCCTTCTGACCTAAGTCTTCTTGGATTTATATACAATGCCAGTGGAAGTCCAATTTATGAGGTGTCGCCAGGCAGATTTATTTCTTGGGAGATTTTCTAGGGATGCTGGACATATGTTGGTGATACCTAGGATAGTGGCTGTCTGGAATCTTTGGTATTGGAAGGTTGGGCAAGTGAAGAGGAGGTGGTCTACGGTTTGGTCTTCATCTTGGCAGTGGGGGAAAATTATATATATATTTTTAAAGTCTATTAAAAAATAGAAAGCTTCAGCTACACTGCGGTATATCACATCACGTGATTGCGCGCGCAATCGATAAATTGTAAGCTTGTAAAAGAACGCCTTGCATAACAACTTCTAATTTGTAATAGATAGAAAATTCGAACAACGAATTTGTATTAAATTTTGCTACAAAATTGGGAAATCGGCTTTAGAAACTTTAGTTTGTTGAAATTGGAATTTGTAAATGAAAATGTAAATGAGCCCACCACATTTAGATGGTTTTCACGATTTAAAAATGGAATGGAATCGGTGAAAGATGAGAAGCGTGTTGGACGTCCAATTCTGCACAGGAACCCTGAAAAGGTGAGCCAAATTTCAAATTTGATTACGAGACATTAAGAAGAAACAGGGATATCAAAATCATTAGTTGGATAGATAATTAAAGAAGACTTGCAGCTAAAGAAGACACTTACAAAATTTGTCCCTAAAATGCTCACAATCCAACAAAAGGAGAATCGCGTTGTAGTTGCCAAAAAATGCTTGAAATGGTGGAAGAAAACCCTATTTGGGATGAAAAAGTAATAACTGGAGACGAGACATGGGTTTACGGGTATGACCCGGAAACAAAACGCCAATCCATGGAGTGGAAAGGAAAAGATGAACCAAGAACAAAGAAATCCCGACTTTGCAAGTCAAAAAAACAAAGTCTTATTGGTCACGTTCTTTGACATAAAGGGAATTGTGCATTATGAATATCTAGAGGAAGGTCAAACAATCAATAAGGAGTCTTATTTAAACATTATGAGACGTGTACGTGAATCAATTCGTCTTAAAAGAAGTGAAATGTGGAGTTCCAAAAATTGGATTATCCATCATGATAATGCACCACCACACACCGCTACATCTGTACTGACTTATTTGGCTAAACACGGCATCCAAGTACTTCAACACACAACCTCCCTATTCCCCAGACCCAGCTCTAAATGATTTTTTTTCTCTTTCCAAAACTCGAAATGGCTCTAAAAGGAAGGAGATTTGACACTAGAGAGTCTATCATAGCGGATTCGAAAAAGGTCTTGAAGAACATCCCGAAAGATGCCATTTCTAAATGTTTTAAAATAATGGAAGAAGAGATGGAAATTATGTATAGATGCGGGAGGGGACTATTTTGAAAAATACTATTTATTTATTTTTATCATTCTATTTTTTCTTTATTTTTGACCAGTCTCATTATTTATTGGACACACCTTGTAAGTTTAGATAAAAAATAACGAACCTGGATCTGTAAGAAAAAAAAACAATGTTTTCCTCAAAATATTTCGAGAGATTGCTCTCTTTTTATCAATTTATTGCACAGTAAACTTATAATAATAGTGTATTATGACAATATCCATCGTAAATACCAAAGATTTTAATAGAATCTATGATAACCAAAGAACAAAAAAGCATAAACAGATGCATTGAAATATCATAAACATACGAAACAATATGGACAAATACTCTCCTATAGATGTAGGCAGTCTTCTATATATAACACAATAGTTCACGAATTTATTAAATTTAATTTGAAGTCTCAAGATATCATTCAACCAGCACGTATCATCCACCATGCACGTATTTTTTCAAAAAAAGTTGTTTTTAACACACAAAGAATGTAATATATTTTTCTCTCCCTTTCAATATCATAAATATTTAAAATATGTGAATAATAATTTGTATATAAAATAGTATTTATTATCAATTTATTAACGTGATACTCCTGTTGAAGGACTGACAAGTCCGAAAGCTTGAAAATAAAAAAAGTTGAACAAGAAACTTAGCCCTGGAAGCTTTATTTTATAACAGTAAACTTAATTTACAAATTCTTGTAGATTACTTGAAAACCATGTTCATGTCATCTACAAGAATTTGTGAATGAAGCTTACAGATCCAGGTACGCCCTTTTTTATATAAACAATAGCTTCGATCAAATGAAAAAGTAGTAATTGTTGTTGTTGTCGTGTCCAATAAAGAGCCTCAGAAGTCTCCATACATCTCTATCACAGCAGCAGCAATTTCCTCTATCTTGGGTGTGTAAAGCTGCTTATCTGGGTCCATGTCAATGTTCTGTTGTTGTTGTTGTGTCCAATGAAGAGCCTCAGATATCTCCATACATCTCTATCACAGCAATCACAAATGTCCACTATCTTGGGTGTGTAAAGTTGCTGCTCTGGGTCCATGCCAATTTTCTGTTGTTGTTGTCGTGTCCAATGAAGAGCCTCAGATGTCCCCATGCATCACTATCACAGCAGTCGCAATTTACTCTATCTTGGGTGTGTAGAGTTGCTGCTCTGGGTCCATGTCAAATAAAGAAGTAATTCTTTGACATATTTAAAATTTTATATCGCGTTATATTTAGTATGCTTTTATATTCACATTCATCGAATTTGATCATTGATAAAAGAAGTTCTATAAGTGTTAAAATGTAAAATATGTTTAACACAATTTTCTATTATTTCATTTGGCATATATCTTTGATAAATACATTGTTGGAAGAAAGTATAGAAAGATGACTAGCGAGAGGAAGGTCGAAATTGGAATCCATGGGCAATTTCGGGAAAAGATCCTACGACACCATCAAAAGACTATCCATGTAAAGGAAGTTTTGAGAGGACAGGAATACTGCCAGCCACAAACCTATGGGTTCCGGACATAATGAAGGTATTTTGGTCTATCGGTATTTTGGTCTGTCGGTATTTTGATCTGTTGGTATTTTGGTCTGTCGGTAATATTGACCCTATTGATATTTTTGTCTGTCAGGATTTGACTGTCTGTATTTTGGTCTGTCGGTAGATTTTCCCTGTCGGTGTTTATATAAATTCTACAAGGCCGCAATCACGCCGTTCGGAGAAGATTAATAGAATCGCCTAATTTCGTGGCCCATTTGGATAAGGAAAACGAAGAATAGAACGCGGTTGATTACACACTAGATTTTTCTGTGATACTCTAATTTTGACGTATGCATGAAGGAACGTGTGTCTACTGGACAAGCGTCAGACCTGTAGACTGTTGTTTGGTTCTGTGCTGCCTAGAGTATAGGAGCTTCATCTATGCTTCCTTTCTTCCTGTGGTGAATCTGTATAAGACCGATGTTCTTAATAAAGCTGTCTGTGTTTAACCCTGTCGATAATTTGGTCTATAGCTATATTGACGCTGTCGTATTTTGTTCTGTCGATATTTTCTCCATCGGAATTTCGGCTGTTAAGATTTTGACTTGGATCCGTTAAGGAGAAATAGATATGGCGATATTTCTGTTGAATTCCGTGGTCAATTAGAAGATATAATGAACTTAGTTTATGAAGGATACTTCATGTTGATTACCTTGTTTTCTACGTTTTTCAAATTTGACTAATGTTAAGTGTTGTGCATGATATGTTGCATTAGATACGGTATATGAGGTTCGATTAGGTATATTGATTTGGATTACGTTTTATATATGTCGAAATGAAGATGGATATCCTTTAAATTGTCAGGGATTTGGTGTTCATCTTTTTTTTTTTTTTCATGTTGTACTTTTTCAAATTTACTTTCTTTTCTTTTAATACCATAACTGATGTCCAAATTAAGATAAAAAATAGACTTTCTTATAAACTATTTAAAAGTGTCACATCCAGATGAAATTGTTGACTTTGCTCAGAATTATTAATGAAACTGATTCCAATAATTATTAATTAAACATTATATTTATTGATTTACAAGAGAGAGAACAAAATATAAAAGGGAAACTAATATTAAAACAAAGGAACTTTTTTTCTGTTTCGGTTAGCGCCTATTTACCTGTGAGTTTACACACATTCTGTGGTAACAATTAATTAATATATAAACAACAGAAACTGAAAGATATCATGAAACTTGTCATTAATATACAGGTAGTTATATAGACTAAATTTTAAGAAAAGATAAATGTAATTGAACTTAACTAATTTTAGGCGTTTTACATTAAGAATTTTATCATTCATTGAATGAAAAAATAAGTTGATTTGTGTCAAATTCCTTGTTTTTTTCTTTAATTTCTTCTGGGTGTACTACTTTCTAATTCTAGTAGTGTATATGAGATGTTTTATTCTTATCCCAATTATGGTGAAAAGACTCCAATATATCGCACGACTTGAAGATTTCCTATAGGCCGAGAATATAAATGGGAGATTAAAAAGGTTCCAAAGGTCCATTTCTGTAATTAATATACTCGACTTGAACTGACAAAGTTGGATATACATTGGAGATAGAAACCATTGTATCAAAGACGCCTTTACCCCCCTAACGTACTATTCCACTCAACATGAATAGCATGGAAAGATTTTCTTTTTCTTTTTTCCCTCGGATATATCCCATGAAATATGCAGAGACAGGGGGATATATATACTAGGAATGGCGCTTGCACGTGAATTTTCTTTACGTAGAACTTACAGCAACCAAGAGTGGCAGCCCCATATAGAAATATACAAATAATATTTGTTTTATTAGTAGTAGTAGTGCTTGTAGATATTGATAAGATCAGAAGTGTCCGTTTTACATCAAATCTCGATACTTAGATGTGTATAGGGATCACGAGGGAGATTTTTACATAAAATCTCGATGCATAGATCTGAATAGGGATCAATAACTACAGTTTTACATCAAATCTCGATATATAGATGTGTATAGGGATCACGAGGGAGATTTTTACATAAAATCTCGATGCATAGATCTGAATAGGGATCAATAACTACAGTTTTACATCAAATCTCGATATATAGATGTGGATTGGTATTAAGTGTGTTTTAAATGATACCTCGACACATAGATGTGACTAGAGATCAAGAGTGGTATTTATACATATAATATCGCTACATAGATGTTGAAAGGGATCGATAGTGGAAGTTTTATATCAAATCTCGAAACATAGATTCGGTGTTAGGGAACAGGAGAAGCAGTTTTACATGAATTCTCATTACATAGATGTAGATAAGGAACACGAGTGACAGTTTCCCATAAATTCTCAACACATAGATGTGAATATGGATCAATAGTGTCAATTCTACATCAAATCTCGATACATAGATGTAGATAGGGAACACGAGTGGCAGTTTTACATAAAATCTCGATAAATAGATGTGGCTAAGGATCAAGAGTGTTAATTTCCCATGAAATCTCAACACATAGATGTGAATATGGATCAATAGTGTCAATTTTACATAGAATCTCGATACATAGCTGTAGATAGGGAACACGAGTGGCAGTTTTACATAAAATCTCGATAAATAGATGTGGCTAAGGATCAAGAGTGTTAATTTCCCATGAAATCTCAACACATAGATGTGAATATGGATCAATAATGTCAATTTTACATAGATTTTCTATATAAATATGTAGATAGAAACTACGAGAGAGTAACAGCTGCCATGTTGGTATAGTGACGAGATACTGTAGCCTGCCTTCAACTGGTTGCCACCACCGGTAATCGAGTTGAAGGTTGACGTGCTGGAAATTTTAACGACTAGAATCGATTTTGTTGTTGATCTCTGGGGACATCGCCGCCAGCAATAATGCCTTGTGTCGAGACTGCATCGGGTGGTTTCACTCGATACTGACCGCGCTTTGGAAACCTGAATATACACTCATGGACAAAACTTAAGGAAGTTGTACCTTTTTTTGCTTATCCCTAGTACACGTGGTACAGGCCATGATAATCATGGTGACAATTGACAATTGAAACAAATTTATTGATAATTCAGTCAATATTTACAAAATGAGGAAGAGATCACAAAAATAATTAGAGAAAAATAAAAAGATACCGAAAAGCGTGTTCAAACCAGAGACATCAGCTTCTAAAGTCTAAAGCTTTCGAGAATTAATATTTACAAATTTAAATTTTCAGCCGGGGAGTCTTTCCCACCGTACAAGTGTCCTCTTCCAGGCGATGTCCTCAATTCCAGCACCCAGCCCCACCTGCACGAAGCACCGGTAAATTCGGCACTTCGCTGACGCAAGGATGGCATGATAATCATAGTGGGTAGAAGTAGGCGACTGCTTTTACTGTAAGTGTAATAATTCTTTGACCGCGCTGTGGAAACCTGAATATACACTCATAGACAAAACTTAAGGAAGTTGTACCTTTTTTTTTTTGTTTATCCCTAGTACACGTGGTACAGGCCATGATAATCATGGTGGGTAGAAGTAGGCGACTGCTTTTACTGTAAGTGCACCACATGTCTACACATGTGAAAAGCAGTTCATGTGTATTGTGATGATAAAAAAGAAGGGCTAGCGAAAATAAGAATAAATGAATAATATCTCTATAATATATACATATTATATTAAAATATTATTTTATTCAAAAATTTATATTTCATAGATTCAAATACTCTGTTAAATCGACCGCCAGAGGTCACGCTTCCCCTATAAAAACTCATTGTTGTTGTTTCCCAATGGCCCCTAACGTCAACAGAATTAAGTTTTGTTGACGTATGTGGCGCTTAGTTTGTTGTTGACACATTTTAAAATGTTATAACACCTTGATAAAGGTTGGCGTTCAGCCAACTGAAATATTGGTAAAATAAATGATATTTTAATCCAATATATGCCTTTTTAATTAAAGATGTATTTATGGATTCATCTATTTTCAAAAAGATATATAGTGTATTGCAATATCTGAATTGACTACATATCCATCTAATAAATAAGAAAACATTTCTGCCGAGACCATTTTACAATTAAATAACCAAAAAAGCACACGTATTTGGATAGGATGTATAAATGTATTTATAGACACTCTAATGCCTTTTATCTCCACTCTAAAAGGTAAAATTATGAAACAATAAAACGCATAAGGCAATAACGCGTTATTTATATGTATAAGATATGTAAGCATTAAAGCATTAATGTTTATACATATAACATAAATCTCTACTGTCCTTACTGCGATGAAAAAATATTTGGGATGGCTTAGCTCATTAATGATGAAATCTCACAGCGGTTTCATCAATTTTTTTTTTTTTAATCTACCAGACCGCTTTTTTCGAGATCTAATACTGTATTCGATGATTATGTTTATATATGCTACACTGAAGGGTGGTGGTGTCTTGTCCAGAGTTTTGGATAAGTTTTGAATAATTGATAGTCGTCCTTAGAGCCTCTTCCTTGGAGTTACCGAGCTGGTCAAGTAGCTGGACACTAGGTCGTCTCTCAAGGTAAAGAGAGACAGCATCTATATTGAGAAGAAATAGTAACCCATCTCGATAACAAGTCTGAATGTAGTAATGGTGATGTCTTGTCCACTCCATTGGGAAGAAGAGATGCCATTACCCCCGTTAGTCAGCCACATTTCAGAGTTCTCTTTTCACTGTTACCGTAGCAGCTCGGGGCTCACGACACCGTACTTCACCCTACAGGGCAGTCCCTTACTTATGCTGCTTCTCCCACCCCTCACGTAGAGTGAAGAGTCTGCTTCTTCTTTTATATCTCCACTCAATTATATCAGAGTATCAAGCTTTGACAACCATCAGGACTGGGTGAAGTAGAATGAGTCTGCCTTTGTCATTAAGACTGGGAGCACTACTCACTGGCAGGCCGACTTAGCTCCAAAAGAAATGGCCGCTTCTGACATGAGGAACAGATGCCATGTACAACCGCTCCTAACATGGAGTACAAACGCTGCTCATCCTGTATCTCTGGATCAGGAGCCCTTACAGGGTACTATCAGCCGGGCCAGCTGAGCCCAGGTTTTTTAGTGAGCTTGTTACTGTTCCCCCTCCTTTTTCATCCGGGCTTGGGACCGACAAAGGCGGAGTTAGAGTTAAGAGTGAAGTGTGGAATCATAGAAATGGTATTCAAGAAAACTATATACATAAGCTTTTAGGACAGTAGAATTACATATAAATATTTGCATTGAGCAATGCTCTTCCATAAACAATAGAGATGCGTTGTTCATGCATTCTTTACAAGTATGATGAATGCTATTTATAATAAATAATAATCATATCGTCTGATTCACATTGCATATTTATATATGCAAATCAATATTGTGCACTGATGTGGAAATATTATTTAAATGCAAGATGATGGTTGCAGATGTTTTTGGTGCGAATATATCATATATGCACATCACATATTCAAACATGTAAAAAGCTGTTTGACACGTTTCTCTTATAAATAGACACATAGGTTATTAAATTTGTTATTGATATACACATTTTGTACAGCATTCTATTGTTGTGAATTCGGTTGCTATTTCATTGTTATTCAGTATCCTTTCGCTAGCTGAAAATATCTTGCAAAGATGGTTCTTAGAATCAAGATGGCGTACCATCTGGCAGACGAATTTCTGCCTCTGGCACTTCTAAGAAGCATCTTAAGTTATGCAAATCTTGTTCCCAGCTGTCAAAGTTTGCAAGTTCCTAACATTTTTCTCTGTTCCCTATTTTATCGTTACGAATATTTTATAAAAGCACTCAACTCAAACTTCTATGTGAGCTGTGAACTAAGGGAAAATAATCTTGTATAGAATTGTTCGACAACTTATAAAATAGATACTCTTCTCTTTTGTCGCTTCAAAAAAGTTTTGAGTTTTAATTTTTAAATAATTTTATTCATATATTCCTCTCTCGAAGTTAATAGAAGGTGATATGTTTCTCTTTTGTTTCAAATTAACATTTCTGAAAAGTGAAAAAATAGTACAAATGTGATATTGTACTGGGATAAGGTCCATAATTATGTAAAAAGGCATCTCCTTATCGTGTACCTTATCCCAGTACAATATCACATTTGTACTATTTTTTTCACTTTGTGTAGCGGTCTCACGCAATTCTGGCCTTAACTACCCGTTTCATGATTTTTCAGGATGCCTTGAATGACCAGTTTTTTGGTCGTTGAGGTACAGCTTGCAACACGCTGATGAGGGCCAACAGCCCGAAACGCGTCCGTGGTTAGCTTTTCTTGATTAATCAAGAATTGGTATTTGGCCAATTCTGGAATAATTAAAAATCAACGAGAATAGTTGATATTTATTCTGATAGATGGCGCAAGCCATCAGCAACTTTTAGTTGCACGATCAGAAAATGCCCTTTTTCTTAATATGATATATTTGTTATGGTATTATGCAGCAATCCCTCAGGAATTCTTCCTTTCTCAATAAACACATAGAAATTCTCACCTAGAGATCATAGTTTCGAGCTAAAGTCCCTAGTCAATCAAGGGAGAACTTTATTCCATGAGATCCACAAGGGATCCAATGGAATTTTCACAACCTTTCAAAAAGGTGTTTAGTTGGTAGAGTTGCTAGCCCAAATCTATGGCCCCTGAATTAACTATGGACACCTTATTTTTCAGAAATTCTGAGTCCAGTTCTAAAGAGAGAAGTACAACCTATCCCCCGATTTACACGGTACTTGTTTTACACGTTTTCGCTTTTACACGGTTTTCCAAATAAGTTTTTTTTTATCGCACTATACTAAATGCTACTGTGAATGAACACATGCGTTGTGTACACATCTCACGAGGAATCCCGAGCTTATGTGTTGACTACATATTTTAACCTGGCAATGCATTATTATTTTTATTTCTGTGTACACCTATCCCCCGATTTACACGTTTTTCTCAGGAACGTATCTACCGTGTAAATCGGGGGATAGGTGTACTTCTTCCTTCAGTGTTGAAGTTTTCGACTCAAGCGATCAGCTTAGATATAAAGTGAACAATTTAATGTACAAAATAAAGTTGTTAATTTAATGTACCCACAGTAATATCCACAAAAAAACATGAGTTTCAGAAACGCCGGTTATTATAAGAAAATATGGATATATTGCGTCTCCCTAGATGGCTAATTTAAGAAAATGATTTTCATAAAATTCTCTTTAAACTATGCAAATATTTAGCGGCTTACCGGCAAAGTCCTTTAATTAAATATTTAATATAGAGTCACGTTTGGCCTCGCCCTTGTACTGGACTGATGCCATGACTTTAGCATCGTTTGTGCTCTCTGATTGTTTACTGCTAGGTCTTGCCATCTCTCCCCTGTTGTTGTTGATGTGTCCAATGAATAATCTCAGATGTCTCAATGCGTCTTTATCGCAGATTTCGCAATGTCCTCTATCTTGGGTGTGTATACTGTATTGTTGTTGTGTCCAATGAAGTGCCTCAGCCTTGGGTGTGTATACTGTATTCTTGTTGTTGTTGTGTCCAATGAAGAACCTCAGATTTCTCCATACATCTCTATCACAGCAGTCGCAATGTCCTCTATCTCGGTTGTGTAGACTGTATTGTTGTTGTCGTGTCCAATGAAGAGCCTCAGATGTCCCCATACATCTCTATCACAGAAGTCGCAAGGACCTCTATCTTGGGTGTGTATACTGTATTGTTGTTGTTGTGTCCAATGAAAAGCCTCAGATGTCTCCATACATCTCTATAACAGCAGTCGCTATGTCCTCTATCTTGGATGTGTATACTGTATTGTTGTTTCGTGTCCAAAGAAGAGCCTCAAATGTCTCCATACATCTCTATAACAATAGTAGCAATGTCCTCTATCTTGGGTGTGTATACTGTATTGTTGTTATTGTTGTCCAATGAAGAGCCTTAGATGTCCCCATACATCTCTATCACAGAAGTCGCAAGGACCTCTATCTTGGGTGTGTATATTGTATTGTTGTTGTCGTGTCTAATGAAGAGTCTCAAATGTCTCCATACATCTCTATCACAGCAGTCGCAATGTCCTCTATCTTGGGTGTGTCTACTGTATTGTTGTTGTTGTCGCGTCCAATGAAGAATCTCAGATGTCTTCGTACATCTCTATCAAAGCAGTCGTAATGTCCTCTATCTTTTGGGGGGTAGACTGTATTGTTGTTGTCGTGTCCAATGAAGAGCCTCAGATGTCTCCATACATCTCTATCAAAGCAGTCCCAATGTTCTATCTTGGGTATGTAAAGCTGCTGTTCTGGGTCCATATCAATTTTCTTCTATCTCCTTTCTCTGAAGTATTTTATTCCTCTCTATAGGTAGCTCTAATATTCCAAATACAAATTTGTATATAAGGGCTTGATGGACGAGTTGCATAAACCGTCGCTTTCATGCAGCTACAACTCGGGATCGAATCTTGAATTGAGCATTTTTTTCTCAATGCCAAAATTTTCTTCAATGGCCCCCATTCTTTCAAAGGTCACCTTCCCATCATTAAGTACAACTAACAAAACGAAGCTATGGTCTGCATTTGTAGATATATAATTCACTTACAGTAAAAATCAACTACTATTCACCATGATTATTATGGCCTGTACCATGTGTACCAAGGATAATTGAAATAACTTTGCATATGCTGCCTCCATTATATTACTCGGTGTGTTTCTAACACTGTCCACCATACCTTCATCTTTCTATGAAAAATAGACACTTCGGCCAGTTAGAGTTTTTATTTTGGCATAAGAACCTTATACCAATGGTTTGCAGTCGTAGAAAGAATAATAAAAACAGCTTTAATCGTTTTTTTTTGTTATATCTAGTACACGTGGTACAGGTCACGATAATCATGGTGGTTAGAAGTAGGCGACTGCTTTTACTGTAATTTCACCACATATCTACACATGTGAAAAGCAGTTCGACTTTGCACTTACAAATGGGCTGAGCCCCTCTCTTCATCTCTCTTTCAAACGACCATTAGGATTTGAGGAAGCGTTTCTGTCGTGAGCCGAAGTGGACTGTTGGGGAGGTTTTAAGGCCGGATTCTATGAATTATATGTGAACCTCTGGGAATCCCAAATTTCTTATTTTTACTGTTCTTATTGATTATGGAGAACCACCATTACAGGAAACATCTTTATTGCTTAACGGGGCTTTGAATAGTTAAACCGGTTATTAAACTTGTAGGGGGTCGGTGGAAGGATGTTCTAAACCGTTGGTTTTCGACCGCTACGACCCGGGATCAAATCCCGCATTGGGCACTTTTTCCTGATTAAAAAGAAATGCTCCAATGGCCCCCGATTCTTACAAAA
>CP092880.1:18013455-18024867 GCA_030710605.1 Cordylochernes scorpioides
TTGAGATGAAGAGTAAAGCCAGTTCAATTTCTATGTAAATAACACAAGATGATTATTACCTTACCCAATTGGGAGAATCTGTATGGGGCAAGTCCCTAATAAAGGCTTTTGTGTGTCAGTTAATATTTATATTATAATTCAAATAAAATATTTAATATTGAGTAAATATTGTATTATTGAGTACCAGGCCTCTCTGGATATATGCAAATCTGTCTAATATGCAAATCGATGCCCATATATATGTCTTCCTCAAAATTCACAAACCAGATGTTCCCTTAAGACCCATAATTGCCTTCTACCATTCCCCAACAGCACCCTTTAAATTCATAACCGCATTTCTTTCAAAAAATGAAAAGATACTTATTCCTAGAAGCCTGATATATTTTACTCAATATTGATACCCTGGTTGCCCTTTATTTGGTATTTTATATCTATTTTAATCAAAATGGTTCATGGTTCTATTATTTTTTAAATGACACATTTAAAAAAAAATCGAAAAATTCTAATTTCATTGCAAGTGAGTATGCTGAAAATTCTGAAAGTCATCTTATAGACATTGCTTTTATATAACTATGTAATTGGTTTATTTTTGTTTTTCTTGATTGAATAGTTACTAGTTAGGTATTAAGGACGTGCATAGCTTACTCTTTCTTAATTTTGATGTTACTGAAGGGGGTATGGCTGGGATGTATGGAAGTTATAACAGGAAGAGTAAGGCCGAGGTTGGAAAAATCATGGACAAATTGGGAAGAAGACTCTATGATACCATAAAAATACTAGCCATAGAAAGGAAGCTCTAAGAGAATAGGAATAATGCAAGCCACCAATCTATGGATTAAGAAGAAATAGATATATTTTAAAAACAAAGAAGACATTACCATCTTCAGACAAAAGTACTGAAGTACCTTCAATCGCTTCAACGCTGTTACCGAAACGTCACACACTATTTGTTTATTTGGATTCGGTCTTATTACCTTTTGTTTATAATATATAATACAAATTGTGCCTTATCATATTATAGTGACCTTTATTGAAGACACACGAGATAACCAAGTTGCGAACAAAATTGCCTGTCTATATAAAAAAATAGACGACCAGCAGAAAAAAACCTTCCACTTTCTTAAGTTTTGTCCATGAGTATATATGACTTGTTTGAAAAAGTATTTGCTGTGATTGAGCGGCAATATGATCAAACCACATTCTCAGGCTGTTAAAAACACCAGCTGGGGTCAAAGATAAGGGACAATTTGGATTATAATAAAAAAAGGGCATATCCTGAATACTAGCACATGTGCTTTTTAGATTGCAAAGCGCCATCTAGTGGAACGGAAATCAACTACGTTGATTTAACCTGTTCCAGATATTTGGCCAATCCATTTTCTTGATAAATCAAGAAACGTCAGCCACGAACACGTTTCGCGCTGTTGGCCCTCATCAGCGTGGAGCAGGCTGTACCACTGCGATCAAAAGGTTTTGGCCCCAGAGGCTTCTTGAGAAACCAAGAAATGGGCATTTAAGGCCACACTTGCGTAAATACGCTTAAGATGTGAAAAAATAATTGAAAAAATAAATAAATAAAAAGGTGTCAAGTGTTGATATTAAAAATAAAAAAGGCATATACTAACCACGAGCACATGTACCTTTTAGATAGCACAGAGATCCATTTTCTATTATTTTTTAACATAGATAAATATAATCTATGTACACTCAAATAAATCCAAATATGTGTCTTTTGCATATTTATTGTGTGTAATTGCTCAACTCCATTTATAAAACTCGGTAACAAACACAACTTGTTATATTCACACGATGTACAGACATTGGTATAAATAAAAAAAAACTACAATTAATTTATTGTAGAACGACATTTGAAAATATCCCGCATGTGTTTCTTTTGAACGAAAAATAGAAATTTATTTTAAGGAGAAATAACGATTATTTCTAACCTTAGGGATGAAGTATGAAAGGATGAATTGTGAAGAGTAATGATAAACAGAAAAATAGAAGTGTCCAGGGATGGGAACCAAACCCACAGTTTTCACGTATTATATTGTATAAAAATTAATTTATTAAATAAAAAAAATAATAAACAGACATGACAAACACAGTCCCTATGTAACAAATAGTTTCATATATCACAACTAAAATAATCATTCAACCTAATAAAGAAATGTTGTTTAAAAATCCGCCCGCTTCTCTCAGAAAATAAAATATTGTTCAACAAAAATGCCTAGAGTTATTTTCTTTTATAACGATATATCTATCTTCTTTTTACTTCATCTGTGATAGAAAACTTGGAAAGATTTCATAGAGGTTTCTAAATTAAAAGGAAAAACAAGATTTCATTCATTTATATATCCTTTATTTCATTTATATATTTTTCTTTATAACAATTCTCTTTTAGTACTTAATCATTTTAAAATGATAAAAATATAAATCTCTCCTTTCCCCTCCAAAATAATATTCTTAAATCATTAATTCAATAATATACAGTTAAAAATGTCTATAACGCCCCCTCCAAATAACACTTTCCTCTCTATAGCGCCCGATTTTAAATATTAAAATGTAAACACTTTACATTAAAATTGACCTGTCTATAGCACCCCTTCTCTATAGCACCCTATTTCGGTGAGTCCCAAGAGGGGGCGCTATAGACAGGTTTAACTGTAATTATATATTTTTATAATTATAAGCTTTTTGAATTATCGTGTCTTCTTTTTTCTTATCTCCACCCAACAATCATTTAAAGGTATCCAGCCTGTATAGATTGATATGATATCTGTTGGGGATGAGTAGAGTTCATCAAAGGAGATTTGACATCCATAATTTTGACATAACTGAATTACCATTACCATGTGTCATATAATGTGTATCTCGGTATTAAAGACTATAGGAGATAATAAACTATATCGCTAGAGACAGAAAAGACGCCATTTATTAGACGTCTTAATACGCTATAAAATCAGATGCCGTGAGATATCATAAAAATGGCCATTTCGCCCAAATGGCGCTTGGTGGTTGTCTCCATGACAGCAACAATGAATAGGCCCATCATATATCGGCTCTCTGTTAACCCAGAATCCTAGGTGCTGATTTCTTTTCTATATTTGAAGATTATTTTGTTTATTTTTCGATGCTATCTTAAAAATTTCTTTAATCTTTTTATCTCTCCTATTTTATAAAGTGTTAGGGGTATATGTTTTGGAGACAAATACTGTTATTTAGTTATATTCTTCTATCTCTATACGCCATTGCAACAGTCTAAGACAACAATGGAAGGAGTATTACCTATTTTATGAACGTAAATTAATATAATGGCGAAATTTATTTTCAATGCTCACGTATGTATAATGATGGCAATAATTTGTTGGTAATTTAGATACTCTTAGCTTTCTTTTTCATTTTTGAGGTTGTGCACCATTTTCAGAGCAAGATTCTTTGTTACTTAAAATGATACATTGTTTGTGTACCATGAGACCTCCACAGTCACCCCTGGGCTCAATACTATTGGACCCGTCTCTGCATCCCCCTGATTTCCGCGGATCACCACCCTGCCCCCCTCCTCTACATCCCGGCTCTCCTGGCCTCACCTGGCGATGATCCTCTGGCAACCCATCCCCAGGCCCCTCCAACAGTGCAATGTATATAGTGATTTGTATATATTCAGCTTTATGCGTCAATCGGGCCTCAAGAATCATCCATTATAGTTAGCAGCCCCATAAATAAAGATATTTCCGTTCCGTGAGACAAGTTGGATCGGAAAGAGTTACAGCGTTAAGATCCTGCTAGAGGTACCTGAGAAGCTTGCACGACCTGGAAAGAAGATGTTTGTTGACGAGGAAGATCCTCCTAGTGTCGTACAATGGAGTAAAGTCTATCTATTCCTTATATACATTTTTTAAAATCAACTTGTAATGAAGTGAGTAGCGAGTTAAGCTGTATCCACAGAGAACCTTCAATTTTATATTGAAGCATTGTATGCAAACAACGATGGCGGAAAAATCCACGTAACACTATAATCCATTGGGACAGGGCTTAGCCACATGTACTTTGGATATTGGCAGAAATATGTTGGACTATAGATTTTAGACACATATTTTGATCGATTTGCCATACTTCTCTAACCTTACCTTTTAGGCATTTGATTTGTTTAACCAGCAAGTGTACAGAAAACACTCCACAAACAAAAATCCCCGAGTATGTAGAGTCAAGTTAAAAAAGAACACTCCAACATACAACAATCCCCGAAGATATAGACCCAAATGTACAGAGAACACTCCAACATACAACAATCCCCGAGGATATAGACCCAAATTTACAGGGAACACTCCAACGTACAACATTCCCCGAGGATGTAGACCCAAAGGTACAGAGAACACTCTAACATACAACAATCCCCGAGGATATAGACCCAAATGTACAGAGAACACTTCAACATACAACAATCCCCGATGAAATAGAGCCAAGTTAACAGAGAGAACTCCCGCTTACATCAATCCCCGAGGATGTAGAGCCAAGTGTACAGAGAACACTCCAACATACAACAATACCCGAGGATGTAGAACCAAGTGTACAGAGAACACTCCAACATACAACAATCCCCGAAGATATGACCCAAAGGTACAAAGAACACTCCAACGTACAACAATCCCCGTGGATATAGACCCAAATTTACAGAGAACACTCTAACGTACAACAATCCCCGAGGATGTAGAGCCAAGTGTACAGAGAACACTTCAACATACAACAATCCCCGAGGATGTAGACCCAAATGTACAAAGAACACTCCAACATACAACAATCCCCGAGGATATAGACCCAAATTTACAGAGAACACTCTAACGTACAACAATCCCCGAGGATGTAGAGCCAAGTGTACAGAGAACACTTCAACATACTATATTCCCCGATTAAATAGAGTCAAGTTAACAGATAACACTCCAACATACATCAATCCCAGATGAAATAGAGCCAAGTTAACAGAGAGAACTCCCGCATACAACAATCCCCGATGAAATAGAGCCAAGTGTACAGAGAAAACTCCAACATACTACATTCCCCGATTAAATAGAGTCAAGTTAACAGATAACACTCCAACATACATCAATCTCAGATGAAATAGAGCCAAGTTAACAGAGAGAACTCCCGCATACAACAATCCCCGATGAAATAGAGCCAATTTAACAGAGAACACTCCCGCATACAACAATCCTCGATGGAATAGAGTCAAGTTAACAGGGAACACTCCAACATACATCAATCTCAGATGAAATAGAGCCAAGTTAACAGAGAGAACTCCCGCATACAACAATCTCTGAGGAAATAGAGACAAGTGTACAGAGACAACTCCCGCATACAATAATCCCCCTTGAAATAGAGCCAATTTAACAGAGAACACTCCCGCATACAACAATCCCCGATGGAATAGAGTCAAGTTAACAGGGAACACTCCAACATACAACAATCCCCGAGGATGTAGAGCAAAGTGTACAGAGAACACTCCAACATACAACAATACCCGATGAAATATAGCCAGGTGTACAGAGACAACTCCCGCATACAACAATCCCCGAGGATGTAGAGCAAAGTTAACAGAGACAATTCCAACATACAACAATCCCCGAGGATGTAGAGCCTAGTTAACAGAGAACACTTCAACATACATCAATCCCCGAGGATGTAGAGCCAAGTTAACAGAGAACACTCCAACATACAACAATCCCCGAGGATGTAGAGCCAAGTATACAGAGAACACTCCAACATACAACAATCCCGAGGATGTAGAGCCAAGTTAACAGAGAACACTCCAACATACAACAATCCCCGAGGATGTAGAGCCAAGTTAACAGAGAACACTCCAACATACAACAATCCCCGAGGATTCAGAGCCAAGTGTACAGAGACAATTCCCGCATACAACAATCACCGAGGATATAGAGCCAAGTGTACAGAGAACACTCCAACATACAACAATACCCGAGGATGTAGATCCAAGTGTACAGAGAACACTCCAACATACAACAATCCCCGAGGATGTAGAGCCAAGTTAACAGAGAACACTCCAACATACAACAATCCCCGAGGATGTAGAGCCAAGTGTACAGAGACAATTCCCGCATACAACAATCACCGAGAATATAGAGCCAAGTGTACAGAGTGAACTCCAACATACAACAATCCCCGAGGATGTTGATCCAAGTGTACAGAGAACACTCCAACATACAACAATCCCCGAGGATGTAGAGCCAAGTGTACAAAGAACACTCCAACATACTACATTCCCCGATGAAATGGAGTCAAGTTAACAGAGAACACTCCAACATACATCAATCCCAGATGAAATAGAGCCAAGTTAACAGAGAGAACTCCCGCATACAACAATCCCCGAGGAAATAGAGACAAGTGTACAGAGACAACTCCCGCATACAATAATTCCCCTTGAAATAGAGCCAAGTTAACAGAGAACACTCCCGCATACAACAATCCCCGATGGAATAGAGTCAAGTTAACAGGGAACACTCCAACATACAACAATTCCTGATGAAATAGAGCCAAGTGTACAGAGAACACTCCAACATACTACATTCCCCGATGAAATATAGCCAGGTGTACAGAGACAACTCCCGCATACAACAATCCCCGAGGATGTAGAGCAAAGTTAACAGAGACAACTCCAACATACAACAATCCCCGAGATTGTAGAACCAAATGTACAGAGAACACTCCAACATACAACAATCATCGAGGATATAGAGCCAAGTGTACAGAGTGAACTCCAACATACAACAATCCCCGATGAAATAGAGCCAACTAACAGAGTGAACTCCAACATACAACAATCCCCGATGAAATAGAGCCAAGTTAACAGAGACAACTCCCGCATACAACAATCCCCGAGGATGTAGAGCAAAGTTAACAGAGACAACTCCAACATACAACAATCCCCGAGATTGTAGAACCAAATGTACAGAGAACACTCCAACATACAACAATCATCGAGGATATAGAGCCAAGTGTACAGAGTGAACTCCAACATACAACAATCCCCGATGAAATAGAGCCAACTAACAGAGTGAACTCCAACATACAACAATCCCCGATGAAATAGAGCCAAGTTAACAGAGACAACTCCCGCATACAACAATCCCCGAGGATGTGGCGTCCCAACTACCGAGACAAACGCAGCTATCATCCGCTCAGGTGCAGGCGCGAGGCCACGTGACCACATCGGGAAATCAATCAGTTCCATTCCGGGGTGCTCCAGGCGTCGGCGGCCCACACTCAGGTTAGATCTTCCATCCGTCCGCTCTAGCATTGAGCAGTTGTTGTTGTTTCAGTCAAATTTATTTTTACCCCTGGTCTTGTTATTTTAAGTGAAGATTCTTCACAGTGAAGTCCATATTCCAAACCTAGTTGTTATCGAATGCCTGTCATTAATTGGCTATTTCATTCAGAATATAAAAATACATCATCAGTAAACTTCCATTCCCATTGTTAGAATGAAGAATGGTGCAAAACAGTTCTCTCATTTAACACCTTACTCTCTCTTGTAGAAAATAAGTTCCTATTAGATAAAATCAATAGTGTTATTTTTTTATCATTTTTTATCTACAAAACCTCATATTTCACTTCTGATAAGCCAATCCCTCTCATTCCTTAACTTATATCATTGCAGTAAAGTCTGTAGAGATAATATTTGATGATAATAATTGAAAAGAAACACATTGCCAGTAAATTTATTTATTACAAATTTTAACGATAGATGGCAATTAGATATATAAACTTATATTGGTGTTTGTCGTCTTCTTTCTTATCTCCACACTGGGTGAAGTAGAATGCGTCTGCCTTTGTTGTTTGTTGTTCGAATGAATGATACAATATAGATTACTGTAGATGTAATTTTGTATTTGAATGGATACTGCACTCAATGCTGCTATGGATAATGATGTTTTAATGAATAATATATTTGATACTGATATTAATAATGATGTTATGATGATTAATACACTCAATAATGTTGTAGATGTGTTGTATGAATAAATGATACATAATACTGTTGTAGATAAAGATTTTTGAATTAATACTATATCCGATATTTTTGTATATAAGGTTGTTTAAATGAATAAAAACCCCGATACTTATGTAGACATGTTTGTTTGTACGACACTCGATACTGTTGTAGATGGGTTGTATGTATAAATGATACATACTATACCTCTGTAGATATAGTTATTTGACTGAATACTATATCCAATACTTCTGTGAAGTACATAAGATTGTTTAAATGGGGAGTCGGTGGAAGGATGATCTAAACCGTTTGTTTTAAGACCGCTAAGACCCGGGTGGGAATCTCGCATCGGGCACTTTTTTTCTGATTGAAAAAAATGCTCCAATGGCCTCCGATTCTTTCAAAAGTCCAACCCCATCAGCGAGTGCAAGTAACCAAACTGGCACATTTGTAAGTGCAAAGTCGAACTGATTTTCACATGTATAGACATGTGATGCACTTACAGTAAGAATCAGTCGCTAACTTCTATCCATCATGATTATCATGTCCTGTACACTTTTACTAGGGATTAACAACAACAATAAAAAAGAAAGTTAGTACTTTAATCGGGACTTACACAAATTTACTCAATTCCTACAGTCTCTCTAGCCGCTGAAGGATGTTGGAATATTTTTAAAAATACAAATTCTCAAAGTTGAAAATATAAATATCGCATACAAATTCTTGTCATTGCAGACGATAATTAGCTTCAATTATAAAAATACAAAAATATATTTCTTAAAATTAAAGATACGT
Source organism: Cordylochernes scorpioides (assembly GCA_030710605.1). Classification (NCBI taxonomy): domain Eukaryota; kingdom Metazoa; phylum Arthropoda; class Arachnida; order Pseudoscorpiones; family Chernetidae; genus Cordylochernes; species Cordylochernes scorpioides. Next base: position 18,022,259 of record CP092880.1, read on the forward strand.
CGACTAGTAAATCTTTTTATTATCTCGACGTTTCGACAAAAAATCTTTTGTCCTCGTCAGGAACGAATAAAAATTAAAGCATTTATGAGAAATTATGCTTATGTGTAACGCCTTGCCAAATGCTTCCATTTTTATTTGTTCCCTGACGATGACAAAAGATTTTTTGTCGAAACGTCGAGATAAAAAAGATTTACTGGTTGAAGTATCTTTAATTTTAAGAACTATGATTGTCGGTCAGGCAACCTCTATCTTTAGGACAAATATATATTGTAACAAAGTATTAATTATTTTATTAGCAGAGTATTATTTTTTATGTTTATATTTTGCTATACTCTGTGCACTTCCCTCTTTTGCTTATCTTTTGTTTATCACTCTTAGTTTGTTATTGCCTGAAATAAATTGTTGTCTCAACCCCAAAGTAGGTCTTCCCTAATTTTCCACGTGGCAATATGTATAAGACACGGCGTATTCTATATTTGATAAATGTTAAATGAATAAGAAGCGATGATAGAATGGAATGAAGAAAACTATCTGTGATAGATTGAAGCAGTGTGGATGGAGCTTCCTTCCTATCCCATCATCATGATAGCATCTCTCGAGTGGCGCTTGCTACCTGCGGCGGTGGTGGCAGCTCAATAAACTGGCGGCACAAGTGGGGGATGAACGTAGCTACTTCCTTCCTCCAGGCTATCTCTAGATACTCTATAGAGCAATTATATGGTCGTTGTATTATATTCTTTGTTGTATTAACAATGTTTTATCTATGTTTGTTTATATTGATAACTTTCTCATATTGATGATATAAATTAGCCGTTTAACCTATGTGTTCTTTTTCATCTTTCTGTTATTTTTGCCTCTATCATTTTATTCAATCCTCTTTTCTCCTTTCGTCATCTGTTCTCCTTGCCCCATCTCCTTTCCTTGATACTCTTAATTCCTTCCTTTTCTTTTTTCCTCGCTTCATATCCATTCCTTGAATCCTCTTTTCTCCTTTCCTCATCTGTTTTCCTCGCTTCATCTCCTTTTTTTAAAATCCTCTTTTCTCCTTGCCTCATCTCCTTTCCTTGAATCCTCTTTTCTTCTCTTAGCCGTTTAGCCTATGTTTTATTTTTCACCTTTCTGTTCTTGTTTCATATAATTTTATTCAATCCTCTTTTCTCCTTTCCTCCTCTGTTCTCCTTGCCTCATCTCCTTTCCTTGAATCCTCTTTTTTCCTTGCTTCATACCGTTTTCTTGAATCCTCTTTGCTCCTTTCCTCCTCTGTTATCCTTGCTTCATCTCTATTCCTTCACACAATTCCCTTTCTCCTTTACTCCTCTGTTCTTCTTGCTTCATATCCTTACCTTGAATCCTCTTTTCTCCTTGCTTTATCTTATTTCCTTGAATCCTCTTTTCTCCTTGCTTCATATCCTTTCCTTGAACCCTATTTTTCCATTTCCATTCAATCACACAATTCTCTTTTATATTTTACTCCTCTGTTCTTTTTGCCTTATCTCCTTTCCTTGAATCATTTTTTCTCCTTGCTTCATTTCCTTTCTTTGAATCCTCTTTTCTCCTTTTTTCCTCTGTTCTCCTTGCCTCATCTTCATTTAATCACACAATCTTCTGTTATCCTCGCCTCATATCCTTTCATTCAACCTATTTTCTTCTTTCCTTCTTTGTTCTCCTCGTTTTCTTTCTCTTCTCTTCTTTGCCTCATCTCTTCGCGCCGTCTTCTCTGTTCTCCTTGATGCGTCTGTTCCTTTGCATTTTGTGTTCTCCTTACTTCATTTCTGTTTTTCTTGACTCTTCTGTTCTTTCCTTCTCGATTCTTCTCGACTTTATCAACCGAGGTCGAAAGAACTATGACAATAATCCCAGGGCCATGTAGATGTTTCAAATAACTTCAAGAGAAGTTAGGATAGCTATGGCAATGATTCCAATGCCATCTAAGTTTTTCTAATAACGTCAAGAGAAGTTGAAAAAGCGATGGCAGAGTATTGCAAGGCCTTGTAGGTTTTTCTAAAGAACATCAAGAGAATATAGAATAACTATGGTAATAATCCCAAGACCGTCAATTCAAAAATGTTAAGAGAAATTGGAAGAACTATGGCAAAGAATACCAAGGCCTTGTAAGTTTTTCAAAGAACGTCAAGAGAATTTAGAATAACGATGTCAAATAATCCCAAAGGGCAATATAAGTTTGTCTATAGAAGGTCAAATAAATTGGAAGAACGATTGCCGAGAATTCCAAAGCTACGTGTAAAGCTTTCCTAAGAACTTCAAAAGAGGATGAAAGAACGATTGCAGGAAGATAAGACGGAAAATGAGAAAATCAATACCAGAGAGAATCGACCATACGTCATCGTGTCAGATATAGAGAAAACAAATATGGCTGTCTGATTTAGACAGGATGGATGGTGAGAAAATTGAACAAATCAAATCATTGTTCTATAAATTGAATCTCTCTTCTATGTATACAGTTTATTCTCTGAAAAAATATTTTGGGATAAATGATGGAATGCAATTTTCACTTTCATTTTTTTCATATTTCTATAAATGGGAGGTTGGTGGAAGGATGGTCTAAATCCCCGTTGGTTTTCGATCGCTACAACCCGGGTTCGATTCCC
>CP092880.1:18024967-18248938 GCA_030710605.1 Cordylochernes scorpioides
GCATTGGACAATTTTTTCTGATTTAAAAAAAATGCTCCAATGGCCCCCGATTCTTGTAAAAGTCCAACCCCACCAGCGAGTGCAAGTAACCAAACGGAGCTATTGAACATTTGTAAATGCAAAGTCGAACTACTTTTCACATGTGTAGACATGTGATGCACTTACAGTACAAGAAGTCGCCTACTTCTACCCACCATGATTATCATGGCCAGTACCATGTGTACTAGGGATAAGAAAAAAAATCATAAATTTACTCTTGTACATTGGACCACCCAGAGAATACTAATCTTTGAACTCATCTTTCAACTTTCCCTCAATTCTATATCTGTTGACTCTTGTTCTGATGGCTGCAATTACTGAGTTTAATCTCTTCTAATTAATATTAGGTTAGGTATGGAATTGTATTCATCTAAGGTCAAAACCCACCAGAAATATATTCTTTTAATTTCTTTGTATATCTTTCCGAAGATGTTTGTAGGCATTTAGCATTGAAATATTTCATCCATACGCAGCAAAACAAATGGTGAAACATTATATGATATTCCACAGGTATACGAAGCTTCACACGGAAATTTCCTAGTAAAGTTACACAAAGTCTCACAGTAATATTTCTTCGTAATGTTTAACAATATCTATAGATTATGAAAAAGGCATCTCCTTATCGTGCAACTGAAAGTTGCTGATGACTTGCGCCATTTATCGGAATAAATATCATGGCGCAAGCCATCAGCAACTTTCAGTTGCACGATATGGAGATGCCTTTTTCATAATTTAAGCACTTTATCCCAGTACAATATCACATTTGTACTATTTTTCCACAATATCTATAGAGTAAGTATAAATTGTTTCATACTAATATTTTGGATAGAGTAATTTAATAAACACCACACACACACAATTTCCCACAGGAATTTTTACAAAAGTTTATTTATAATCTCAGTGCCTATATATTTTATATTCTAGTTATTTTATTTCATATGACAAATTTTACGCTCACATACAAAATTCAGGGCTTTGAAATTTTTACTTTTAAAATAACGTAGGAACTACAATTTAAAAGTTATGTGTTCTAAAAGCTAATAAAAAGTTTCATGTTGATAAATAACATGTTGGCATTAAAGAATCTCTGCAGAATTATGTGTGTGGGCGTAAATTCAATCAATTCCTAGAAGGTTGTTGCCGCACATTGCAACATGCCTCCATATGACGTCATTTCATCTCCACCCACGCTTTTGTTGTTGCCCAATATCACAAAAGAATTATTCGAAAATTTCTTGAAAAATGTAAGATTGAATTTTTTAGTTACATTGTATAACGTTCCGAGAACCCCCGATTAACCATTCTTTGTATACAACACAACACAAAATTGTATTTCTTTTTCTTTAGTCTGAAAACTCTTTAATATGATTATGGTGGCTCTATGGTAAGGAGAGGGTGCCATTGTCCCGTCATTGACCCTGATTAACCATTCTTTGTATATAACACACACACAACACAAAATAGTCTTTTTTCTTTAGTCTGAAAACTTTATCAAATATGGTGATGGTGGTTCCATGGAAGGAAGAAGTGCCATTGTCCCGTTAATCAGCCATATTTCAGAGTTCCCTGTTAACGGTTACCGTAGCCCCTCGGGGCTCACGACACCGTACTACAGGGTAGTCCCTTACTTGTGCTGCTTCTCCCCACGTAGAGGACTTCTGGGCTGGAGGATATAGCGTGGTGGTGTCTTGTTTACTCCATGGTAAGGGAGGGTGCCATTGCCCCGTTAGTCAGCCACATTTCAGAGTTCCCTGTTCACGGTTACCGGATCGGGGCTCACGACACCGTACTACAGGGAAGTCCCTTACTAGTGCTGCTTCTCCCCCCCGCCACGTAGAGGAGGACATCTGGGCTATAGGATATATCGTGGTGGTGTCTTGTCCACTCCATGGTAAGGGGAGGTGCCATTGTCCCGTTAGTCAGCCACATTTCAGAGTTCCCTGTTCACGGTTACCGGATCGGGGCTCACGACACCGTACTACAGGGAAGTCCCTTACTAGTGCTGCTTCTCCCCCCCGCCACGTAGAGGAGGACATCTGGGCTATAGGATATATCGTGGTGGTGTCTTGTCCACTCCATGGTAAGGGGAGGTGCCATTGTCCCGTTAGTCAGCCACATTTCAGAGTTCCCTGTTCACGGTTACTGTAGCGGCTCGGGGCTCACGACACCGTACGACAGGGCAGTCCCTTACTTGTGCTGCTTCTCCCGCCCGCTCAGTAGAGTAGGGGTTAGATAAAATATGGTAACATTTTGAATAATAAATAGACAAACAAAAATCACTAGATTACATCTTTCTTAAATTTTTATTTAAATATGCAAATTTGAATCTCACACACTTATGAATTGCGTTAAATCGTTATATTAAGTAAAATTTAAAAAAATAAAAGAGCATAACCTGACCGCTCACATGGAATTTTTAAGACGGAAGAGCTCCATCTAGTAGAACAAAAATTAATTAAACGTTGAATTAGGTTTATTCTTTTAATTATATCTAACTGTACATATAAAGTTGGAATCCTCTGATAAGTATAAGTAAAGAATATGAAGCGTACGAGGATACTTTTCTTTTAAATTTTAATGAAGATTCAAGCTTTCGGGCGAAAACAGCCCTTCTACAGGAAATTATAGAAAAACATTTTCAAAAAGTAACGTTAGTAAACAAAAATGGTATCTCTATTGATCTTGTAACGCGTGAATAAATCTTACATCCACGCGACCCAGACTATGATACATTGAATAAATCTGCTAAGTTGAGACTTTTCAAAATAAATCAAACTGGCATAGGGCAACTATGGAACACAATTTATGGAAATATTGCTTTATATGCATCAGGAATCTCTATATGTCGGTTGATACTATTGTATTTCAAAGAGAGCAACGCCTCGACGACCAATCTTTTAAATTTGCTGTTGATATTAGAGTAATATGCTTGTGGTTGGGATGTGTTAAAAGAATGTCCCGTTTGTCTAATATGTTGTACGATAAGGGACTTGGGTTCATTATTTCTAATGTTTCTGTGATGTTCGTCCATTCTGTCCTTGATTCGTCTGCCTGTTTCTCCTATGTATATACTGTTACAGTTTGAGCACTTTAATGAATATACGGAGTTTGTGAAAAAAGGTAGGGTAACGGGAAAACTATTCTTGGTTATAGGATTTCTGATTATTGTTTCTAATTTGGGGGTGTTGGTGTAAAAGGTACGAATACCATAGTTATTTTTTAGGAATCTAGAAATGTTGACACTATGAGTAGAGAATGGGATGGTGCATATGGATCTATAAACTTGGCTATTAAGGTGCTGTTGGGGATTATAAAAATGTCTGAGTATGAAAATTTTTGGGTATCCAGAGTTCATCAGGTGATCGATTACGTTTTGGGTTTCTATTTGTTTGAATTCTTGCGAAGAACAGTGTGTGAAAATGGGTTTCGACAAGGTTTTTACGGTGTTAATCTTATGGCTAAGGGAGCAGTATGATGTGTAGTGAATATAGGAGGGATAGAAAGAGAGCTTATAGTAAACATTGGTTATGTATCTGCAATTCTGTCTTGTAATCAGAATATCTAAAAAGGCTAGTGAACTATTGCTTTCTTTTTCTATTGTGAATTGTATATCAGGGTAAAGTGAATTTAATTTGGTATGAATTTTGTCTAAGGAATCTATTTTAATTATACTAAATATGTCATCTATATATCTAAACCAAGTTAAGATATCTAATGGAAAATGATCTGTTATTAACTTGTCTATTTTCCGCATGACTATTTCTGATAGTGGTGAAGAAAGAGGGCTGCCCATAGGAGCTACCTATATATATAGGCAATCTAAAGGTACTCCTATGGGCAGCCCTCTTTCTTCACCACTATCAGAAATAGTCATGCGGAAAATAGACAAGTTAATAACAGATCATTTTCCATTAGATATCTTAACTTGGTTTAGATATATAGATGACATATTTAGTATAATTAAAATAGATTCCTTAGACAAAATTCATACCAAATTAAATTCACTTTACCCTGATATACAATTCACAATAGAAAAAGAAAGCAATAGTTCACTAGCCTTTTTAGATATTCTGATTACAAGACAGAATTGCAGATACATAACCAATGTTTACTATAAGCCCTCTTTCTATCCCTCCTATATTCACTACACATCATACTGCCCCTTAGCCATAAGATTAACACCGTAAAAACCTTGCCGAAACGCATTTTCACACACTGTTCTTCGCAAGAATTCAAACAAATAGAAACCCAAAACGTAATCGATCACCTGATGAACTCTGGATACCCAAAAAATTTCATACTCAGACATTTTTATAATCCCCAACAGCACCTTAATAGCCAAGTTTATAGATCCATATGCACCATCCCATTCTCTACTCATAGTGTCAACAATTCTAGATTCCTAAAAAATAACTATGGTATTCGTACCTTTTACACCAACACCCCCAAATTAGAAACAATAATCAGAAATCCCATAACCAAGAATAGTTTTCCCGTTACCCTACCTTTTTTCACAAACTCCGTATATTCATTAAAGTGCTCAAACTGTAACAGTATATACATAGGAGAAACAGGCAGACGAATCAAGGACAGAATGGACGAACATCACAGAAACATTAGAAATAATGAACCCAAGTCCCTTATCGTACAACATATTAGACAAACGGGACATTCTTTTAACACATCCCAACCACAAGCATATTACTCTAATATCAACAGCAAATTTAAAAGATTGGTCGTCGAGGCGTTGCTCTCTTTGAAATACAATAGTATCAACCGACATATAGAGATTCCTGATGCATATAAAGCAATATTTCCATAAATTGTGTTCCATAGTTGCCCTATGCCAGTTTGATTTATTTTGAAAAGTCTCAACTTAGCAGATTTATTCAATGTATCATAGTCTGGGTCGCGTGGATGTAAGATTTATTCACGCGTTACAAGATCAATAGAGATACCATTTTTGTTTACTAACGTTACTTTTTGAAAATGTTTTTCTATAATTTCCTGTAGAAGGGCTGTTTTCGCCCGAAAGCTTGAATCTTCATTAAAATTTAAAAGAAAAGTATCCTCGTACGCTTCATATTCTTTACTTATATCTAACTGTGATTAATATTATATTATGATATTATAAAAATTATTTTTTTTTGTTTAAAAGAGGTTCTAATAATTATTTAAAGATAAATTCTCTAAGCTTGTTGATTGGGTGCAATGAATTTTGCCATCATTCCAATGCAGAAGAGAAAAGGTTTGATTTTTTTTCACTATAAAATTTATCATTTTGATGAATATTTTAAACTTAATCTCTTAAATCAACTGCATATATATTTATATTCCTATGATTCAAATAATATTATTTTAGACACGTAATATGGCGGCTAGTGCATCGTAATAAAATAATATTACTTTTCTGTTGTGATTTAAAATTTTTCAAAATACAACAATTATTATTATTAATATTATTTTGAAAATGTAGTATTTTAGTGAAGGAGGGGGGGGATATTTCAATTTTAATCAATAATTAATAATATTTGCCCACATATTTTCACACATTCTAAGAAAATTATTGCCTATAATTTCTCAAAATGCCTCCTTTATTACGTTTTCTAAAAATATATATACGGTATATCAATACCTTGTAAATAAATCAAAAAGCGATAAATTTAATAAAATAAAGAATTGAATTATTTTAAAGTTTCTTTGAACTTATTATAGCAAAGTATGTTGTATTTGCTTAGAATTTTTAATGAAACTGATTCCAAGAATATTAATTAAACATTATGAAAAAGGCATCTCCTTATCGTGCAACTGAAAGTTGCAGATGGCTTGCGCCATCTATCGGAATAAATATCAACTATTCTCGTTGATTTTTATTATTCCAGAATTGGCCAAATACCCATTCTTGATTAATCAAGAAAAGCTAACCACGGACGTGTTTCGGGCTGTTGGCCCTCATCAGCGTGGTGCAAGCTGTACCTCAACGACCAAAAAACTGGTCCTTCAGGCATCCTGAAAAATAATGAAACGGGTAGTTAAGGCCAGAATTGCGTGAGACCGTGACACAATGTGAAAAATAGTACAAATGTGACATTGTACTGGGATTAGGTGCATAAATTATGAAAAAGGCATCTCCTTATCGTGCAACTGAAAGTTATAGATAATTAAACATTATATTTATTGATTTACAAGAGAGAGAACAAAATATAAAAGGGAAACTAATATTTAACAAAGGAACCTTTTTCTCTTTTGGTTAGCACCTATTTACCTGTGAGCTTACACACACTCTGTGATAACAATTAATTAATATATACACCCATACCTCGCTTTGCGTCGGGGTTACGTTCCAAAAAAAGCACGACGCAAATTGAAATGGCGCAAAGTGAAAATAAATTGGCGCAATCAAAAACAAAGGTGTTGCCATATTTTAGGAAAAAAAAATTAAAAAAAAAAATTAAAGACTCGAATCCAAAACAACGCAACTTCGAAAATCTAACGACGCACAGTGAAAATCAGTAAAAATTAAGCAGCGACGCAACTTAGAAAAAAACGCAAAACGAAACGACGCAAAGCGAGGTATTGGTGTATGTACAACAAAGTATTTATTGTATTTCTAATATATATTATTAATTTTTCAAATATTTATATTATTTATGTTTTGCTACTCTCTATGGAAGCTTCATCATTGCTTATCTTGTATCTTATTAATGTTGATTTTATCCTTGCCTTAAGTAAATTGCCGTGTCATTATTATTATTTTTTGCTTATCCCTAGTACACGGGGTACAGGCCATGATAACTATGGTGGGTAGTTAGCGACTGCTTATACTGTAAGTGCACCACATCTCTACACATGTGAAAAGCAGTTCGACTTTGCACTTACAAATGTGCCAGAGCCCCGTGCCGTGTCATTATATATTTCGATTTTTCGTTTAAAAGAAACACATGCGGGATAATTTTCAAATGTCGTTCTACAATCATAATCAGCATTATATTATATTATAATATAATACAGATTTATATAATTCCTAAACGAAAAAGGAAAATTGTTTATAAAGGCTTTAATCGTTTTGCTTATCCAAGTGATACATGTCATGATTATTATGATGGATAATTATGCTTTTTTTAAACCGTAAATTGTATTACCTGCCATACTTGTTGAAATCAATTTCTTTGAATATGCAAATCCTAGTTTGGTAATCCTAAAAACATTTAAATACAGATTATAAACTATATAGAGAGATAATATTTATATATTTTGTATATATTTTTTATTATCGCTGTACAAATCTGTAAAATATATATAGAGAAAACTACAGATAGAATAAAAAATCGAGAAAAAGAACCCACAAAAAAATAGAAAATATATTCTAAAACTTCAATAGATTTTAAAAAGGGACTTCGTATGTGAAATTTCTAAATAGAATTTTGCTGCCCTCGGAAAAATGGAATTGAGTGGGAATTTAAATAAGGAAGACGATGTATTGTCTTGTCTTCTATCATGGCTAGAGTTACTGAGGTAAGAAGAAAAAAGAAGAATTTGGGTTTATTACGTCGATATATCAATATAGGGATAAATTTATTGTTTGATTTGATATGAATATTTGTTGGGGAAAATTATAGATTCGTAGAAGAAAAAGGATATTATAATACAATATAATGCGGCTTATGATTGTAGAACGACATTTGAAAATTATCCTGTATGTGTTTCTTTTGAACGAAAAATCGAAATTTATTTTAAGGAGAAATTTAAAATTACTCTTCACAATTCATCCTTTCATACTTCATCCCTAAGGTTAGAAATAATCGTTATTTCTCCTTAAAATAAATTTCGAAATTTCTTTCTAAAGAAACACATGCAGGATAATTTTCAAATGTTGTTCTACAATCTTTAGTCGTATTATATTGTATTATTAACAACGGTAATTGTTTAGGCAATTTATTTTATAATTATTGTGTGTTTTGGAATTTAGTCAATATAATTGTTTGAATACCTGAATACTTTGTATATGCTACTTTGCTACATTCTAAGTGTTATGAACTGGGGTTTAATTGATTTATACTTAACTTTAACAAGATTATTCAAATTTATTGCGTACATATTCGTTAAAAGTCTTTTGGAAACCTCCAGGGTGATCTCAATACCGAAGAAGAATGCAATCAATAGGTTTGGTCTACTACTACTGCGTTTTACAGTCGAAAACCTCGTTAATTCGTTCCTCTGAGAGCCACAAAACCCTAATTGAAGGTGAAAATAAATCATTCAGTGTTGACTTAGTATTATTTAATATATGGGGTATAGTGGAGACTTCATTTAAAATAGGTTATAGATGGTGTTTTAACATGAGACAAATATTAGAAATTAGTATAGGAGATCCATCTATGCTTCTTTTTTGTGGTGAATCTGTATAAGACCGATGGTCTTAATAAAGTTGCATGCGTGTTTATATATTAGAAATGTAATTTGTTATAAGAAATTTAAACTATCATTTTGACGCGTATATGGTACGCATATGGTATATTGTTGCATAAATTTTAATGCGCCCTACATTTATTCAAAATATTCTATGATATTTAATATTTATTTAAAACAGATTAAAACTTTACACAAATAAATTTACTGGCAATGCGTTTCTTTTAAATATCATCAAATATTATCGCATATATAGAAATGCATTGCCAGTATATTTATTTGTGTAAAGTTTTAATGATAGATGGCAATAAAATTTAATTTAAAACAGATTATTTAGATTATCATCATTCCTTTTGTAATATTGTTATTGTACATATATCTTGATTGATTATTGGAGCGAGAGAGGACCTAGACCAAGACTGCGGATCGCGACCTACGAGGAAGACAACGAATAAATAAACACAATAACTTTAAAAGGTAATTTATTTTATTTACTTTTATTTATTTGCTTTAAGTATGGAAACCCGCTCGGGAAACGTGTATAACACCAAGAAGGAAGAAACGAAGGTCGACCATCCTGCAAAGATGCAACTTGGTGCAACAATATGTTTCTTTAAAAAATAACAATTTTCTACTCCCCTTTTCCATTATTTTATCATTGCACTAAGGGCAGTAGAAAATTGATTTATTTTGAAAAGAAGAACATACGCGTCTAAAATCGTTTGAATTTCTGACACAGATGGCATTAATTAAAATACCTGTTGATGGCAAGGCAGCAGAAAGAAGAGAGGATGTGCAGGTCATGCTCTGAGAGGCTCACAGGAATTGTATTGGTTCTTGACTTGATGGGATACAAAAGAGGATACACGAAAAGAAGAAAACCAGAACTAATATGAACCAATGACCTAAAGTTCTGCTCTAGAGTAGGCTTCCTTCCTTTAATGCCTACTACTATTGTACTTAGAAAGAACCATTTCCAGGATAATCAACGAAGACCTTGGACTGAGAGCTTTCAAATGACGCACAGGTCATTTGATAACCCCTGCTCTTAGAGATATTAGAAGGGTTAGATCAAAAATGTGGTTGGCGCGGCATGATGGTCGGTGGCATGAGAGAATCCTTTTCACAGACGAGAAAATTCTCACTGTCGAGGAAAAGATTAATCGTCAGAATGATAGAATATATGTTCGTAGCTCTCTAGAAGCTTCTTTGAAAGTCAGAAGACTTGAAAAAAGTCACCATCCTTCTTCTGCCATGGTTTGGTGGGGAGTTAGCTACCAAGGTGTAACAGATCTCCACGTGCCAAAGGGGTAAAAACTACAGCTAAAAACTATCAAGAAGATATTTTGGAACAAATAGTAAAGCTTCTGAATATAAAAATGTTAAATGGAGAACATTGGATATTTCAACAAGATTCAGCTCCTGCTTACAAAGCTAAGTCAACTCAACAATGGTTGGAGACGAATGTTCCGGAGTTCATAAAGGCCAATGAATGGCCCTGGAAGTCCTGATTTAAACCCCCTTGATTACAGTTTGTGGGCATATTTAGAGGAGAAGGTGTGCTCTAAAAGATATCATAATTTGGATCGATTGAAATCAGTATTGGTGAGATCAATGAAAGAAATACCCTTAGAAAAGGTACGTGCCGCCATAGATCAGTGGCCCGAACGATTGAGATCCTGTGTTAAAAATAAGGGAGGACATTTTGAATGATTGTATATATTTAAAATATATGTCCTATTGGCTAATAAAATATGTATTAATATTATATTAGTGTTCGTTCTTAATCATTTAATTTATAAAATTGTTTGTAACAGAATTCATGGCTAGACTGTGTATATACAAATTTTGTGTTATCAAGTATCACCGTACCTAGGTTCTTATTAATATCAAGAGGGTTTAGTTTTATAATTCGAAACATGATTCATGTATTTCACTAAAGGAATATCTCAATAGCAGATCTTCAATTTTCTGAGTGGATTGTTGACAAGAGGTCAATCTTCTAAACGGATTTGTTCCCCAATCCCATTGCTGCGGATTCCATTGTCAATAATTGTCTTGAGCCTTCAAGAATCCCTTCAATCTATTCATCCCATTAAAGGGATTGCTTAGAAAGCCATAAACTATTTTGTAGCGTCTTGTGTATTCTCGTTTTTTTCACACAAAATAGGCCGTTTTTATAATATGCAGACTTTATAAAATTTCCTGGTTTATTGGTATAATGGTGTTCTACTTACTGGTTTAGATCTGGAATAGAATATAATGATATTAAAACATGAAAATTAGAAACTATTTTAGACGCGTAAGATTCTTTTTGATATTAAAAAATTTCTACTGCCCTTACTACAATGGAAAAATTAAAGGAAGAGCCTGGCTCATCAGTGGTGAACCCTCCTAGCGGTTTCCCCAGTTTAATCTACCATACCGCTGTATGCATTGCTCAATTTTTTCAAGATATATGTTTGTGTGTTTTCTTATTTCCTTTAAACAATCCATATATTAACTTTTCAATCTATTTTATTCGTGTTCTATATAGGCGTGGTCGTCAATCGAAGTTTTTTCCCTACATAGAAATCCTTGATTTCATAGAAAGAGTGTTGAAGCTGGAGACGACTGAGGAATACTAAAGCAACCATCACCAGGAAGCCTTCAATATTCTGTCGGTAGAAGGCAGCTGTGGATTGTTAATATTCCAAAGCATTCATTTTTCCTCTCTTACACACTTTAAATATTTATATTTCAATCCATATTCCCCTTTTTGTCGACTACGAAATCAATATTTCAACCAAATTTTCAACCATATTGATTGATTTTATGAAGATCTCACCCTAATACTTTCATATGACTACAATAATCATAAAATATCACCCGCATTGGACGCTTTTTTCTGATTTAAAAAAAAATGCTCCAATGGCCCCCGATTCTTGTAAAAGTCCAACCCCACCAGCGAGTGCAAGTAACGGGGCTCTGGCACATTTGTAAGTGCAAAGTCGAACTGCTTTTCACATGTGTAGACATGTGGTGCGCTTACAGTAAAAGCAGTCGCTAACTACCCACCATGATTATCATGGCCTGTACCACGTGTACTAGGGATAATTAAAATATATATATATATATATATGACTACAAGATTTCATTTTATACATTATTGTAAAAGTTATTCGCTTTAAAAATACAAAGTAGAACACTGTGGGTTCGATTCCCATCCCTGGACACTTTTATTTTTCCGTTTATCATTACTCTTCACAATTCATCCTTTCATACTTCATCTCTAAGGTTAGAAATAATCGCTATTTCTCCTTAAAATAAATTTCGATTTTTTGTTCAAAAGAAACACATGCGGGATAACTTTCAAATGCCGTTCTACAATCATAAGCCGCATTATATTGTATTTCAAGAATATTTTCTCACAATGAGTTTCTTTTTATTTTAAAATTTTAGCTTTCAAGTGATAATCCTTCTTCAATGGGCCTAAAAAAAACATCGACTATATCTTACAAGAAATATTTACAATTGAAATTTCCCTATATCGCTTTCAAGCGATAATCGCTCTTCAACGGGCTTAATAAAAAAATTCGCTTTATTTAGTGTTTTAAAGATATCGCAGTTTTAAAATCAAACTAGAAAATAAGGGTAAAGAAATATGGATTCCTAACATCCTTAATGGTATAAAAGGCTTGTACATATGCACTCATGGACAAAACTTGAGGAAGTTGTACCTTTCAGCATGTATATTGGGATTCAGACAATAACTCTGAAAGATACACTCATGGACAAAACATAAGGAAGTTGTACCTTTTAACATGTATATCGGGATTCAGACAATAACTCTGAAAGATACACTCATAGACAAAACTTAAGGAAGTTGTACCTTTCAGCATGTATATCGGGATTCAGACAATAACTCTGAAAGATACACTCATGGACAAAACATAAGGAAGCTGTACCTTTAAGCATGTATATCGGGTTACAAACAATAACTCTGAAATAAATTTGATACACAAACCTTTATTGAAGACACGAGATAACTAAGTGGGAACAAAATTGTCTCTGTCTCCTTTTTACAAAAATCAGACAACTGGCGTCATCAAAATATAAAACTTTCTTAAGTTTTGTCCATGAGTGTAGTTGAATAAGAGTTCGCTGTTGCTATTTCTGATACGTAGAAGACTCTGTCTTATCGATAATGAATGTTCCAATCGTTTTAAGATTTTTCGTATTCGATAAGAACTGTATATATTTTTTTATATTGATGCTCTTTATATCTCCTAATATAAGAAAAAGGCATTTCCTGGTCGTGCAACTAAAAGTTACTGATGGTTGCGACATCTTTCGGAACAAATATCAACTATTCGTTGATTTTTAAATATCCCAAAATTGGTCAAATACCTATTCTTGATTAATCAACAAAAGTTAACCACGTACGCTTCTCGAGCTGTTGGTTCTCATCAGCGTGATGCAAGCTGTACCTGTACTATTAGGAGATGCCTTTTTCTCAATTTATTCACCTATTCCCAGTACAATTTCACTTTTATTCTATTTTCTCACATCTCCTAATATTAGATAGTAAAAATACATATATTGGATTGAATAAAAGATTTATTGTTCTGAAAATAGAACAATCCATACTTAAATCATTAGATAGTAAAAAGGTATATATTGGATTGAATAAAAGATATCCTAATATGTGAAAAAATCAATAAAAATGAAAATATAAAAAAGGTCAGGTGTGGATATTGAAAATAAAAATGGTATATCCTGACCAGGTTCACATGCTCAGGATATGCCATTTTTATTTTTAATATCCTAATATATATTACTCGCTGTGTACTTTCAATCATCTTTTGAATTCAAATTTTACAATACTTCGGAAATTACAGAACTATTTCAACAATTGGTTTCTCTTTTTACACTTATTAATTTTGATTTCAGTCAAAAATCGATCTTCTACAGGCGCTCAATAAATAAATATCGATTATATATTATCTATATGCGACTCTAATTGTTTGGGTGAGCGGATTGCAACCGGCCTATCAATACATACTAGATATGTTTTATTATTTGCCTGTTGAGAAGCCATTTTTGCTGGAAAAATATTCACTGATGGACAAAACTTAAGCAATTGGAAAGTCTTTGTTGTTGCCAGTCGATTGTTTTTTAAAGTAGACATAGGCAATTTCTTTTATTCCCACTTGGTTATCTCGTTTGTTTTCGATAAATGTCACTGTGTATCAAATATCTTTCAGAGTTATTGTCTGAATCCCGATATACATGCTAAAAAGTACAACTTCTTTAAGTTTTGTCCATGAGTGTATCTTTCAGAGTTATTGTCTGAATCCCGATATACATGCTAAAAGGTACAACTTCCTTAAGTTTTGTCCATGAGTGTATCTTTCAGAGTTATTGTCTGAATCACGATATACATGCTAAAAAGTACAACTTCTTTAAGTTTTGTCCATGAGTGTATCTTTCAGAGTTATTGTCTGAATCCCGATATACAAGCTAAAAGATACAACTTCCTTAAGTTTTGTCCATGAGTGTATCTTTCAGAGTTATTGTCTGAATTACGATATATATGCTAAAAGGTACAACTTCTTTAAGTTTTGTCCATGAGTGTATCTTTCAGAGTTATTGTCTGAATCCCGATATACAAGCTAAAAGATACAACTTCCTTAAGTTTTGTCCATGAGTGTATCTTTCAGAGTTATTGTCTGAATTACGATATATATGCTAAAAGGTACTGATCTGTGATATATTATTACTCTACTCTGTATTATTGATCATCATCTTGTAAACAACAATATACGTATAATCGAATTGTAAAAAGAATAAAATAATTATAGTAGCTTAAAAATAGTGTATCTTTCATTTATCTATATATATATATATATATAAAGTGCAATTTCTTACAAAATAATTTTCACCATTAATATTTAACAATTAATAGAAACGTATCAAATGGCGACGAAGAATTAACGTAAGTATGGCCACCACTAATTTAAATTATCCAAGGTTTCGTGAAGGTGAAGATCTAAATTGTTATTTGGAACAATTAGAAGAATGTTTTAAATTGAACAAAACATTAGAAGCAGACAAAGTATCTGTGTTATTAACGTCTATTGATGTTAATGTTTATAAGACTTTGCGCGATTTGTTGGTACCCAGAAGGCCAAGTGACCTTAAATATAAAGATTTAGTAGAGGTTTTAACCAACCATTTATATCCAATAAAAAACAAGCACTATGAAAGATATTTATTTCACAAGATTGTACAAAAAGAAAATGAGCCTGTGGGAAAATATGTTTTGAGGCTTAAATCTCAGGCAGACAAGTGCAAATTTACTGACATAAATGAAAATTTGTGTGATCAATTTGTAAGTGGTTGCTTCGATGAAGCTACGCTTAAAAGGCTGCTAAGTGAACCATTTTTAACGTTTGATAGTGCAATAAATATTGCAAATTCTGTAGAGGCAGCGAAGTCACAAGTAAATTTGATGAAAAATCCTGGTCATGATATTGATAAGTTGAAAGCCAGATCTAAAAATTTTAAATTCCCATGTAAATACAATAATCCTTGCAAAATTTGTGGAAAATCTAACCACGATACGAAGTTATGCAAATTTAAAAATGCTCAATGTTATATTTGCAATAAGAAAGGGCACATTGCTCCAGTATGTTGGAATAAAAAATCGGCCCAAAATTCTGGAATGAATAAACCCAATCAGAATAAATTGAATACTATTCAGTGCAACACATTAGAAAACGCACCAAAAATAATGGTAAACGTTAAAATTGAAGATGCAGACACTATAATGGAGGTTGACACTGGTGCAGACGTGTCTGTAGTTTCAAAGAAATTTTTTCTTACAAATCTCAAAAATGTCACTCTAGAGAAATACAGTGGACATTTGAAAAGTTTTTCAGGAAATTTGATTCCAGTTTTTGGAAAATGCTTGGTAAATGTTAGTTACAAAAACTATCAGGAAAAACTACCCCTAATTGTGACAGGCCAGTTTAATAACCAAACGCCGTTACTGGGCAGAAATTGGATAAGAATTTTAAAAGCTGATTGGCCCAATTGCGTTTTTGATATCTGTAATAATATAAATGTAATTTCAAATTTAGAACTGTTTTTAGAAGTATATAAGAGAGTATTTGAAAATAAAGATTTACCAATTCAGGGCATTAAAGGTTCAATATCATTGAGGCCAAATGCAAAGCCCAAATTTTTTAAATTTAGACCAGTACCCTTTTCCATTAAAGAGAAGATAGACAAAGAACTAGACAGACTTGAAAAAAGTCAAATAATTGAAAAAGTTAATGCTAGTGATTGGTCTACGCCTTTAGTAACGGTAATAAAGTCAAATGGAGAACTACGTTTGTGTGGTGATTTTAAAAATACTTTGAATAATTGCATTGAAGATGAGAAATATCCATTACCTACTATAGAAACTATGTTGGGAAATCTAGGAGGAAACAAGATTTTTACCAAATTGGATCTCTCCTCCGCATATCATCAAATTGAAATGGATGAAGCATCAAAAAATCTGCTAGTGGTATCTACCCATAGAGGACTTTACCGATATAATAGATTGCCTTTTGGCATCAGTCCAGCTTCAGCCATTTTCCAGAGGTGTATGGACAGCCTTTTTCATGATGTTCCCAACACGGTGATATACTTAGATGATATTTTTATTGGTTCTAAAGATGAACAAGAACATTACAGAATTCTAAAAATGATCTTCGATAAATTGAAAGAGCTAAATTTCACCCTTAATAAAGAAAAATGCTTATTTTAAAAAAAAGACATTTGCTTTCTAGGTCATATTATAAATGAAGATGGTGTTAGACCAGATTCAAAGAAATTGGAAGCATTAGAAAGGTGTAAAAAGCCTTTCGACAAAACATCATTGAAGAGTTTTCTAGGGATGTTGAGCTTCTATTCAAAATACATACCTAATATGTCAACCTTGGCTGGTCCTCTTTATCAACTCCTAAAGAAGGACAATCGTTGGAAATGGTCTAGCCAATGCGAAAAGGCATTTCTGAATTTGAAGTTAACTCTATTAAATTCCCAGGCGCTTATTCACTATTCAATGAAGCTTCCATTAACTTTAACCTGCGACGCATCTGCCTATGGCATAAGTGGGGTCTTGTGTCATATAGTGGAAGGGGAAGAGAAGCCAATCACCTTTGTTTCCAGAACATTGTCAAGTGCAGAAGTCAAATACTCTCAGACTGAGAAAGAAGCACTTGCTATTGTGTTTGCAACTTCCAAACTGAGACAATACTTGTTTGGGAGAAAATTTGTGTTAAAGAGTGATCATAAAGCTTTAACGACTGTTTTTGGAAACAAAAGACTTCTTCCGCCTTTAATTGCAAATCGCTTGCATAGGTGGGCTTTAGAGTTGTCAAATTTCGATTTCGATATTAGATATACAAATAAAGATACCATGCTCTGTGCGGATGCATTTTCAAGACTTCCACTTGAGGAAATAAATTCAAGGGAAGACAACATTGATTTGGTGACACATGATATATCATTTTTAAATGTAACTCCATTGGACCACCTCATTATTGAAGAAGAAACCAATAAAGATCCGGTTTTAAATAAGCTCAAGGAATATCTATTAGAAGACCCTCAGTTAGCAAAAAAGGATGAAACAATGAAACCATTCCTTTCAAAATTGGAAAATTTTTCTGTACTGCAGGGATGCATTTTTGTTTATTCTAGGGCAGTGATTCCAAGAACCTGTCAAGATCAAATGTTGAAGTTACTTCATCAAAGTCATATAGGAATCAATCGCATGAAATCTCTAGCCAGATCTTCGGTTTGGTGGCCAAAAATGGATAGTCAAATTGAAGAGTTTGTGAAGGAATGTTCTCCCTGTATGCATCATCAGACAGCTCCTCCTGCTGAGAACACACCTTGGCCCAGGACTAACCAACCGTGGCAGCGAGTTCATGTTGACCATTTCTATTTCAGAGGTGATTGTTATTTATTAGTAGTAGATGCAAATTCAAATTGGATTGAAGTATTTCCAGTTAGAGGTACTACTTCGCAAGAAAATATTAAGCTTCTACGGGAGTGTTTCGCCAGGTATGGATTACCGCAATGCTTAGTGTCTGACAATGGCCCCCCCTTCAATTCGATTGAATTTAAGGAGTTCTTACGGAAAAATAATGTATACCACTTAACCTCGCCAGCATATAATCCCTCGTCTAACGGAATTGCTGAAGTTTCGGTAAGAATAATAAAAAAATCTCTGGAAAAGTCGTTAGAAGAATCTCCAAACTCAAATATAGACTGTATTTTACAAAATGTTCTGTTTAATTATAGAAATACGCCTACCTCTTTAGATAAGCCTCCTGTAGAACGTCTCCTAAGTTATGTGCCTAGAACATTTGTAAATTGCTTGAACTCTGAATTTATCCAGAAGACTTTTGGGAGAAATGAGTGTGGAAGGCGACATTTTCAAGTTGGAGATAAAGTGCTGTTTACAAGAGTAATACAAAATAGGCGCAAATGGTTCAAGGCCCAGGTGATACGACGACTAGGTTACAATGTTTATCTAGTAAAGAACCTAAAAGGCACATTTAAAGTGCATGTCAATCAGATGAGGACAGGTTCAGATACCAAATATGCTGAAGATTCTGATTGGACCTTGGACAACGCTGGAGCAGGACCTCACCGACTGGAACAAGACCCTCAAATTTCCACATCACCTCCGCCTAGGAGATCTACCCGACCTCGATGCCCTCCTTGCCGGTTTTCTCCAACTATGAACAATATAAGGAAGGAGGAATGATCTGTGATATATTATTACTCTACTCTGTATTATTGATCATCATCTTGTAAACAACAATATACGTATAATCGAATTGTAAAAAGAATAAAATAATTATAGTAGCTTAAAAATAGTGTATCTTTCATTTATCTATATATATATATATATAAAGTGCAATTTCTTACAAAATAATTTTCACCATTAATATTTAACAATTAATAGAAACGTATCAGGTACAACTTCTTTAAGTTTTGTCCATGAGTGTATCTTTCAGAGTTATTGTCTGAATCCCGATATACAAGCTAAAAGGTACAACTTCCTTAAGTTTTGTCCATGAGTGTATCTTTCAGAGTTATTGTCTGAATCCCGATATACATGCTAAAAGGTACAACTTCCTTAAGTTTTGTCCATGAGTGTATCTTTCAGAGTTATTATCTGAATCCCGATATACATGCTAAAAGGTACAACTTCCTTAAGTTTTGTCCATGAGTGTATCTTTCAGAG
Source organism: Cordylochernes scorpioides (assembly GCA_030710605.1). NCBI lineage: Eukaryota > Metazoa > Arthropoda > Arachnida > Pseudoscorpiones > Chernetidae > Cordylochernes > Cordylochernes scorpioides. The sequence goes on from CP092880.1 coordinate 18,043,707, forward strand.
TTATTATCTGAATCCCGATATACATGCTAAAAGGTACAACTTCCTTAAGTTTTGTCCATGAGTGTATCTTTCAGAGTTATTGTCTGAATTACGATATACATGCTAAAAGGTACAACTTCCTTAAGTTTTGTCCATGAGTGTATCTTTCAGAGTTATTGTCTGAATCCCGATATACAAGCTAAAAGGTACAACTTCCTTAAGTTTTGTCCATGAGTGTATCTTTCAGAGTTATTATCTGAATCCCGATATACATGCTAAAAGGTACAACTTCCTTAAGTTTTGTCCATGAGTGTATCTTTCAGAGTTATTGTCTGAATCCCGATATACATGCTAAAAGGTACAACTTCCTTAAGTTTTGTCCATGAGTGTATCTTTCAGAGTTATTGTCTGAATCCCGATATACATGCTAAAAGGTACAACTTCCTTAAGTTTTGTCCATGAGTGTATCTTTCAGAGTTATTATCTGAATCCCGATATACATGCTAAAAGGTACAACTTCCTTAAGTTTTGTCCATGAGTGTATCTTTCAGAGTTATTGTCTGAATCCCGATATACATGCTAATAGGTACGACTTCCTTAAGTTTTGTCCATGAGTGTATCTTTCAGAGTTATTATCTGAATCCCGATATACATGCTAATAGGTACGACTTCCTTAAGTTTTGTCCATGAGTGTATCTTTCAGAGTTATTATCTGAATCCCGATATACATGCTAAAAGGTACAACTTCCTTAAGTTTTGTCCATGAGTGTATCTTTCAGAGTTATTGTCTGAATTACGATATACATGCTAAAAGGTACAACATCCTTAAGTTTTGTCCATGAGTGTATCTTTCAGAGTTATTGTCTGAATTACGATATACATGCTAAAAGGTACAACTTCCTTAAGTTTTGTCCATGAGTGTATCTTTCAGAGTTATTGTCTGAATTACGATATACATGCTAAAAGGTACAACTTCCTTAAGTTTTGTCCATGAGTGTATCTTTCAGAGTTATTGTCTGAATCCCGATATACATGCTAAAAGGTACAACTTCCTTAAGTTTTGTCCATGAGTGTATCTTTCAGAGTTATTGTCTGAATTACGATATACATGCTAAAAGGTACAACTTCTTTAAGTTTTGTCCATGAGTGTATCTTTCAGAGTTATTATCTGAATCCCGATATACATGCTAAAAGGTACAGCTTCCTTAAGTTTTATCTATGAGTCTACACTCATGCTCATAAATAGACTCATCTTAAGAAATTTGTTTCATTATTTAATGTCTAGGAAATTCATATTTATAGCAATAATATGATTTTTAAATGTTAATAATTTCTACAACTAGACACACAGAGTTATATCTCAATAGTTACACTTACTCCATTATATATACAGTAGAACCTCCCTTTAGCGGACACCCCGCTAAAGGACACCTCTCCACAAAGGACAGTTTTAATTTGAAAAATTACCATTTTTACTATTTAGTAACTCTCCGGTAAGAGGCCACTCTCCCTAAAGGACACTTTGGTTCTGCAATTAGGTGTTGTCCTTTACAGGGAGGTTCTATTTTATAAAAACAACAAAATACATATATGTAACAGCAAAGAAGACGATACAATAATTGTTTGTTTTTATTATCCCATTGTATAATTATACAAGGTCATGGTGACTAAATTCATAGATCAAATTCACAATCTTGGTAGGGTTGGAATACAAGTCCTGTCTTGAGGCTCCCATACATTCCAAGATGTGGTCTGGTGAGGCCTCTTTGTAACTGCAGATTATGTATTGTGAGAAGGTCTTTACAACATCCTGGAAAAAGAACGATCTTGTATGGCTGCCAGTTTTGAGCCTGGAAATACAGGTTGCTGCCTATCGGTTCATCCCACATTCCAACAATAAATGTGAGGTATGATAAATCAAATTGGTGAAACATCCGAAAGGGTAACTACTGATGAGCCGATTCCTTTTAATATCCTAAAGATAGAGGCTGCCTGGCCGGCATTCATATTTATTTGAAAAATAGACACTTCGGCCAGTTAGAGTTTTTATATTTTTCTCAACGTTTTGACCAAAATCTTTTGTCTTCGTCAGGAGAAGTAAATAAAAATAAAGCATTTGACAAGGCGTTAAAAATTGTTCTGAGGTTGCAAGGGCGTTCTCACTAAATTCGAAAAATCACGTGAGGACGCTCTTGCAACCTCAGAACAATTTTTAACACCTTGCCAAATGCTTTATTTTTATTTACTTCTCCTGACGAAGACAAAGGATTTTTGTCGAAACGTTGATAAAATAAAACTCTAACTGGCCGAAGTGTCCTTTTAATATGTCATCTTCCTTTTTTTGTTGTCGACATTTCTCTTTCAAATAATAAAATGAATAAAAAACGTGTTGATAGTAATTTCATATTTTCAATCAATTTTATAAAATATACCTTTGATTACATGTTTATTTTTCCTCAAAGGTATTATTATCATTAAATAAGTTTCCTCCATTAAGTTTTTTTATACTTTCTCCTATGTTATCATAAAAAGAATCTGTGCGTGTGGAAGCTCAATAAATATTCAAACTTAGTAGAAACTCCAAAACTACTGATTTAATAAAATATTTGATACTGGGTCATTGAGAGCTATGTCAATTCACCCGATAGAATTGTTGAGAGATACGATATGTACTGTAAATCTGGTAGAATTGTGACAGAGAATGTTTATAAGAGGTGAGTTATTGCCACCAATCACGTTGCTAGATTGGAGGCACGTGACTGAGTTAACCAATAAGCAAGTAAGTAGCTGTTTCTTGTCACGAAACCTCTCGTTTATACGAAAATAACTACCCTGCTGATTTCTCTCTTATAAATATATTAGCGTTCTTTCTCATTTGTTGTTTCTTAGAGAGTGTTTGTATAAACCTGATAGTTGGCGACTTTAATACGCTCCAGGAAACCGGGTTACCTCAAGTGAGAAAGAGATTGTTTGTATTGAATGGATTCATTTTCAGCAATCTGGATTACAATTTATTACAATGTGCAATTTGTGTTACTTCATACGCGTCTATAAGTGTTTCGAACTTCTATATGAAGACATCATGTGTTGTTGTTGTTGATTATTCCTCAAGTCGTTTAAACGATCTCCATTAGGTTCCATTGTCTCATCTTTTCTAATATAATCCTGAGATTTTCCCAGAGGTCATTTTTGGAGAATTTGATACAATTCAATAGATGTTCAAAACTGGCTGGTTGGGAATCGTATTTGGGGTATTTCGGAAATGTTTTGATTTTTCCATTAAATTTGAGCATTCTAAGATGTCCTGTTTGTAATTTTGAAATCGCCGTTTGTTCTTCCCTAGTAAAGGTGTAGTAAGAAGATTCGTTTGGAATGGGGGTGTACCAGAGGTGGTTTAGGGTCGTTTTCCAGAGAGAGTTTATTTTTTGTTTGTGAATGAAAGAAATTTCTGCATAGGTGAGTTGGGAGTTTTCAGGCTTGCCCTTACAGCCTTCTTTAGCCAACTGGTCAGCCATCTCGATGCCGTCTATGTAAAAGACATCATGTTCAGGTCTTAAAATACAATACAACAACAACAAAAGCTCTATTAGGACATTTCCGTCCTATAAGGACTCGCCATACATAATTTTCATGGAGAAAAGGAAAAAAAAAGAAACATAAACAAAAGAAAAAAGGGAAAATGGAAGGGAAATCAAAGTATTTAACATAACTATACAAATTAACTATGGAAGGAAATTGTTCTGTAATTTCAGTTCTTAGAGATTACCTTGTTCTCTAACGCTTTATGAAAGTTAAACAATTCTATCGCTATATATTATTTCTCGGATATTATTCTGATTAGCTGAACTGGGTTCACGGAGACTTGGATAATGTTCTTTAAGATCTTATTTCGTTCCTTGTTAACATTAGTGTATTCAGAGATGTAGTGGGTAATTTCTTCTATGCTTTCAGTTTTGAAGAATTTACAAATTACATCTTCCTTTTTAATTAATTGAATGTGACTTTCAAAATACAATACGATGGAAAATGTGGAGAAGAAACCTTCCCAAACTACATCACTTAAGATCTCGGTATAAAAGTATGTACGGAAGAGATCCTCAAGGCGTAATACAGATCACTTTGAAAGAAGCAGAGAAGAAACTTTCTTAAAGCAGTAGAACTTCGAAAATTTCAAGATTTTCAAATTTCTGTTATAGAAATATGTAGAAGAGAGTGGTAGTGGATAGATTCTTTATCTATGCAAATCGTTGTCACAATATACGTCAAAGTTTCTGTCATAAATCATATTTTACTAAAAGAGAGAATTATAAAATCATTACAAATAGAAGAAGAAGGGTTCAAATACACAATCATACTAGGAGCCTAATTCATCCATTATCATGATAATGATGATCAATAATCTGTTATTACGTTAAAATGTTTTAACCTGAATGACCAGTTTTTTGGTTGTTGAGGTACAGCTTGCACCACCCTGACGAAGGCCAACTGCCCGAAACGCTTACGTGGTTAGCTTTTCTTGATTAATCAAAAATGGGTATTTGGCCAATTCTGGAATAATTAAAAATCAATGAATAGTTAATATTTATTATGATAAATGGCGAAAGCCATCAGCAATCAGCAACTTTCAGTTGTACAATAAGGAAATGTATTTTTTAATAATTAAAATGTTTGTTATTTCAATTGAATTATTTGTAACAAATATAAATTTACTAGCAATGTGTTTCTTTTCAATAATATCATCAAATATTATCTCTATATATTGATGAATTTATTAAAAAAAAAACACACATTGCCAGTAAATTTATTTGTTACTAAATTTTATCGATAAATGGCAATTAAATTTATAAATTTAATTTATATTATGTTAATTATGTTGAATGTGAAAAATTTTAGACTAGTAACGCAAATAATTTCAACAGTATAATTATAGCTTAATGAAAAATAGTGAAATCTATGCAAATAGGTAGTAAAATGCAGTTTTTTTTAAAATATACAATATGAGCCAGGCCCCCTTGCAGTAAGGGCAATAGAAATTGTTTAATTTTTAAAAGAATCATACGCGTCTATAATAGTTTCGAATTTTCATAACAGATGGCGCGCTAATGCATCATAATATACAATATTATTAAAATGTGTTCAATACCTTGATAAAGGTTGGCGTTCAGCCAACTGAAATATTGGTAAAATAAATGATATTTTGATCCAATATATGCCTTTTTATTTAAATATACAATATGTAAAAAGAGTTTTTTTAATATACATAAACGGATTCAAAATTCGCTCTGTAATAAACATTGTTATATTATTTATCAAGAATCAATATTTACACAATAGACGAAATTAAAATATTTATAATTCCTAATAAATTTATTTAAAAATTCACAGAATTTAAAGGATCTTTTGGCAAACATAAGTTGAGCCAAGATGGCGGACAATAATGGCGTATGTAAGGGGAGCCGCACGGGATTTATTCACTCCTTATTGGTGGAATTCTGGAGATAAATATGGATTATTAGCCATGCGATATTTTTATAATAAGATGGCTTTTTTATTTACCGCTTTGGGGACTTAATATATAGCTCTACTTATCTCTTAATGTTTTTTTCTTATATTTACTCTCGGGAAACAATATTTATCAGGTTTTTGGCAATAGAACTGTTCCGTCATTTTGGTTTAAAATCTCTTCTGCTATTGATTTATTTTCCATCATTGCTATATTACCTGTTTGTCTTTTGGTATATATGATATCAATAGAGTATTTGAGGATTTTTAATAACAAATTGTGCTGTTAAATTAATTTTAGTACTTATATCTATATGTATATAAATCAATGTTTGTTTGTTTGTATGTTTGTTTGTATGTATGTCCGGTATACAAATTCGCTGTAGTTCACTAATTCAAACCAAAATCTCCATATATAGGTAAGAAAATACGGGGAAGACGATAGGCTATTTTAAAAAATATATGAATCAATTATTAAAACTACATATTCAAATTATTCTACTTAGCTCACGAACAGCGCCCTCTATCAAAGATTAGATTAAATTATGCTGATGCAAACAAATAGATAATGCTAATAACAAACAATTATTTAAAAAAAAATCTTATCTAAATACACTGCGTGACATTGAAAATGGAACACCAAGAAATAGTGGCCAGAAAATTATGCAAATTTCAGGGTAGACGCGCCTAACCGAGTTATGCAAATGATGTAAAATGCGCAGCTCTCGTGCGCACATGGAGTAAGATATAAGGGAAGGAACTTGCAGAAAGGACAGTATTCGTGTCGTTATTTCTTCAAAGAAAATCATTGTAGAAATTTTGTTCTTGTGTCAAAAGACATGTGTAATAACAGAGAATGCCAGGTCATCGTAAACGGAGGCAGTTCAAGCAGACAGACGCTTTTACGAGGGGCATGGTGATCGGACTGAAAAGGGCAGGTTGGTCCATACGTCAAATCGCAGCTGATACACACCTTGGTGCGTCCACGGTGAACCGACTGTGGAGAAGATGGTTGGAACAAGGAAATGTGGCAATTTATAGGAATGTCGGTGCAACCAGAGTGACGTCAGCACGTGTGGATCGGCGTATCCTTCGACAAGCAGTGGCGGCCCCACAAGCCACTTGTACCGCCATCCTGCAACATGTGCAAGACACCCTAGATCATTCCACCTCGACCAGAACCATTTCCCGTCGATTGGTTGCTAATGGCTTGCACTCATGCCGTCTGCTAAGAAGACTGCCATTGACCCCACCGAATAGGCGCCAACGTTTGGAATGGTGCCGGGCTAGATCGACGTGGATGACGGAATGGCACAGGGTCGTGTTCTCAGATGAGTCGCGTTTCTGCTTGTCCAGTGATAGTCGCCGTGTACGCGTGTGGCGTCGACGTGGAGAAAGGTCCAATCCGGCAGCAATTGTGGAACGCCCCACCGTGCGACAACGTGGAATCATGGTTTGGGGCGCAATCGCGTATGATTCCAGGTCACCTTTACTTCGTATTCAGAGCACTATGACGGCCCAACGATACGTTGATGATGTGCTGCCACCGGTGCCACTCCCCTACCTTCTGGGGGTACCCAATGCCCTTTATCAGCAAGATAACGCCCGACCGCACACTGCTCGCATTAGCCAACAAGCTCTGCAAGATGTACAGATGCTTCCCTGGCCACCGTACTCTCCTGATCTCTCACCAATCGAGCACGTCTGGGACATCATTGGACGCCGTTTGCATGCCTTGCCACAGCCGCGTTCAGAAGACGAACTGTGGCAAATGGTTGAGAGGGAATGGAGAACCATCCCTCAGGACGCCATCCGTATTCTGATTGACTCTCTACCTAGACGTGTTGCTGCGTGCATCGCCGTCCGCGGTGGTCCTACTTGCTACTAAGCCGACGCCGTTCTCGCTCTGTATTATGACTATCATTTTGAAATAAAGATCACTTATTGTTCGTCCCTGTCTCTCTCTGTCTGCCGAGTTTCATCACTTTTTGGCCACTATTTCTTGGTGTTCCATTTTCAATGTCACGCAGTGTATATATCACTCAAGTAGATATGCACACGGGTCAATCCCGGGGCGAAGCCCGGGTCACCCGTCTAGTATTTTTATAAAAATATAATAATATTGAAAATAGAGCAATTCATAAATAGATCTTCAATTAAAAAGGCATATATTGGATCAAAATATCATTTATTTTACCAATATTTCAGTTGGCTGAACGCCAACCTTTTTCAAAGTATTATAACATATTAATGTGTGTAAACACATTTATTTCTTGATTTCTCAAGAAGCCTCTGGGACCAAAATTATTTTTGGTCGCAGTGGTACAGCCTATTCCACGCTTTTGAAGGGTACAGTCTACTCCACACTGACGAGCGTCAACAGCGCGAAACACGTTCGTGGATGGCTTTTCTTAATTTATCAAGAAATTGGGTTGGCCAAATATCAGGGAACAGGCTAAATCAATGTTTAGTTTATTTCTGTTCCACCAGATGGCGCTTTGCCTTCTGTAAAGCACATGTGCTCCTGGTCAGGATATGCTTTCTTTATTTTTAATAATAATTTATAAATTTTCAAATAAACTTATTGTGAAACAAATTATATTAATAATAATAACCACCTTGAAATTTCTTCTATCTGCTTATGTTGTTGCTTATTTGTTTAATGTATATGTTTATTCAATGCTCTTTTTCTTAATTGTTTTTTTTTTTTTTGATAATTCTGTTACCTACTCTACTACAATTATTGTAAATAGTTTCACCCGCAATTATCCAGATCAGATATAGCGTGTCTTAACTGGTAATAAATAAAAATATTCTAATAATTTTTAATTTATATCATAAATAATTATTGCAAGTTGGATACAATCAATTCTTTAAATCAAAAAGCTGTTTATGGAAAAGGTGTTTGAATAATTGTACACCCATACCTCGCTTTGTGTCGGGGTTACGTTCCAAAAAAAACACGACGTAAAGTGAAAATAAAATTTTGATGGCATGGCGCAATCAAAAACAAAGGTGTTGCCATATTTTAGGAAAAAAAAATTAAAGACTCGAAACCAAAACAACGCAACTTCGAAAATCTAACGACGCACAATGAAAATCTGAAAAATTAAGCAGCGACGCAACTTCGAAAAAAAACGCAAAGCGAGGTATTGGTGTATATTTATCTATTATTTGCGAATTACCGACCAAAATTCTTATATAAATGTAATTTAATATATGGATAATTTGCTATAAGAAAACCTCTATTGCTATTTTTAAAATAATGAATAGCATTTAGAAAACCTGTTAGTTAATGTTTATATCTTCTTTCTCTCTAGAAATGATAAGATCAGGATGCTTGTGGACATCTTGTCCGATGCTCAAATTGCTGCAGGGATGTATGGAGAGATCAGAAAGGTTGATAATCTTCTTATTCTTCTTTCTTATCTCCACTCAAATCACACTAAAGTATCAAGCTTGTAAAGCTTGAGACTTTTGATGGTGTCTGCCGGGGAAGAGTAGAGCTCATCAATGGATGAGTCAATACAGTTAATAATATGTAAGGTTGTGATAATGAAATTTATGAACATTTTCTGTAAAGGTCCCTACGACATCATTAAAAGGTTGATCATATGGAGTGGAACCTCTGAGAAAACAGGAATACTGACCAACAATCAAAAGGTTTAAGAAGAAAGTGATAGATTTTATACAAAAGCAAAGTTCTTGTACAAATCTATAGACCATATGCGTCTTTCCAGAAGAGATATATGGTTACGGTGCTCAGAGCGGATGATTAAGCTGGATTAGAAATCCAATTATATAGCTAAGAGCTCTCAAGTTTCACTAAGAAACAATCTCTTTTGTGACTCGGCTCAAACCTTTGACATACGACGACCTTTTTGCCTTCCGCTACAGGATTTCTTGAATTATTCACGTTATTTTTCCTTCACGCAATTCTTCTTACCAAGCTTCAATGCAACTTCTAGTCGCTGTGTGCAACGCAGAATTTTGTTCCGTGACAACTTGAAGACGGCTGAGTCTTATGTCAACACCTCTTGGCCTCCACGACAGCTGCAACAGGATTGTCCACAAGAAGTCCTTTACCTTGAAGGCTTGGTCATCTAGTTGCTGACACTCGCCACCCCTTTCGTCCAACGATCTAGATTTAAAAATATCTCACAATTCCCTTTGTGGATAGCTCAAATTTTCCGCTAAGAAAGTTAACCTCTTTTCGTTATTCTTCAATACTGAATAATCAAAATTTTCACTCTCAAAAACCGTTCATGCAAGAAATATCCTTCATTTAATTTCACACCATTCCATAAAACAGTCACAAAAGGAAATTAAGAAACGCTAAAATCATATATATGCTTGTATCCTACCTAGTTAAACAGAAGGTATCAGTTCAATGAAGCCAATATACACCTAAGCAAGGATATTAATAAGACAGGTTAATATACAAGGCTTTGTTTTAAGGCGTATAGAGTTGTCAAGATAATTGGATCCTCTAAAAAAACTACGTCATTATCCTTAAAAGAAAATTATCGATTCTTTTTTTAATAAGTTCGTTAAAAATCAATTAAAGGTGCGCAAACAAAAACTTACAGGCGCTTCTTGTTAACTCGTGAAAGAATGGGGAAGTTTTAAAAATTATTTTCTAGGATGTAGGCCAATATTGTATCGGTTAGTGAAGTTTAGAACATGGTTCGAAACTGTCTATAACCGACATGTATAAGGCCTCAAACTAGAATTTTTAAGTTTCTTCCATATTCTTTATTATTTTTTTTTGATGGTATTGTAGAGAAAAATGTAATTATTTTATGAACAAATTAGAACAGATTATTTTATGAACACACAGATTATCAATTTCAATATTTATATTTTGCTACCGTAAAATTTACTCTGTAAAATTCCCTTATACCGATTCTTAGACTAAACTCATAGAAAGAAAATGTATTTTTATTCAAAATGTGGAACGCTTCACGATTTTGCGTGTCATCCAATTAAAGATGTTGGTTTTCAATATTATATCGCTTTCATTATTGACAATAATTTGGCTAGGTATTAGAGACGGTCAGTGTTATTGCCTAGTTTATTGTGATCTAAAAAACAGTACAAACATTACCCTACTACTAATATAGTTTTTTTGTTGTTTATAATCTGTAATTAAGATTTTTAAATTGCTGACATATACGAATATATTTTTGAAAATAGAGCAATCCATAAATAAATCTTTGATTAAAAAGGCATATATTGTATCAAAATATCATTTATTTTACCTATATTTCAGTTGGCTAAACGCCAACCGTTTATCAAGGTGTTATAACATATGAATGTGTGTCAACAACATGTGTTGTTGACACACTTTAAAATGTTATAACACCTTGATAAATACGAATATATATTAAAAACACACAAATAGTTTATATAAATAACATTTCATAAGTAATTAATAATATATATAAATGTGATATTGAGTTTTGATGTGTTGAAAGATGTTGAATTGAGCAGTCATGAGGAAAGGATTGAAGAAGAAACCAAAATACAGGAGTTTCAGGAGAGAACATCACTATCGTGAATAAGCAAAAAAGGGTTATATGTATTAATATATATAGTCACGACCGTCATGGGCGGGCGGGTGGGCCGGTTCTGTCACGGATGCGCGCGCATCATCATTATGATCATTATCATTATCCAAATAATTTGGATTATAGATTAGAAGGTAATAAGAACAAATCTACTGATAAGGTACAATTTGGAATATAGATTAGAAGCAGAAGGTAATAAGACCAAATCTAATGATAAGGTACAATTTGGATTATCAACATATATAGTCACGACCGTCTTTCCTCAATTCCTCATCGCTGTCAGGGATGCGCGCGCATCATCATTAGTATAATATAAAAAGCCAACAATGAAGAATGAATGTAAAATAAAAAGCCAACAATGAAGAGTAAATATGATATAAAAAGCCAACAATGAAGAATGAATGTAAGATAAAAAGCCAACAATGAAGAGTGAATGTAATATAAAAAGCCAACAATGAAGAATAAATGTAAGATAAAAAGCCAACAATGAAGAATGAATGTAAGATAAAAAGCCAACAATAAAGAGTAAATGTAATATAAAAAGCCAACAATGAAGAATAAATGTAAGATAAAAAGCCAACAATGAAGAGTAAATATAATATAAAAAGCCAACAATGAAGAATAAATGTAAGATAAAAAGCCAACAATGAAGAGTAAATATAATATAAAAAGCCAACAATGAAGAATGAATGTAAGATAAAAAGCCAACAATGAAGAGTAAATATGATATAAAAAGCCAACAATGAAGAATGAATGTAAGATAAAAAGCCAACAATGAAGAGTAAATATAATATAAAAAGCCAACAATGAAGAGTGAATGTAAGATAAAAAGCCAACAATGAAGAGTAAATGTAATATAAAAAGCCAACAGAGTGAATGTAAGATAAAAAGCCAACAATGATGAGTAAATATAATATAAAATGCCAACAATGAAGAGTAAATCTCTCTATATATAAAAATGAATGTTTGTATGTTTGTCTGTTTGTATGTTTGTTTGTATGTCCGGTATACAAATTCGCAGTAGTTCACTAATTCAAACCAAAATGTCCATACATAGGTAAAAAAATACGGGGAAGACGATAGGCTATTTTAAAAAATATATGAATCAATTATTAAAACTATATATTTTTAGTCAGAAAATGATGATGACGATATTGCTGTATCATGTTTGATTATCAGATACAAAATTATATCGGGAAAAATTCCAAAAAGCAGAGACCACGGGTGAAACCAGTTCATTATTTTGTACGCAGGAACAAAATTCTAACAGAAAAACATTCATCCGAGCAGAAAACAAAAGCCAGATCATCTTTCTATAAAAATATCGCTTCTCAGACACAAAGTTTGCAGCGGGACGTTTCAAAAGTGTGACATCCACGGCGCCAATTTATAATTGTAACGAATAGTATTTGAATAAAAACATTTAATCGGGTAAAACCCGGGTGTTGCCCGGGTCATTCGTCTTTAATATATAGTCACGACCGTCTTTCCTCAATTCCTCATCGCTGTCACGGATGCGCGCGCATCATCATTATGATCATTATCTTCTATAGAAGCTTCTATCTTTATAATTATGTATATTTACAAAAAGTCAATTCGCTCGCGCCTCTAGCGGTGAAAATGAGGGGTAATACCAGCTGACCTAATGTACATGTAAAGTTTGGAGCGGGACGTTTCACAAGAGTGACATCCACGGTTCCAATTTATAATTGTAACAAATAGTATTTGAATAAAAACATTCAATCGGGTAAAACACGGGCGTTGCCCGGGTCATTCGTCTAGTCATATATATTGGTCACTGCTGAAGTCAGCTAAGGGCCCCGAGTGACATACCAGCTCTGTCTCGACGAACTGTCTTATTAAACTGAGTCAGGAATATTTTTTATGAACTTATATTTGGAATGTGGGAAGAGTTTGGTGCCTCTACTCTTCGGGAGCTAATTAAATAGGCACAATTGATGCTAAACCTTGAAGCTTAATATCTTACTTTTTGTCTCTAGGATCGTTTGGTAAATTTTATTCGATATTCAACTAGAGAAAATGTTAGAATATAATGCATATAATACGTTATGACTCATAAAAAAATATATGCACTCTTGAACAAAACTAAAGGAAGCTGTACTTTTAACATGTATATCGAGATTCAGATAATAACTCTGAAAGATATTTGATACGCAGTGACTTTTATTGAAGACACACGAGATAATCAAGTATGAACAAAATTTCCTCTGTATTCTTAATAAATAATAATAGCAGACGACTTTGATCAAAGGCGATATCAAATAATTTCCACTTCCTCAAGTTTTGTCCATTAGTGTAAATGGATTAAACGGATAAAGAGTATTAACATCTGATATACTAAGTCTTCTAAATATATTCCCGTAGAGATTGTGATAAATGTTCATCTAAAAATAGTTTAAAGCTTTTAATTTGAAGCGATAGATGGCGCACTCTACGTCTTATCTAATTACAATCCTAAATTCCAAGGCGAGCAGTTCACCTCCCTGGGGATTATCCTGCAGTAATTCCGACCCGGCCGTTCCATTTGAAAACACTTAGAATTCAATTGACGCCCGAGGGATCTCTTCTATTCAATATTTATCTTCGACTGGATTTACCTCATAGCCTCGCGAAATACAATTTCCACTGAAGAATAGATTGAAATGTTTTAGACAAAATGTACCAAATATTGTTTTAAATTCTATCTATCGTGATATATATACAGGTAAACCTGTCTATAGCGCCCCCTCTTGGGATTCACTAAAATAGGTTGCTATAGACAGGTCACTTCTAATATAAAATGTTTACATTTTAATGTTTAAAATTGGGCGCTATTTAGAGAAGGCGCTATAGACAGGTTTAACTGTATTTATATAGTGATATATATTGTGGAATATAGTGTATTTATTACTCCTTATATTATTTATTATATACACTCATATGGACAAAATTTAATAAAGTTGTACCTTGTAGCATGTATATCGGGATTGAGAGAATAACTCTGAAATATATTTGATACACAGTGACTTTTATTGAATACACTTTTATTGGTACACGATCTATCTTAAACATTTCCCGAAGCTATAAGGATATCAAATTTAGACATTTAAAAATCTTACCTCCGTGTAGCCTTGGCGAGGTCTGCGCAGGTTCCAGTCCTCTGCAAAGGAAAGAATTTTGTTAAATTGCCAAAATTGACAGAGGGACGTTCACAGAAATCACATTTTTGTATAGGCCTAAAATTATTTTCAATAAAGTTAAAATTTAAAATAGGATATATATGTGATAAAGAGAGATACCCCATGTTTTCTCTTTCTCTCTAGAATGTTGAGGAGCTGTTTGAGGTACTAGACGCTGACTCCTTCCTGACACCCCTATATAGGGGTTATTACAGGTGCGAAATTGAATTTGCTGTTGAATCCCTAACTAAGAGGGAGGAAGTTCTCGAGTATCTCTCGCCCGAGCAGAGCTCTGTTCTGAAGAAATTCCTTGACATGGCAATCGCCCCATGTCGGGGACAAGGACTTCGACCTAGGCAAGAGGCTGTCCGACTTCAGGGCAGAATGCGACATTGAACGAGACGACACCCAGTGGGATTCGTCTGATACAAATAATTTGTAATTATTTTGATTTTATATACAATTAACCCTATATAATCTTATATGTTCCTCGTAATAAATCAGTTTCAATCTCAATTACAATCTCTCTCTCTCTTGTACACGCTTGTTCGGCGGTACATATGCTAAAATTGGAACGATACAGAGAAGATTAGCATGGCCCCTGCGCAAGGATGATACGCAAAATCGTGAAGCGTTCTCTCTCTCTCTCTCTTGGAGCGCTAAACTCCACACATATACCCGGGATATGTGATTGGATTAGAGTATAAATACACTCATGGACAAAACTTAAGGAAGTTGTACATTTCAGCATGTATATCTAGATTCAGACAATAACTCTGAAAGATATTACAGTGACCTTTATTGAAGACATATGAGATAACCAAGTGTAAACAAAATTGTCTTTGTCTCCTTTAAAAAAAAAAAAAATAGATGACCGGTGACACCAAAGTTTTTCCACTTCCTTAGGTTTTGTCCATGAGTGTATATGTTATTAAGGAATAAAAAGTTGAAGATGGAATTTACCTTTTATTTGGTGCTTTAATATTTCTAGCTGTGAATATGTGTGTGAAATATACACTCATTGACAAAAATTAAGGAAGTTGTACCTTTTAGCATGTATATCTGTATTCATAAATTAACTATGAAATATATTTGATACATAGTGATCTTTATTGAAGACACACACAAGATAACCAGGTGTAAACAAAATTGCCTCTGTCTCCTTGAAAATAAATGACCGGAGACACCAAAGTTTTTCCATTTTCTTAAGTTTTGTCAATGTATCTAACTATGTTATTTTATCCCAGACACATACACACACACAAATTATTTAAGACCACAGGTCTTATACAGATCCCCTACAGGAAGGAAGAATAGATGGAGCTCCTATACTTCTAGGCAGCGTAGTTATTTGTTATTTTATCTGTATATATCTAAAAACATTTTTATATATTTCAGATTTATATAAATAAAAAACATATTTTTGGACATATCGGATTAACATATTGATATACCTAGATTTTCGTATTCTCTTTCTGTTTTAGAGATCTGACGATTTCTTGAAATAGAACATTTTCATATTGAATTATCCTTGAAATGTCACAGGTGTGACAGTAAACTATGGCTCTAGTTAGTTAGTAATTTTACTGAATCCGATTATTCTATCTCAAATATTCAATACTGAGTTTATATTTTTGTGAGCTATATATTGTAATATGGATAACCCATTCCTTACTTTATGACAAGCTAACCGAGGTGCCAAGATCCCAGGGAAAATTTGGCGAAATATGGATGGACTCCAGTTGCAGGGAATAGCCCATGTGTGAGGGAATATTGCGGGCGGATGACATTCCAGTATGGAGGTATGACATCTGCGGACAGAGAAGACACAGGGAGTTGTCTTCAGGCGTGTGACCGTATGGATTAACCAGGAATACGGTGCCAAGAGATAAAAGGAGGATCCTTCTTTCTTTCTTCTTCTTCTTCTTTCTTATCTCCACTCAATCATATTAGGGTATCAAAGCTTGTAAAGCTTGATATTTGACAAACAACATGACTGGGTGAAGTAGAATGCGTCTGCCTTTGTCAGTAAGACTGGGAGCACTACTCAGTGGTAGGCCGACTGAGCTCTAAAAGAAATGGCCGCTTCTGACATGAGGAACAGACGCCATGTGCAGCCGCTCCTAACATGGAGTACAAACGTTACTCATCCTGTATCCCTGGATTAGGAGCCCTTACAGGGTACTATCAGCCGGACCAGCTGAGCCCAGGTTTTTTAGTGAGCTTTTACTGCTCCCCCTCCTCCTTTTTCATTCGGGCTTGGGACCGGCAAAGGCGGAGTTGGAGGATCCTTCTGGTGGCGGACGATGAAGACACCTACTGTATATATTCATTAATCCCCTTAAAACTCTTGCAACAAAGTATATCAAACTAATCTGTATTCACAACATTAGGTTTTCATAGAAACCTTGTTCATAAACAACAACAGCTTGATGAACGTCGTAACAATATTTTAAGATTATTGTGGGAGGTCAATGGACGAGTGGTCGAAACCATTGGTTTCAGATAGCTACGATCCGGGATAGAAACCCTCATTTGGAACTTTTTCTAATAGAAAATGTATATTACAATGGCTTTCGATTTTTGCAAATGTGCAATCCCTCCAGATACGGGGTATTGGCATACTTGTTAGTGCAAAAGTTAAACTGCTTTTCACATGTGTAGACCTGAGATGCACTTACATTTAAAGCAGTCGTCAACTTCTAAACACCATTATTATCAGGGCCTGTACTACCTGTATTATATATATAGGTATAATAATGATGATAATAAAGATTACTGTAAAATATGTCGGAGAATATATATATATATATATAAATGAATGTCTGTCTGTGTGTACTCTATAGATTCAAAAACCATACATCCAATCGCCGTGAAATTTTGGGATATTATTAGGTATATCCCCGGAAAGGTTTTCGAAAATAATTTCTTGAATATCCTTAGAGTTATTTGCAGATTTGTAGCTTTAACTCGCAAGCAGCGCCACCTTGCGACGGAGATAGGCTTAGGTCTGCCCACCCCCTGTCGAGAGAATGTAATCGTCCGGCCGCCGGCCGGATGGACAGTCCAAGTACCCACCGACCAATCAGAGGAGTCAAGAGGTCCTGGCGCGCGGGGGCAGAGTTGGTGACACAGCTGTGCCAAGAAGACAAGAAAAAAGCCTCGCGGGGGCTTGCCCAAGATGACCTCCGGGAACTTCGTCCATCTTCCATAAACGACCATGATTTTATTCAACTTATCGAGTATTTTTCAAGGGACCGGGAAAAAATGTTCACTAGATAAAACGATGATTTTGTAATGTAGAAAATTGAGAAAGACAAAATTCAGGATGACACGGCACACAGGGACCGGGAAAAATGATCACTTTATCGAGAGATTCAAATTTACGAGTTTCAAATTATAAAAATATATCTTTTTTTATGAGTTTATAGAGAATTGTTTTAACAAATGTTCGTTAGACAAACCTTTACTCGGGTAAAACCCGGGCAAAGCCGGGTACATCCGCTAGTAATATATACCATGGAGTTAGATAACATTTTTCCATCTTACAAAACTAATTTTCAAGATATATGCCATGTTGTATTTCTCAATTTCACAAATAAAGTCCAAATTCTTTCAAAATGTAATATAAAAGTTTTAAACATATTTGACTAGATTCTTATTTAGAAAGGAATGCAGATTCCACAGCCTCCTACTTCCTCACTTAGTCGAATCTTCAGTACATGCTCTCAGACGTAGAAAATGTTGGTCCATTACAATCAGGAAGAAAAAGGCACCAACTTCCTCTAATTGCTTGGATGGCCAATTTCCAAGGTTTGCCATTACCAAATAGCATTCTGGTAATAATCATTATGATAATATCTTTTCTTACCTACCGGCACAACATATTGCACACATTTAGTATAGACCATGGTAATACACTGGTATAATATTGCTACTGAATTCATTGCCATATTACCATATCTAATATAATGTTTGCTTTATAATGTTTATACATACAGTTAAACCTGTCTATAGCGCCTCCTCTAAATAGCACCTTCCTCTCTATATCGCCCGATTTTAAATACGTAGTACGATGCAATTTACATTAAACGGAAACTAAGACATTTTGGCTTTACTATGGGATCCTTGAACTCCTAATAGTCTGATAACTTTCAGGAATTCCTGTAGTCCGTCAACAAGCAATATCTAGGCATTTATTCTGATATGGATAACCTGGCAGCTAAGTCATTTTGGCTTCACTACGGAATCCTGGAAGTTCTAACAGTTTACTATCTTGCAGGAATTCCTGCAGTTCGTCAACAAACAACATCTAGGCATATATTCTGATATGACAAACCTGGAAACTAAGACATTGGACTTTACTACGGGATCCTGGAAGTCCTAATATTCCGCTAGATTGCAAGAATTCCTGCAGTTCATCAACAAGCAATATCTAGGCATCTAATCTGATATTGCAGATCTGGTAACTAAGACCTTTTGGCTTTACTATGGGATCCTTGAAGTCTTAATATTCCGCTATCTTTCAGAACTCCCTGCAATCCGACAACAAGCAATATCTAGGTATCTATTCTGATATGACAAACATGGCAACTAAGACATTGACTTTACTACGGGATCCTGGAAGTCCCAATAGTCCGTTAGCCTGCAGGAATTGCTGCCGTTCCGTCAGGTCCATCCTCTCAATTAATCTCCACCCCAGCGTGTCCTCCTCGCTCTATTGACTCGTATCCAGATGTAGACAAACACCAGTGCTCCCTTGCCACTTAACACAATGGTTCAATTAACTCGTGAATAAGTCACAATCATATTTAAACATAAACATAGATTTATTGGGAATTATGAAAACCTTTTCTTTTTTATCCACGAAAATTACAAATAGTATCATTTTTGTAAAATTGTAAAACGACTTTTGAAAACCATCCCGCATGTGTTTCCTTTGAACAAAAAATCAAAATTTATTTTAAGGATAAATAAAACGACTATTTCCAACCTTAGGGATGAGGTATGAAAGGATGCATTGTGAAGAGTAATGATAAACGGAAAAATTAAAGTGTCCAGGGATGGGAATCGAACCCACAGTGTTCCGCTTACCGGGCAGATGCCATGTCCACTAGGCTACCCTGGACCTATTTCTCCGTTCGTAAATAATGCATAATGTAATTTTTAATATAATATAATATAATGCGGCTTGTGATTGTAAATCGACATTTGAAAACTATCCCGCATGTGTTTCTTTTGAACGAAAAATCAAAATTTATTTTAAGGAGAAATAACGATTATTTCCAACCTTAGGGATGAGGTATGAGGATTTTTGTCTTATTATTAACCTTTCTCTATGCGTTTTAATAACTTTTATACTATATATAATTCTAAACAAAATAACATATTTACTATAATATTCTTCACAAGTTTTTTTTCTTCATATAGTAAATATATAAACATATTAAAACAAGAATATCCTAAAAGTTATTGAAATATTTGTAAACCAAATTTAGATTTAAATGCCAGACAAAAACCAAATATGATCAACCAATAATTCATTTTTAAAAACTGTACTATGTAAATCAATTTTTTGCATATCTGTCTTATATTTCCTACTTCATTGTATGTATTTATATGGATTAGATTCGGAAAACCTTCAGTAGCGTAGTTATACCTGTCAAAGCACTGTTGAGCCTGAAAGTTTGTATTGCCGTTAGATATATATATGTCGTAAACCCGGGTAAGCCAACAAGTGAGTTGGAAGCAGTCGGGGTTGAGTGGCAAGGCGTGCAGAGTGGGAAGTCCACACGGGACAGTAAGGACAAAGTTTGGGATCAAAATACGCTCTCCTAGTACGTCTCACGTGGCACCAGGACCAGGGGAAAGTTGAGGATTAACTGAGGAAAGCTCGGCGTCCTGCATGAAGCCGCGGAGGCAGAGAGGAGCCAAAACGGCGGCCACGAGGGCCGCCGTTAGACCTAGCACTGAGCGGGCCCTGTCCGAAAATATCCACTGTAACCTAACTAACTGTCAACATCCGGACCAACGCCCTTTTTGTCCCTCTCTGGATCCCTCGGGTGTCCGGTGGCAAGCTGGTGTCACTTTGAGACGACTAGAAAAGACGTCATACTTTATTACTTACATATCACATTGTTTAAATTACGATATATATATATTATAAATAAAAAGATTTTCTGTTTGATTTTCGATTATTTTGTGGATCATACTATGTCAATGCAGTCGTGGTTAAAAATCTTGAAAGAATAATTATAAAAATGATTTTGAATAAAAATGATTAAAATGATAAAAATGATTGCTTTAATTGAGCTTATGGGATATATATAAAACATAATTTGGTAGAAGTACTGTCTGGCTTAAGGCGTAAGAATTTTAAAAAAATGAAAAACTTATTTACATAATGTACAAAAGATTTGAGCCGGCCATCGGGATACAACAACAAAGAGTTTTTATAAGGGAAGCGTGACTTTCGGCGGTTGCTTTAGCGGAATATTTAAATCTATGAAAATATGATTTTTTAAATAAAATAATATTTTTATATACCTTATATATAATAAACTTTTCCCTCAGCGAATTGTCTTTTATTAATAACCAAATATGATTATAGGTATGCATTCCAAAAAGATTTTAGGATCAAAAAGAAGAAGTAAATAGAAAAACAACGGGTGTATTGTCAACAAATCAATTCTGTTGAAATCCCCATCATCGATACCATACTGTGGAAATCTTTGTCGCTTGTGATAATCCTCGGCTAAATTGACGTTCTAATTCTTCCTTTTTTTGTCGCTAAACCTCTTTCCGCTTTGAAACTTCGGAGATGACTTTCTTTCGAAGCTTTAAGAAAATAAATTGTGCTCTCTGTAGGGAAGATGTTGGCTGTATCATTTGAATCCTTCAAGCTGTCCTTTTTGAGATAGCAAATAGCACAAACTTGAGTCTAATTATCATACATATATATAATATGTTTAATTAAAAAGGCATGTAATGGATCAAAATATCATTTATTTTACCAATATTTCAGTTGGCTGAACGCCAACCTTTATCAAGGTATTATAACATTTTAATGTGTGTCAACAACAAACTCAGCGCCACACATTGTTGACACATATTAAATATGTTATAATACCTTGATAAAGGTTGGCGTTCAGCCAACTGAAATATTGGTAAAAGAAATTATATTTTGATCCAATAGATGCCTTTTTAATTAAAGATTTATTTATGGATTGCTCTATTTTCAAAATATATAATATGTGTGTGAAAAAAATAATTGAAAAAAAAAGACAGGTGTTGGTATTAAAATCAAAGAAGGCATATCCTGACCAGAAGCACATGATGGCAGTGCACCATCTAGTGGAACAGAAATCAACTAAATATTGATTTGGTCAAATATCAGGGAACAGGTTAAATAAATGTTTAGTATAATAATAAATCAGTCAATAAACTTTTTGCCGTGTACTTAACTAAGTATTCGAAAATAGAGGAAGTCATATATATTGTTGCATCAATTTTAATGCGCCCTACATTTATTCAAAATATTCTATGATATTTAATATTTATTTAAAACATATTATTTAGATTATCATCATTCCTTTTTATAGTTTCATTCCTTTTGTAATATTGTTATTGTACATATATCTTGATTGGTTATTGGAGCGAGAGAGGACCTAGACGAAGACTACGGATCACGACCTACGAGGAAGACAACAAATAAATAAACGAAATAACTTTAAAAGGTAATTTATTTTTATTTATTTATTTTCTTTGAGTATGGAAAACCGCTCGGTGTATAACACCAAGAAGGAGGAAACCAAGATCGATGACCCTGCAAAGCTGCAACTTGGTGTAACAATTGGTAGAGATGCTAGTTCCGACTCTGTTTTTAAACCCCAATATAGAAATTCCGAATTATGACGGGACAGTTAAAGGACATAAAGTTATAGTAAAATTACATTTAAGTACCAAAAAAAACCATCTCTCCTTTTAATTATGCATGAAGACAATTATTATGTTTATCACACAACGATAGAAAATTTCACAAAGAAAAGGTATCTATAGATGAAGTTTAGTTTTAGTATCCATTTTGACAGGAGAGGCAACCGTTTATATATGCTAAAAACAAAAAAGGCATATCCTGATCACTCGCATAAGCATTTTAGATGGTAGAACGCCATCTAGTGGAACAAAAATCAACTTAACATTGATTTAGGCTTATTCCATAATATTTAATCAACCTCTTTCTTGGTGAATCACACACACACACACAAAAGCATTTATTAAGACACACAGGTCTTACAGAGGATTCTCCTTGGGGTTACAAGACGGAGAAACCTATGAAAGTGGGAAATATACAAAGGGGTAAAAATGAAGAAAGATTATATACACATGGTAAATATATACAGATTATTATTTGAATAATCCTATGGATAATAAGAAAAAAATATTTTGGAAATATGGATGGGAGAAGTGGAGAGCGAAAAGAGGAAAGACAACACTTTCTTGATGAATCCAGTTAAGCCTAGAACTTTTTAATCAACTAGAGAGGTTGAACTCTTTAATTAATAAATCATTTTTCTATATAAAGAGAGAAATGTGATACTTTTTTGGTACATGAATATCATCCTCCCGCAAATGTATATTGTATTCTTATAAAACAACACTTAAAGTTTCACCGCAGAAGTTTCTTTTCTGTGAAAAATCAATTTTTATTTCAAAGAGAAATATTTACTATTTCTGAGTAATGGCGAACGGAAAAATCCGTTCGCCATTACTCTTCATATTTTCACCCTTTCATACTTCATCCAAAAAAGTTAGAAATAGTAAATATTTCTCTTTGAAATAAAAATTAATTTTTCACAGAAAAGAAACTTATGCGGTGAAAAATTAAGTGTTGTTTATAATCATACGCCGCAGTCCTTTATAAAATATTGTATTCTTGCCTGGAAATAGGCCCTTGCCATTCCACCAGCTTAAACACCAGTTTGGTAAATTCGATCGATTGTATAACTCCTTTCGTAAGATGTGATGAAATCGTCCCTGTACTGAAGAGGAACATAGCCTGAAACTATGGGTAAACAGGTTGGCTTTTTGTCTGAATATTACTAAATTTATGGTATGGCTGATTTTTTATCATCACTAGTTTTTTTTTGCTTATCCCTAGTACACGTGGTACAGGCCATGATAATCATGGTGGGTAGTTAGCGACTGCTTTTACTGTAAGTGCACCACATGTCTACACATGTGAAAGCAGTTCGACTTTGCACTTACAAATGTGCCAGAGCCCCGTTTGGTTACTTGCACTCGCTGGTGGGGTTGGACTTTTGCAAGAATCGGGGAGGCCATTGGGGCATTTTTTTTTTTTAAACAGAAAAAAGTGTCCAATGCGGGAATCGAACCCGGGTCGTAGTGGTCGAAACCAAACGGTTTAACCAGCCTTCCACCGACCCCCGTCGGTTCACTATTAAAATTATTTACTAAGGTTTTACCCGATTGAATGTTTTGATTCAAATACTATTTGTTACAATTATAAATTGTGGTCATGTGGCCTAGTGGTCATGGCATCTGCCCGGTAAGCGGAAGGTCGTGGGTTCGATTCCCATCCCTTGACACTTTTTTTATTTTATCCATTCTGACCATAATCTACCCGTGAACTTCACACAGACAGAATAAGGCAATTTTATAAGTAGAAGATGATATATTATTCTATTTAAAATTATATTTCATCGATTCAAATACTCTGTTAAATCGACCGCCAGAGGTCACGCTTACCCTTTATAAAACCGATTGTTGTTGTTCCCCGTTGGCCGGCTCAAAACTTTTGTACATTATGTAAATAATATTTTGTTTTCCTTATTCTACTCGCCTTAAGCCAGACATTACCTTTATCAAATTATGTTTTTATATATCTTATAAGCTCAATTGAAGCAATTTCTAATCTTTACTATTTTTATTATTTTACTTTCAAGATTCTTGCCACGACTGCACCACCAGAGATTAATCCTCAAGATAACCAAAATCAAGAAAATGACCAATAATTCCTCTACAAGCAATTAATCTCATAATCAACAGAAAGTTCATGAACAGTTCATATACAGAAGAACAACCTCCATGAGATGACACTCGCTCTAGAGGACTCCGCTCTACAAAGGACAGTTTTCATTTGCAAAATTACCATTTTTACTATTTAGCAACTCTTTGGTAAGAGGACACCTCACTGTAAAGGACACTGGCTCTGCAACTAGGGGTCCTTTACAGGGAGGTTCAACAGTATATATATAAAACAAATTAGGTATATCCTGACTACTAACATGAACGTATTCTAGATGGCAGAGCGCCAGATTAATTTTAATATTAACTTCATTTCTCATGTTTCAATGAACTATGCATCCGTCTTTAACGAGATTTTGTTTAAAATAATCATTATATCTTAAAATTCGAAATTCATAAATTGTTTTTAATTTTTTTCAAAATCTCACCCATGGTAACGTTTTATGTTTTAACTTTCATGAATATATTTCAGTTGGAAGTCACGGCGTGAAATCCTCTCATGGATGATATTAAAGGAAACCTGCACATAACTATCGTTATGATCAGCAAGTGCAGATTGACCAACCGTCCATGAAGGAAGTGGACCTCGAGACGTCGTCTGAGATATAGATGGAACAGACGACAGTACTGCGACACCACGGCGGATCTTGTCAATCTACTGACAATTGGTGACATCACTCGGGTCAATTCCTACCACCGACATCCTGGACATCATCTGGTATTGTCCTAAACCATGTCTGGGTATCGCTCTGAACGTTAGCTTCTAAGATCTTGGGCAGTTTTACCATCTATGGGTCAAATTATGGGCATCCTCTGGTATATTCCTGAACATCATTTTATATATAGCTGGACAAAACATCTGTGAACATCATGGACATTCTCTGGTATATTCCTGAACCTTGTCTAGGTATCGCTCTGGACGTTAGCTTCTAAGGTCTTGGGCAGTTTTACCATCTATGGGTCAAATTATGGGCATCCTCTGGTATATTCCTGAACATCATTTTATATATAGCTGGACAACATCTGTGAACATCATGGACATTCTCTGGTATATTCCTGAACCTTGTCTAGGTATCGCTCTGGACGTTAGCTTCTAAGGTCTTGGGCAGTTTTACCATCGTCCTGATCTATTTTTCTTATATAGCTAGACAACATCTGTGAACATTAAGGACATTCTCTGGTATATTCCTGGACATCATTTTATATATAGCTGGACAAAATCTGTGAACATCATGGGCATCCTCTGGTATCGTCCTGAACCTTGTCAGAGTGATCTGAACATTTAGCTTCTAAGATCATGGGCAGTTTTACCATCTCTTTGTCAATATTTGAAATCTACCTGGACAACATCTGTGAACATCATCGACATCCTCTGGTATCGTTCAGAACCTTGTCTGAGTATCGCTCTGGACGTTAGCTTCTAAGGTCATGGGCAGTTTTATCATCTCTTGATCAACTGTTAAGATCATGGAGCCATCTAGTGTGGCGCTCTGCCATCTAAAATCACATGTGCTCGTGGTCAGTACTGCCTTATTTGTTTTTAATATCAACACCTGACCTTATTTAATTTCTTCTATTATTTTTTTTTTTCACATAATAAGTTTCGTCAAACAGACAAGCAAATATGAAAAAGCCATCTCCTTTTCGTGCAACTGAAATTTGCTGAAGCCATCAGCAACTTTCAGTGGCACGATAAGGAGATGCCTTTTTCATAATTTATGCACCTTATCCCAGTACAATATCACATTTGTAGTATTTTTTCACAGACACTGCAAATGTTCTTTTTTTTTTCAGGAATTACTGGGAGACTAACTATTCCTCAAACACTCATGCTCATATAAAAACTTAAGGAAGTGTAAAGTCTTTGATGTCGTCGGTTATCTGTTTCTTTTTGAAGAATACACAATTTAGTTCACACTTGTTTATATCTCGTGTGTCTTCAATAAAGGTCACTGTGTATCAAATATCTTTCCTAGTTATTGTCTGAATCCCGATATACATGCTAAAAAGTACAAAATTCTTAAGTTTTGTCTATGAGTGTATCTTTCAGAGTTATTGTCTGAATCCCAATATACATATTAAAAAGTAAAACTACCTTAAGTTTTGTTCATGAGTGTATCTTTCAGAGTTATTGTCTGAATCCCAATATACATGGTAAAAAGTAAAACTTCCTTAAGTTTTGTCCATGAGTGTATCTTTCAGAGCTATTGTCATAATCCCGATATACATGTTAAAAAGTACAACTTCCTTAAGTTTTGTCCATGAGGGTATCTTTCAGAGTTATTGTCTCAATCCCGATATACATGCTACAAGTTACAACTACCTTATGATTTATCCATGAGTATACATTTAAATATAATTTTTAAAAGCTTCTATAAAACATACTATTTAATCTAGCTAAAATTTCTTTGAATCGACCGCTATTCTTTATATTGCTTTTTTAAAATCTTTTTTTTTAGAAGAAAATACTCTAAAAGAAATGAGAAACTCAGAAGTTTGTTGAAAGCCCAATGTAAACGATATTTCATTAAATGTTTTCAAATAAATCTTTTAGTAAAAGTTCGGTGGGGTTTATTGT
The DNA here is from genome assembly GCA_030710605.1 of Cordylochernes scorpioides. Classification (NCBI taxonomy): domain Eukaryota; kingdom Metazoa; phylum Arthropoda; class Arachnida; order Pseudoscorpiones; family Chernetidae; genus Cordylochernes; species Cordylochernes scorpioides. Next base: position 18,070,562 of record CP092880.1, read on the forward strand.
AAATCTTTACCTTTATTGGAATGTAAACTCACAGGGAAACTAATCCCGATTCTAAGAGATATAGTGATATATATATTGTTGCATAATTTATTCATTTATTTCAATTCAAAACGCTATGTCCCCCTAGGGACACTTGCGCTAAATGTACATACAAGTATAACAAAGAAAATATTCAACATGGAAAGATACACAGAAAGCGACTTAGAAAGATTCAAAAATATTATTTACATATAGAGATATTCTTTGAATTTTATTTACAGTTACATCATTAAATTAAAAATATATACATATATACGTGAAAAAACGAAAGAAAAATAAAAGATAAAAAGATCAGGTATTGAAATCAATATTAAAAATGGCATATCCTGACCAGGAGCACATGTGCTTTACATATATACATATATACACACATATACACGCATACACCTATATATTGTTTACAACCATAAAATATATCCAATATTTCCTTGAGATCGTTACATCAAAGACCATTTTTCTTAATGAAATCCAAAATATATTTACAAAGGAAATTAAATTTTATATATGTGTCCTTACTTGAAATTAAATCATGGCTAATGAACTTATTTTATTTTAATTTGTAATATTATTTTTCATATATTTTAAATTCAAATTTATATTTTATATTTACTTATTTTATTAAACAGAATATATATGTATTATAAACAGAATATATGTATTATAGAATCATCATTTGTATTTAGGTACACTGTGTGACTTCCTTGCTCTCTTTGATGTGAGAAATAAATAAATTATTCTGGAGTCTACTTAAAGTTATCTCATTATTCCCTTATATAAATTTGTAGGATGGTTGAAACACGCTCTGGTAAGATACAAGACCCGGCACAGGAGAGAATCAAGGTTGAAGAGTCTGCCAAGCCGCAACCTGGTGCAACAATGTATATATACTTGTCAAAAAAAAAATTGCATTCTCTATAAAAAAAAAAAAAAAAACATTTTATCAACTTTCAGAAAATGCATATACATGTACTTAATATGAACATGAGGGCATGAGATGATCATTTTTTTTTTTTTGAAACCGTAACTAGAATATAAGTGTTTAGAAAATCGCCTTTTTTATTCATCAAAAGGTATTTTAAATTGCCTTCAAGTGTGTATCATTAATTTAAATTATATAGGGTTTTTAAATTCTTAGTAGAATCTTCATTCTTCAGAATGTCAAGGCAGAAAAAAGGACGTCATACAAACAAATTTATGATTTTACAAAAGACAGAATCATAGGTCTCGGAGAAGGTAGAATTTCGATTAGAAAGTTGCTATGAAAGTAGGCTGCAATCAAAGTACACACACAAAGCTTTATTAAGACCACCGGTCTTATACAGATTCATCACAGGAAGAAATAATAGATGGAACTCCTATACTCCAGGCAGTGCAGCACCCAACAACAGCCTCCTGGTCCGACGCATGTCCAATGGCCACACGTTCCTTTGTGCATACGTCATGGTTAGCGAATCACTGAACAGACTAGTGTGGAATCAGCCGTGTTCTAGTCTTCACTTTCCTCATCCAAATGGACCACGACATTCGGCGATTCAATTACTCTCCCCCGAACGGTGACTGCGGCCTTGTAAGAATTTATATAAACCAAAAATAAGACCTTGATCAAACGTCATTGCATTCATCCAGTTATAAATTTGTTGACTATCGGATTGAGACAAGGATAAATCACCCAAGAGTTCCCCTCTTTGTTTCTCCAAGTAACAGCAATCAGAAATTGTATGCATGCAATCAAAATACTGTTGTAAAGATTTGGTATCAGTGAGGTCAGAGAAAGAAAAAAGTTAAAGAAAAATTGGCCCAAGTCGCCCTAAAGCAAAGAGAGATTTTTGAGATTTAAAAATATTTTATTGACACAAGGGACAATGGTAGCAAAGATAAATTATCTGAAGAGACGTCTTCTGACATTTTGTAATTTTCTGATGAATCCAGATTAAGTTCTGGGGTTCATGACGGCAGGATACATGTTAGATGTAGGCCTTAAGAAAGATCCCATCAGGACTGTATTGTGGAAAGGCATACAGCAAGAACCCCTAGCCTCATGGTGTGGGCGGCATCAGCTATGAAAGTAGGACTCCTTTAGTCTTTATTCAAAGCACAATGATTTGTCAGCTATACATAAAATATGTGTTGCAACTTGTTGTGTTACCATTTCTTGATAAGACTAATAATCCAATTTCCAACAAGATAATTTCCGACAAAATACAACCAACATATCACGAGCCTTCCTTCTAAATGTGGACAACCTTCCTTGGCCCGTATGTCCCCCAGATCTTTCCACAATTGAGCATGTATGAGACATGATGGAGAGGAATATTTGGCAATCTCCATAGCCAAGTAAACTTCAACAGTTTCGTCAAAAAATCGAAATGGCTTGTTCTAGCATCCCACAAGAAGCCATAAAATGAACACCTTGACCCGACAGACAGATATGGTAATGGCACCCAGTGATTGGACCAACAGACTAAGCAATGATCGAGGAGGGATATGGTCTATTGGAGATGATAAAGAAGAGGGTCATATTTGTATATCTTGTTCTTTACTCGGAATAAAATCAGGGATTACTGGAAGGATAAATGCAACTCTAATTTTATTTAATTCTTTTTGCTTGTCGGTTTGCACATGCACTTGTGTTTATGTTTTTTAATCATGAGGAACCAGAACCAATGACAGTGGAAGTGCATGTTTTCACCTTTACAATTCTTCTGGGGGGGTCGGTGGAAGGCTGGTTAAACCGTTTGGTTTACGACCACTACGACCCGGGTTCGATCCCCGCATTGGACACTTTTTTCTGTTTAAAAAAAAAAAATGCTCCAATGGCCCCCCGATTCTTGCAAAAGTCCAACCCCACCAGCGAGTGCAAGTAACCAAACGGGGCTCTGGCACATTTGTAAGTGCAAAGTCGATCTGCTTTCACATGTGTAGACATGTGGTGCGCTTACAGTAAAAAGCAGTCGCTAACTACCCACCATGATTATCATGGCCTGTACCACGTGTACTAGGGATAAGCAAAAAAAAAAAAACAATTCTTCTTACATGCCTGTTTCTTGTCCAAAGGCCTTCTTGATCTGTCCCGTGGAGAACTTCCCAACATTGTAGAGGGAATTGTAGATGGAAGGATGAATTTAAGACATAAAGAAAGTAGAAGATTGAGAATGGAAATCATGGTCAATTTCGAGAAAAGACCTTACAATACCAGCCATGAAAAAAGCTCTGAGAGGAAATATTACTGCTAGAGCATTATATATTGACGAGAGATAGGGATTTATGGATAGAAGACATGGAACTGAAAGATTGAGAATGGAATTCATGGACAATTTCGAGAAAAGATCTTACAATAACAACCATAGGGAAAGAAGCTCTGAGAGCAAAGTTTACTGCTAGAGCATTATGAGTTGAGGAGAGATAGGGATTTATGGATAGAAAACAAGGAAGTGGAAGACTGAAAATGGAATTCATGGACAATTTCAAGAAAATACCTTACAATACTAACCATAGGAAAAGAAGCTCTGAGAGTAAAGATTACTGCCAGAGCACTATAGGTTGAAGAGAGATAGATTGAACCAACTCAAGCTGGTGAGGACAGAGTTATGGATGATCAGCATTCTGTCAGAAGAAGAGTGAAATGATGAGAAGCCCACAGCATCTATCCTGATGAGTATCACCCAATCGATGCCGCCCACCCTGATCTCTGCTAACGAAGACTTATCGATCTAACAAGATGGCGCAACTGCCGGGGTTCGAACGCAAACCTCCTCTTTCCATACCTGGAGAGTTTACATCCGGTCGGCAAACTAGCAGTCGGCTGCACTTGTAGATATTCTTTTTTGTCCTCCAAGTAGTTCAAATCTAGTTATCTTTTTTTAAATAAGACAATTATAAATATTTTACTGATATTCTTAGTCTATAGTTACAATAAATTATAAAAAATTATACAAAGATAAATGTAATTATTTACAATTTGATGATCAACAAAATAAAAAACTGTTCTCTTAGGAAGAGAGGCTCCTACATCTTGAGAGAGTCCTCCTTCAGACAAGGATTGGATCAATTTGAACCGCTCTCAGTCAAAATATTTTTCTTTGAAATTAAGTATTTTTATATGTTAAAATACGTTCATAATATCTTATATGTCTCATTTTGAAGGTTCTACTTTCTTAAATAAATAGCAATGAGAAATAAGATGCTTTTCTACTTCGAAAACGTGATTTATCATTTTCTATAATGTTTGGTATCATTTTTAGATTGAAAGAATCAGCAACATTAGAGTTATACGTGTTTCTTTTATTCAATCTGGAAGAAGTTGCAAGCCACGAGTTCTTATTCGAGCCCTTACCTGAACATATTTCAGTACAGTCAGTAAGAAAGTTCAAGTAAGGGTGGAGAAAGGCTTCGAAACTACCTCTGATTTTAGCAAAATAACCTTTTCTAAATATTGTTGTGGAATCTTTTGATTAAAAAAATATTCAAAAATATTTAAAAATCAAACCTCTTTAATACTTTATCAGTGAAATGTATAAATAATAAATGTATTTAATATTCAATGCGCTCTTTAAAATATTAACAAAATTGGATTATCCTAAACAGCATCAATTCATATTTTAGTTTCACGTTACAAAGATATCACAAAAATCTCACCTAAACGTTTATACATTCTCTAATAACATTTTCAAACAAAACGATAATTTTTAACCATTTTGAAAGATATAAAATTTCATTCAATTATATAAAATAAGATTTTTTTGTTATGTTTAAATTGTCAAAACAAAAAAAAATCTTAAAAGAGATATTTAACTATTATAGCTTCCTCTTTCAAAAATGTAATAAAAATCTTGAAACGCGTTAATTTATTTTTTGATAAAAATTGCATCTACTTCCAATACAGGCCATAGTACAATCAGAGAAATGCCCCTCACTGCGTTCTATATTAGCTACTTCTTTCTTTCCGTACATTAGAGTATGTAAAAGGGGCTTTAATTTTCTAAATAATAGTCGATATAACACTCATGGACAAACTTAAGGAAGTGGAAAGATTTTATTGTCGCAGGTATTATTATTATTTTTTAAGGGGACAGAGGCAATTTTGTTCACACTTGGTTATCTTGTGTGTCTTCAATAAATGTCACTTTGTATCAAATATATTTAAGAGTTATTATCTGAATCCCGAAAGGTACAACTTCCTTAAGTTTTGTCCATGAGTGTGTCTTTCAGAGTTATTGTTTGAATCCCGATATACATACTAAAAGGTACAACTTCCTTAAGTTTTGTCCATGAGTGTATCTTTCAGAGTTATTGTTTGAATCCCGATATACATGCTAAAAGGTACAACTTCCTTAAGTTTTGTCCATGAGTGTGTCTTTAAGAGTTATTGTCTGAATCCCGATATATATGCGTAGATACAATTTCCTTAAGTTTTTTCCATGAGTGAATATACGAGTTTATATATTTCTATAGGTGTATTATGAATTTATTTTTTTTCTCTACATCATACCAAGCTCTACAAGCTTGATATCTTAATATGATTGAGTCGAGATAAGAAAAAAGAAGAACATTCTTTTTCTACCTGACTTATTTTCTTTTGTTTCTTCCTCCATTGTAGCTCATTGGGTAATTCTTTGTAAAACTGATGGTTATACTAAAGGATATATAGTTATGTCTATTGAAACACTAAATTCTTTCCTTTAGTTGTGTGTGTATGTGCAAAGACGTTCTTCCGTACAGTCTTTGATCTCAAAAGATCTACAAGGTAAATCTTACGTCGGTGTTATCGGGAACAAAATTGCTCCACGGCCAATTAGGAAGCTTGCGTGTTGCTTTGGAAAAAAAAATTCTTCGGGGCATTCTTAATTGAAGTAATCGATTGATGGTTTCAAGATCCGCGCACCGTTCGGCTGCTCTAAGCTTCTTATTCAAAGGTTACGTATAGATTCAATATACCGATGCTATATTCCTTCTACGTGGATAACTTGTTCTCAAGGTTTAAATTTGTATTTTATTGTAATTCCTTCTCAACTGAGGAATTCCAAAGTATCACTCTTTGTATATATTCCACATTAATCTTTATGCCCCATGGTATGTATTGGACTATAGACACACCGCAACATTTAGGTCTCTTTTGGAAATATCGCAACAAAAGCACCCCCCTCTTTTCCAAAACATTTAAAGGATTATCTTCATTTTAAGAGGAATTCGAGTTTTGTGTTTGGGTTAAATTGGCGGATAAAAAAATATAATCATTGACAAAACTTAAGGGAGTATAAAGTCTTTAATATCGCTGGTCATCTGTTTCTTTTAAGAACACAGAGTCAATTTTGTTCACAATTACAATTATTTTATTTCCAAAGCGCTATAGCCCGCAAGGGATACTTGCGCCAAACAAGGAGAAAAGTTTATTTACATAGGTTATTTACATTATTCAACGCATGAAAACATTAGAGATCCAGATTTTGTAGGAAGTTTAGAATGAATTTACAAAATGAAATGAACTTTAAATATGATTTTTTATCGGAAATCAAATCGTTAAGTTCACAAACAACTAGTTCATCCTTCATTCTATATTCTTGAAATGTTCACAATTGGTTATCTCGTGTGTCTTCTGTCTCTAATGTTCACTGTAATATCTTTCAGAGTTATTGTCTGAATCCCGATATACATGCTAAAAGGTACAACTTGCTTAAGTTTTGTCCATGAGAAATATATCTTCTTTTATAAGATACCTTGTTGCAGAATATTTGATGGTTGTGTATCTAGACAATATGTTCTTTTAAGATTCAATATTATTTTAAAAGACACGAGCGGCTTCTACTTTAGAAACCAGCTAAAGATTGTCCTAACATATTTTATTGGTTGAAGTCTATATCTTATGTTGGAACGGAGTAAACAATACAAAGTTCGTTTCCAAATTAAAAAACAATATTTTAAATATATAATGAATTAGAGCGTATATCTGAGTTAAAAATTATAAACTATTTATTTCGCGAAGATTTATTTAGAAGTAAAATACACTTATGGACAAAACTTAAGGAAGTTGTACCTTTTAGCATGTATATCGGGATTCAGACAATAACTCTGAAAGATACACTCATGGACAAAACTTAAGGAAGTTGTACCATTTTAGTATGTATATCGGGATTCAGACAATAACTCTGAAAGATATTACAGTGACCTTTATTGAAGACACACGAGATAACCAAGTGTGAACAAAATTGCATCTGTCTCCTTCAGAAAAAAAAAACTACCGGCGACATCAAAGACATTCCATTTTCTTAAGTGTTGTCCAAGAGTGTAATTTAGTACTTCTCTCACTACACACGCACAATGATTAAATATTTCACGTATAGCTGACAGTCCATTTTAGGATATTTCTTCTTTCTTATCTCCACACTGAGTGAAGTAGATTGCGTCTGCCTTTGTCATTAAGACTGGGAGCACTACTCAGTGGCAGGCCGACTTAGCTCCAAAAGAAATGGTCGCCTCTGACATGAGGAACAGACGCCATGTGCAGCCGCTCCTAACATGGAGTACAAACGCTGCTCATCCTGTATTCCTGGATTAGGAGTCCTTACAGGGTACTATCAGCCGGGCCAGCTGAGCCCAGGTTTTTTAGTGAGTTTGTTACTGCTCCCCCTCCTCCTTTTTCATCCAGGCTTGGGACTGGCAAAGGAGTTCTTTTTAGGATTTGCTTTCAGAAGAGTAATATTCTAAGAATGTATCTATATATGTTTTTCTACTATCCCAAATACATAAAATGATCACTTAGGGATACTGGGAGTGGAGAAAATTCCCTTTAAAGATAACTCTTAGTGATATTGTGTTGACTTTGTTTAGAATTTATAAATGAAACTGATTCCAAAAATAAATTATAAACAAACATTATATTCATGCTTTTTCAGAATGTGCCTGAATGACCAATTTTTGTGTCGTTGAGGTACAGCTTGCACCAGGCTGATGAGGGCCAACAGCCCGAAACGTGTCCGTAGTTAGCTTTCCTTGATTGCTCAAGAATAGGTATTTGGACAATTCTGTAATAATTAAAATTTCAACGAGAATAGTTGATATTTATTCCGATAGATGGCGCAAGCCATCAGCAACTTTCAGTTGCACGATAAGGAGATGCCTTTTTCATAAATATAAAAGAGACACTAATATTAAACAAAGGAACTCTTTTTTTCCCCTTTCGGTTAGCGCCTATGAACTAGTGATCTTACACACATACTCTGTGGGAGTAATTAATCAATTAAAATTTATATACAACATACTGTCAGTGTAGCATATCCACTTAAAAAGATAAATTAATTTTATAGACATTAAAAATAATCATTTATATATAAAACGATCACACAGTTATTATTAGGAATTGAACAAATGGGACAAAGACTATTCTTCCAATATATATTTATGAAGCGAAGTGTATATTTATGGATAAAAATGGGGTCGAATCGAAGAATTGATTTCAGTTTAAAATCGATAAATTAGTGATGGGTCACACTTGGTCGCTTAAAGGTGTTTGGACTCTGATTTCTGCAGCATTTTACTAGAATATTATCTGGGCAGGCTCAGCGAGGGAACGGACGATTAAAATTTATGGTAACGTTAATGTGTTTATTGATATTTGAAGAATAATCGATTTAAACAATAGGGAAAAGAGATTCGAAAAGAAAATAATAAGCACCCTGGATTTCTTGATATAAAGGCCGTTATAGTGGCCGTTTTTGGTGAGCCTATTATTTATTGATTGAAAATATACGCTTTGCCCAATGGCCTTCTTTTTTAAAATTTTCAAATGCTACCCTCTCTAAAATCCATAGAAGCCTCCGCAAAATTCATTTATCAAAGGCTCCAAAACGTAGATGAATCTAGAAGGAGTTTAGAAATAAAACATTAGCAACAAAAACATCGGATCAAATGTCCCACGACGTAATAAAGATCTAGATGGAGATAGAACACCAACAACAGAAACATTAATCAAATGTCCCACGACGTAATAAAGATCTAGATGGAGATAGAACACCAACAACAGAAACATCAATCAAATGTCCCACGACGTAGTAAAGATCTAGATGGAGATAGAACACCAACAACAGAAACAACAATCAAATGTCCCACGACGTAATAAAGATCTAGATGGAGATAGAACACCAACAACAGAAACATCAATCAAATGTCCCACGACGTAATAAAGATCTAGATGGAGATAGAACACCAACAACAGAAACATCAATCAAATGTCCCACGACGTAAAAAAGATCTAGATGGAGATAGAACACCAACAACAGAAACATCAATCAAATGTCCACACGTGGTAAAAAAGATCTAGATGGAGATAGAACACCAACAACAGAAACAACAATCAAATGTCCACACGACGTAAAAAAGATCTAGATGGAGATAGAACACCAACAACAGAAACAACAATCAAATGTCCCACGACGTAATAAAGATCTAGATGGAGATAGAACACCAACAACAGAAACATCAATCAAATGTCCCACAACGTAATAAAGATCTAGATGGAGATAGAACACCAACAACAGAAACATCAATCAAATGTCCCACGACGTAATAAAGATCTAGATGTAGATAGAACACCAACAACAGAAACATCAATCAAATGTCCCACGACGTAATAAAGATCTAGATGGAGATAGAACACCAACAACAGAAACATCAATCAAATGTCCCACGACGTAATAAAGATCTAGATGGAGATAGAACACCAACAACAGAAACATCAATCAAATGTCCCACGACGTAATAAAGATCTAGATGGAGATAGAACACCAGTAGGAAGACATGCCCAAGAATTCCACGACGTAATAAACCCGGGAAGCGAGGTGGACCCAGGAACTAATTGCATCAATGAACATAAATGTCGCCAAGGGTCACTAAATGTCCGAGCCGGAATATTTATCTTCCTCTCGGATCTTTTGTCCTACTACCTCCTTCTCACCCACATCAATGCACCGCAAATGGTCAACAAACACGTTCATAAACACCATGTATATTTAGAAAATACATTCAATATAATATATTTATTAATATATATATATTATAATATTATTTACCCATTTCTCTCTCTCTTAATTTCTCAGAGACAGAAGTAATTCTGTTAATAATTGGTTTTCTTTTATGTCTTCATTAATGGCCATTGTGAAAATCAAATATATATTTTAGAGTTAATGGCTGAATCCCGATATACATACTAAAAGGTATAACTTCCTTAAGTTTTGTCTATTAGTGTATCTTTCAGAGTTATTGCCTGAATCTCGATATACTGTATAAGCTAAAAGGTAAAACTTCCTCAAGTTAGGTCCAGTGAGAGTGTTTGTATTACTCTTTGTAAATTTCGTATTATAATGATTAATTTCGATAAAATCTGTAATAATCTAATAAACGATTTGTGAATAATTTCTTTTAAATATATTTAATTGAATTCCTTTTATTTCTGTCTGTTCAATTCATTGTGATCAAATTTAATATACTTCCAGAGCATGTATAAGTTTCCACTCGTGTTTATACCTGATAACTAATGAAGTTTACAAAATAATATACTTTTAAAAATTCTGAAATATCATTGTGAATTAGTCTGTTTATTTAATAATATTGAGTTTAATATTGCGTGTGTATATACACCTATCCCCCGATTTACACGGTACTTGTTTTACACGTTTTCGCTTTTACACGGTTTTCCAAAAAAGTTTTCTTTTATCGCACTCTATTATATGCCACTGTGATTGAACACATGCGCTGTGTACACATCACACGAGGAATCCCGAGCTTATGTGCTGACTTGCTGCACACGCACACTGTGTCTGTATTTCTAATTTTTTTTTTAATTTTAATTTTCGATTTACACGTTTTTCTCAGGAACGTATCTACCGTGTAAATCGGGGGATAGGGGTATTCACACACATGGACAAAACTTAAGTAAATTTCATATTTCGATGTCTTCAGTCGTTTTCTCTCCCTTTATTTTTTGTTTAAGAAGACAGAGGTAATTTTGTTCAGATTTAGTTATCTCGTGGGTCTTCAAAAAAGGTTCCTGTATATCAAATATCTTTAAAGAGTTATATATGCATCCTGTAATACATGCTAAAAGGTACAACTTCCTCAAGTTTGGTCTCTATGAGTGAAAATACTTTGTTTAGAATTTAGATGGAAATTTTGCCGAGGGGATATTGATCTAAAGAGGATTTTGACGGGATAGGAGACCTTTGTCTCTTTAGATTGTTTAGAATTGTATATACAGTTAAACCTGTCTATAGCTCCCACTCTGAAGAACGCCTCCCTCTCTATAGCGCCCGATTTTAAATACGTAGAACGATGCGATTTACATTAAAAGTGACCTGTCTATAGCACCCTATTTTGGTGAGTCCCAAGAGAAGGCGTTATAGACAGGCTTAACTCTATTTCAACTCTTGATTCTGATTATTTGTAAATTTAGAAAAATTAATTGAAGATAGTAAGTTACTAAATTTAGACTTTGTTTGACTAAATATAGTTAAAAATTAATAAATAAAATATTTTTTAAAAATCATTAATTAAAATGCACTAAAAGGGAGAAAATTAATATTTCAGCTACCACCATTATAACAATTTGATTTCAATTAGTAAAAATGAAAGCGGCGGAGGACAAAATGAATTTGGAACCTAATGTCATTTAATATAAGGCAACTGATTAGCAATTTTTTAGCTTTCTCTAATGTTTTATCTCCTTCACTTAATATATTATAAACACTAGCAATCGCTTTTATTTAAAATCATACAAATCTAATTGTTTAAAGGTGTGGTTACTAAAATATTTACTTTCTACATTCTAGTGCTAAAAGAATTTTCTCAAATGTGTTTAGTTTAATTAATTATTTTAGAAATAAAATTTCTTTTCGAATCGTCTCTTTCAATCAATGCGTACGTTTGTTCAATATTGGAGGTTCTTTCCAAGAAATAGAATAGTTAAGTGGTCTGTAAATACACTCATGGACAAAACTTAAGGAAGTTGTACCATTTCAGCATGTATATGGGATTCGAACAATAACTTTGAAAGATACACTCATTGACAAAACTTAAGGAAGTTGTACCTTTTTGGCATGTATATCGGGATTCAGACAATAACTTTGAAAGGTACACTCATTGACAAAACTTAAGGAAGTTGTACCTTTTTAACATGTATATCGGGATTCAGACAATAACTCTGAAAGATACACTCATTGACAAAACTTAAGGAAGTTGTACCTTTTTAACATGTATATCGGGATTCAGACAATAACTCTGAAAGATACACTCATTGACAAAACTTAAGGAAGTTGTACCTTTTTAGCATGTATATAGGGATTCAGACAATAACTTTGAAAGATGGACAAAACTTAAGGAAGTTGTACCTTTTAGCATGTATATCGGGATTCAGACAAAAACTCTGAAAGATATTACAGTCACCTTTATTTAAGACACGAGATAACAAAGTGAAAACAAAATTGCCTCTTTTAACTTCGAAATATTATATATATAGACAACCGACGATATCAACAACAACAACAAAAAGGTTTTTTATTAGGGCCCATTGCCCTGTATGGATTCGCCATACAACAACAAAATAACACAGTAATTTTTTTTTCTCCCTTGCCCCATGTGCACGTGAGCCTTTGTTTAAAAAGGGATTTATTTACACATCTGTTCTAAAACTTTCCTCACTACCTCTTTTGTGTATGAATCTATTTACAATTGATCAGTAGAAATTATAACAGACGATATCAAAGACTTTCCACTTTTTTAAAATTTAGTCCATGAGGGTAGATTTTGATTCAACTGCTGAGAGGTTTGATACCCGAAAGCTTGAGATGAATATATATTTTTAAAAAACAAGGAACATATCTATGAAGCCGTTTTGTTTTTATTTATATTTATTAAAGAATATTTCACCTTTCCAAATTATTCAGTTTATCATTATATTAAATCACGAAAACGCTGTAATAGAGATGTATTGCATCTGTTGTGTGTGTCTCTTTATTTCATTATAGAGTTTCATGTAAATGTTGGCGGACAAGCAAAATAAACCGATTTTTGACATCCATGAATGGGGATCAAATCCCGAATTGGGAACTTTTTCTGAAGAAATAATTTCTTCAATGGCCCCTGATTCTTGAAAACTTTAACTCTACCATTGAGTGCAAGAAATCAAACAAGGCTCTGACACACTTGTGACTGCAAAAGTCCAACTGCTTTCTATATATATAGCGACTGCATTTAATGCAATTGCGCATTTCTATATATGTAGACATGTACAATTGCATTAAAGGCAGTCGCTAACTATCCACTATTTTTATTACGACCTGCACCGCATGTACTTAAGATAAGTAAAAAATATATTTAAATTTAGTAATCTATCAAATAAAATTTATAAAGAAGGATCCGATAAAAAATCATATTTAAAATTCAATTCATTTTTGTAAATACATTCTAAACTTTCTACAAAATCTGGATCTCTAATGTTTTCATGCGTTGAATAATGTAAATAACTTATGTAAATAAACTTTTCTCCTTGTTTGGCGCAAGTATCCCTTGCGGGATATAGCGCTTTGGAAATAAAATAATTGTAATTGTAATAAAGAAGGATCCTTATACACAACAATTAGCCATTTCACCCTTCAGAGCCGCTCATAATATTGAAAAAGAAAGACTGCTACTTGAAATGTAAGCTATGCGGAGATGATATTCAAGATTAGATGTCCCATGGCATTCTTCATTCTTCCCATCTTCAGGAAAATAAGATAAAAAATGGGAATTTAATAACTATTAACGTAGCAAGTCAAATTTTCACTTTTTCTTTGATTCATTGTCCTATGAAAGCTTTGTCAACTTGAACTACCACTGGTTCTACAGTTCATCAGAGAAAACCGATAAGAAATGTAAAAGAAGATTACTAGAAGACACGCAATGATTGTTATGTCTTCAATGAGATCTAGAGAAGGCAATTAGAGAAACTTTAACTGAATATTTTACTAAAAGAAAAGGAAGATAGATCTACCTATTCAGCCTATCTCTAAAAAAATAATATTACGAAAATTTCTATAATATGTAATATCATCTTTCTATTCAGAATATATTTTAAAGTTCTCACCTTTGAAGAAAATACACCTATCTCCCGATTTACACGGTAGATACGTTCCTGAGAAAAACGTGTAAATCGAAAATTGAAAATTTTCGCGAAATTTTTATGCGAAGAAATACAGACACAGTGTGCGTTTGCAGCAAGTCATCAGCACATAAGCTCGGGATTCCTCGTGAGATGTGTACACAGCGCATGTGTTCAATCACAGTAGCATTTAGTATAGTGCGATAAAAACAAAAAAAAAAACTTATTTGGAAAACCGTGTAAAAGCGAAAACGTGTAAAACAAGTACCGTGTAAATCGGGGGATAGGTGTATATGAAAGCGCATTTCGAAGATAAAAACTACCTGATTTACATATTCAACTATCCTCAAAGCGAAGAAATATACTCTAATAATAGCAACATAAAACGATGATAGAATAGGAGTATCTTATACTAACTTTAATAGCACGTTTCGGACGCATGGGTCCTTCTACAGGCTTTTACGATCGTAAAGTCATCGTAAAAGCCTGTAGAAGGACGAATGCGTCCGAAAGCTTGCTAAAAAAAATCGTATAAGATACTCCTATCATCGTTTTATTTTGCTATTTTAATTTGAAAAGTTCAATTTATTCGATACTCTAATAATCTTGGATACAGACGAAAACCTGAATTATCTTAAGAAGCTTAACTAAAAGGTGGATAACCAACGACAGATTTACTTTGATGCAACTACAAAGAAAGGTGATCACAATGTTTTCAACAACATCTATCAGACTTTCATTATGATTATCTCTTTCTCACTTTATACGAAAGTTTCCATTTTGATGTTGTGTCGAAGTAAAATTACTGAAGATTTATACTTTGTTAGATTTATGAATAAAACGAAGTTTTTAAATCAAGGCTGGCTTCATGAAGACTTTTATTCATGACTAAATATTTCGAAGAGATTCTCAAAAATTGGATTTTCGAGAATAAACCAGTTTGGTTACGGGGAAGATCCCCGCTAGAGTTTCTTCTTCCATACAGGTTGACATGGTCTAGGTCTTTGAAGACAGTTAATTAACACCTCCAATGAGCGATCTATTTGTTATAAATGTTACCTCCATGAGCGACCTTTTAGTAAAATCAATATTGGCTTTACATCTCGCACATCCTTCAATGAGAGGCTACCTCCAGGAGCATTCATGTATTTTTGATACGGTCTCTTTTGGGAGGTTCTGCTTTATTATATTGTAACGTTTTCGTGTTAAATGTTAAAATATGTTTTTACATTGTTAATTTAAGTTTGTTGTTGTTTTATAATATGGAAGATACAAATTAAATTGTTGTTTATTTTCGTTTGTTTAAAAAAAAAGGCATGATAACAAAATAACTTTTTAAATTTATATACAAAATTCATTGAAAAAAAAAAAAGAAATACACCAATACCTCGCTTTGCGTCGTTTCGTTTTGCGTTTTTTTCGAAGTTGCGTCGCTGCTTAATTTTTACTGATTTTCACTGTGCGTCGTTAGATTTTCGAAGATGCATTGTTTTGGATTCGAGTCTTTATTATTATTTTATTTTATTTTTTTATTTTTTTTTACTAAAATATGGCAACACCTTTGTTTTTGATTGCGCCAATTTATTTTCACTTTGCGTCGTTTCAATTTGCGTCGTGTTTTTTTGGAACGTAACCCCGACGCAAAGCGAGGTATGGGTGTACTTATTTATAAAATTCACAAACATGACAATATTGTATAGTTTTGGTAGAAAGGTATATGGTATTGAAACATAATACAATGTATCCAGTTTATTTAGACTATTTATTAATTTGCATTTTTTGGCATTCACAGCAGAATGGTTTTTCATGCTGATCTTGTAACTAAATGTTACTGATGGCTTGCGTCATCTATCAAAATGTATATAAACTATCGATTTTTTAAAAATTCTGTGATATTACCCAAACACACACAACCGTGTCTTTTATACTTTACTAAGTAATATTTATGTCAAATATTATCAAATAAAAAAGCTACAAATGATTGGCATTTGTTTCTTTGATTGACGCAAGCAATCGGCAACCTTTGGTTACATGATCAAGAGAGGTTTTAAATACCTGATCTTGTGAATTTTTCCTTTTAGATAATAAAAAATACATATATTGGATTGAATAAAAAGATTTATTTGCCAATATATGCCTTTTTATTAAAGATTTAAATTTGGATTGTTCTTTTTTCAGAACGATTTTCTACCTTTTGTTCTATTTAGTTTTTCATATAGTTTTAATTCTAATCCTCTTTCAGCTTTGGTGCTTGATTATTGTTAAATGAAGAGTATGAATGACACTAAACAAGGTGGTTGTTGTTGTCTTGTCCAATGAAGATCCTCAGATGTCTCCCTACCTCTCTATCAGAGCAGTCGCAATGTCCACTATCTTGGGTGTGTAAACTACTGTTCTGGGTCTATGTCAATTTTCGGTTGTTGACGTGTCCAATGAAGAGCCTCAGATGTCCCCATACATCTCTATGACAGCAGTCGCAATGTCCTCTATCTTGGGTGTGTAAACTGCTGTTCTGGGTCTATCTCAATTTTCGGTTGTTGACGTGTCCAATGAAGAGCCTCAGATGTCCCCATACATCTCTATCACAGCAGTCGCAATGTCCTCTATCTTGGGTGTGTATACTGTATTGTTGTTGTTGTCGTGTCCAATGAAGAGCCTCAGATGTCTCCATACATCTCTATCACTGCAATCGCAATGTCTTCTATCTTGGGTGTGTGAAGCTGCTGTTCTGGGTCCATGTCAATTTTCTGTTGTTTTCGTGTCCAATGAAGATCCTCAAATGTGCCCATGCATCTCTATCACAGCAGTCGCAATGTCCTTAAACAAAGTGGTATATTATATATAGTCGAATAAGACTAAAACAAAGTCATTAGAATAGGATGAAAAGGTAATTCTATACAGCTTTCGCTGAATTACAAAATTCCAGAGGTATTTCAGTGGTTATTTTCGTCTATTGACATCAGTGGTTTAAGAGAAGATCAATAATGCTTGTCCCTTAAATGGTTTTCTAGAACCTTTCAGTTGGTTTGTAGAAGTAAAGTACTCGTAGATGTGAAAAATAAGCATCCCTATACATTCTAGTTAACTATCTCTAAATACAGTTAAACCTTTCTATAGCGCCCTCTCTTGGGACTCACCAAAATAAGGTGATATAGAGAGGGGGTGCTATAGACAGGTCGCTTTTAATGTAAATCGCAGCGTACTACGTATTTAAAATCGGGCGCTATAGAGAGGGAGGCGCTATTTAGAGGGGGCGCTATAGACAGGTTTAACTGTAATATACTTCGTACATGCAACAAAGTGATTTGTATTCTTGTATTTAAAATGTTAAATTAAGAACGGATGACGTTTATGTGCAAGACGTATATATATATATATATATTTTTTTTTTTTACACAAATAAATTTACTGGAAATGCGTTTTTTTTTTTTAAATATCACCGAATATTATTGCAATGATCATTGCAGTAAGGTCTGTAGAGATAATATTTGATGATATTTAAAAGAAACGCATTGCCAGTGTTATGTATTCACATTTTCATAGAGATTATTTATCATCATCATTTGCTCTATAAATACTTTGTTTTTAATTAAAATGTGGTATGCAAAAATGGCTAGCGTAGCGTCATAATATTTTAAAGTAGATACATAATAATTGGCGACGAAGGTAAATCTTTTAATAAGTTAAAGCTGAGGTAAATCTTTTATTGTTACTAAGTTAAAGCTTAGGTAAGTTGAATTTTATTTTAGAAATGGCGAGTTTTGGAAATATAGAATCTTTTGATCCTAAAAATCCAGAGAAATGGATAGTGTACTTGGAAAGAATGAATATTTTCTTCCTGGCTAATGATATTGTAAAGGTTGAAAGACGAAAGGCTATATTTCTTACGCTAATAGGCGCTGAAACACTTATGCTATAGCAAGATCGTTGGCCTCGCCAAAAGAATTATCTTTGGAATATGATGACTTAATTAAATTATTGACGGATCATTTTTGTCCTAAGCCAAATATAATAGTACAAAGATTCTTTTTCAATAAAAGAAATCAGGGTGATGAATCAGTTAGTGCCTATGTTGCAGAGCTAAGAAAGTTAAGTGAAGATTGTGAATTTATGGATTTGGAGGATCGATTGAGAGATAGACTGGTGTGTGGATTGAGAAACGAATCAATAGTGAAAAGATTATTATCTGAAAGTAATTTAACTTTTGAAAAGGCCTTAAACATTGCTATATGTGATGAATCGGCTAGTGCAGACGCCAGTGTTTTGCAAGAAAAATTACGGAAGTAAATATGATGAAAAAAGCTAGCAAAACTGAACCACCTAAATTTAAATCGGGCAAAGTTCATGTTAAGAATTCAAGAAATTTAATTATAAAATAATTATTTGCATACGTTGTAAAGGAAATCATATGCCAAATGTATGTAAATTCCGAAATGCTAAATGTGGCAAGATTGGTCATGTACAAAAAGCTTGCTTAACAAATGTTGGTAAATCTGAAAACCTATATAGGGCTAATAGTAATCAAAATTTATGTTGCCTGAGAAGGGAAGAGATGAGCAATCCTTATTATATAACAGCAAATTTGGATAATCACGATGTACACATGATAATTGACTCGGGAAGTGCATACTCATTATTAAATAAAGAAACTTTTCTTGAATATTGGAAATTGTCGCAACTTAAAAGATCTGAGATACTTCTAAATACTTGGTCATCCAGTCAAGTAAAAATTCTTGGGAAACTCTATGTTAAAGCAAGGCTATCCCATGGTAGTAGAAGTTTGCCAATTTTAGTGGCTGATGGTTTAGTTCCCAACATTCTGGGAAGGCAATGGTTTTCAGCTTTTCGCCTGAAGTTACACTTTTTAAATTCATTGGAAACTAATCCTATTTCACCTGATTTCGAGGAATTGTTTAAGAAGGAAATTGATGTCTATAATGGGCCATTAATTCACATTGATATTCCTGATAATGCTGAGCCCAAATTTGTGAAGGCCAGAACCGTGCCGTTTGCTCTACGAAATTTAGTGGATGAAAAATTGAAAGTACTAGAGGAACAGGGTGTTATCGAACCGGTAAAATTTACTAAATGGGCTTCTCCAATTGTTACAGTTCTGAAGAATGATGGCTCCATAAGAATTTGCCACGATTATAAATCAACAGTTAATTTATACTCTAATCCTGATAAATATCCGTTGCCTACAATTCCGCAACTATTGGATAAGTTGAGAGGAGGCAAATTGTTTACTAAAGTAGATATGGCTCAAGCGTACCAGCAGTTGAAAGTTGATGAGAAATCTTCAGAAATCCTGGCTATTAATACGCATAGAGGCTTATATAAGATGAAACGTCTACCTTTTGGTTTGAATTCTTCCGTTGGAACTTTCCAGAGGTTTATGGACACTCTTTTGAGTGGAATTGATGGAGTAGCGGTATATTTGGATGATGCCCTTATCGCAGGAAGTAATTGTGAAGACTTAAAAAAGAAAACTGAAAAAGTTATTTTGCGTTTCAAAGAAGCAGGACTTCGGCTTAAAAGAGACAAATGCAAATTCTTCGTGTCTGAAATCGATTTTTTAGGACTAAAAATTGACTATAGAGGAGTTCATCCATCTGATGAAAAGCTTAGAGCTATTAAAGACGCTAGACCGCCATGTAATAAAAAGGAGTTAATGTCTTTCCTTGGACTTTTGAATTACTATGAAATTACTGTGACCTTCCAGTCAGTTCTGAAGGCCATTTTTAGAAATTCTTGATGCCTAACATCCACGACAAAGTGACTCGTGAGCTTTATGCTCGAATGGTACACTGTAAATTTGAGAGGAAATAAATAAAAATGAAAGGTTTTTAAAAAACAAGTCCACAGTGGTTGAACCGCTTCATAGACTGTTGGATAGTAATTCACCTTGGAAATGGAGAAGAGAACACCAAAGATCTTTTGATAAGGCTAAAGTTTTGATTAGTTCTGAATCGGTGTTGGCTCTTTTTGATGACAATTTACCTATTTTAATCAACTGTGACGCATCAGAGTATGGCATTGGCGCCGTTTTGTCTCAAATACACCATGGAGTGGAAAGACCAGTTATGTTCGCCTCCCGAACTTTAAATAAAACTGAGAGAAGATATGCAGTAATTGATAAAGAGGCATTAGCGGTTATTTTTGGTGTATCAAAATTTTCACAGTATCTTCTAGGGAGAAAATTTAAAATATTAACTGATCATAAGCCCCTAGTTGGAATATTCAACCCAAAAAAGCCGATACCTCAAGTGCTATCGCCGCGCATGTTGAGATGGTGTTTGACTCTGGCTGCGTATACTTATACTATAGAGTATAAACCGGGAAAAGTAAATTGTAATGCCGATGCATTAAGTAGACTTCCTTTAAATGAATGTCCAAGTGTAGTTCCGAACCCTTCAGAGGTGTTTTTTATAGAATCGGAGCATGCTGCAATTAATTCTTCGGAAGTGGCAAAACTAACTAGTAAAGATCCAATCCTTTCTAAGATTAAATTCTGGGCAATGAATGGGTGGCCTGAAAGGAGAGTTGATGATAAATTTAAAGATTTTGACTCCAAATCTAATGAAATATCAGTTCATAAAGCTTGTTTATTGTGGGGGAGCAAGGTGATTATACCTGAAAGATTAAGAAAAGATATTTTAAATCTGTTACATGATACTCATATTGGTATAGTGGGGACAAAAGCGCTAGCTCGAGGATTATGCTGGTGGCCCGGGATGGATAAAGAGATTGAACGGATGATTTCCAGTAGTGCAGTTTTTGTCGTGTAGTCACGATCCGCCAAAAACTGACGTATATCCTTGGATTTGGCCATCAAGACCTTGGTCGAGACTACATATTGATCATGCGGGTCCCTTTCAAGGAAAACTTTTTCTGGTTGTAGTAGATGCCTATTCTAAGTGGATTGAGGCTAAAATCGTGTCTACAACATCTTCTGAAACTACCATCAATAGTCTAAAAGAAATATTCGCGACTCACGGGTTGCCGGATGTGATAGTTTCAGATAATTGTACGTCCTTCACATCGGAACTTTTCAAGACTTTCTTAAAAAGAAATGGCGTAAGGCACATCTTGTGTGCGCCTTATCATGCAGCGTCGAATGGGCAGGTGGAGAGAGCTATTCAGACGCTTAAAATCTGCTAAGAAAGAAAACAGCTCGGGAAATTGGACGACTAGGTTATCTAGATCTTTGTTATCGATGAGAATAGCGATAAGCAGCACGACGCAAAAATCCCCAGCACAGTTGTTGATGAACAGAAACCTGAAGAGTCTCTTAAATAAATTTCATCCTGAAAGTGTGTCTGAGGGAAGGATGCGACAGGAAGACAGGTTTATAAGAAATTGGAAACCCCATAGAGTAGTAAATGAAGGACAGGCAGTTATAGCACGAGGGTACCATGGCCCCAGATGGCTACCAGGTGTAGTGCAAGAAAAACTGGTCCTGTTTCTATTAAGGTAGAGACAGATGACGGAGAAATTTTGAACCGGCATTTGGATCAAGTCAGAGGTTGTGGAGAAAGTGAAGCAACTCCGTCTACATCGTCAACTCCACAAGAGTCAACTAAAATTGAGGACCCCCAAGCTGGTCAGGAAATAGATCCTACTGGTGAAGCGTCGAGTCCTATTTTGAGAAGGTCCTCAAGATTAAGAAGGCCTTCGAAGGTTTTTGAAATGTAAATTTTTGTTGTGGGGAGAAGTTGTTATGTATTCACATTTTCATAGAGATTATTTATCATCATCATTTGCTGTATAAATACTTTGTTTTTAATTAAAATGTGGTATAATCGGACTAGAAGACCATTCTCTTATGGCCAATTAGTCTCAACAACAATAAATAATAAAAATAAAATGTGGTATGCAAAAATGGCTAGCGTTGCGTCATAATATTTTTAATTGGATACATAATAGCCAGTAAATTTATTTGTGTAAAATTTTAACAATAGATGGCAATTAAATTTAATTTACGTATATATATATATATGTATTTAATTTAAAAGGCATACTAGTATATTAGATCAAATTATCATTTATTTTACCAATATTTCAGTTGGATGAACGCCAGCCTTTATCAAGATATTATAACATATTGATGTGTGACACACATTAATATCGTAAAGTTAGAGGCTGCCTGGCCGGCATTCATATTTCTTGAAAATAAAGATACTTCGGCCAGTAAATCTTCTTTAAACAATTTTTTGTTTGCTCCTGACGAGGACAAAAGATTTTTGTCGAAACGTCTAGATAACAAAAAAATTTACTAGCCGAAGTATCTTTATTTTCAAGAAATCCTGAAGTTTGCCTTTCTTAATTTTCTATGTTACAATATAAATATATATATAGGGTATATCTAAATAAATCGTCAATACAGAGGTAGGGTAAAGAGATGAGGATACTGGAGATAATCAGAGTTCCGATCTCTGGAAATCAAGTTGGGTCCAAGAAACAATAGGCGCCAATCTTTTCCAAATTCCCAACCAATTCTCGTTACCCTCCGTTCCCAAGTTTGGAGAAGTTTCTAAGCGATTTATTGTGTTGGTGCTTTATAGAAATGAGAATTGAAAGGCATTGTGGGATTGTTACCTCAACGACCAAGAGTTTAAACTATCCATTGGCACCGTGGCTGTCTGAGACGTTTTCTTCTGGGCTCACTGCCTGAGCTGTAAAATAGAGTATGCAAATACGATTTTCAAACAAAATTTTACTGTACCTAAATAAGATTTAAACCTGCAATTTCCTTTTAAATAATAAAAAAGGTTCGTTGTCAATTTCTCCTTTCTGTTATTATCACAAAACAAGAAAAACTCACAATATCTATATATCTAAATGAAGCAAATAAAATTGATCAATGAAATTAACTTTCTAAGAAGAAATTAAAGCTGTCAGCAACAAATTTCTTTATTGAAAAGGTAAAAGCTTGGCGAGCTTTCATATAATAACGTCCTTTATACATACATAATTAACTTGAATTTTATAACTAACCAGAGAAATATACAAGGTTATCCTAAAAGTTCGTAAACACTTGCCTAAATTGAAACATCAATATTATTTTTCGTTATGTACTTTTATTTGGAATACGAAATATATTTGTTATATATAATATTTTATAAACCCTATGGTAGAAAATTGCAGGAATTCTATATAAAATATATTGCAGTACTTTGCAACAAAGTTATTTTATTAATCAAGATGGAAAGCTTTCAAGTACTAAGACCTCTTCTATAGACTTATTAAATAAATAAAGCTGTGTAAAACATGAAATACACGCTACAGTACACGCTTGTTATGTGGTACATATACTAAAATTGGAACGATATACGTGACCATACATGATAGAAATTTATTCTAGAATGGTATCACGTAGGAAAAAAGGAAAATTGAGACACCATCCGTCCAACTAATCTCACTTATTCGCTGAAAGAGCATCCTAAAGGGTAACGAACGAAGGAAGGGATGCTGATGGAACACATAGTTGAATTAATTATATATAATGTATTTGTATTATGTATAAAGTAATTGTATGACGTATTATTATGTTTTTTGCCGTAATAATAATATTTACCAAGTAATAAGAAAAACACGAACTTTTGGGATAATCTTATATATCACAGGGATACTCATACATAACACGAATACAAACTTATATTTTGATAAGCCTGTTAAAGAACGTTATTTTCTGAAAGCTTGCCAAGCTTTTACCTTTTCAATAAATATACTCTTCACCGTCAGCGTTTATTTCTTCTTAGAAAGTGAATTTCGTTGATTAATTTTATCGCTTCCATTTATATATATAGAACCACACTTGAAGTTACACCGCATGAATTTCTTTTCAACGAAAAATCAAATTTTTATTTCAAGGTGAAATATCGACGATTTCTAACCTTTTTTGGATGAGGTATGAAAGGATGAATTATAAAAAGTAATGATGAACGGAAAAATAAAAGTGTCCAGGGATGGGAATCGAACCCACAATGTTCCGCTTACCGGGCAGATGCCATGTCCACTAGGCTACCCTGGACGTATTTTTCCGTTCGTAAATGTAATACATAAAGTAACTTATATTTACAGTAAATTTATTTTTACAATCACAGGCCGCAGTGAATTATATTGTATTATATATATATATATATAGAGAGAGAGAGAGAAATTGAGAGTGTTACTGTTTTGTGACAATAACAGAAAGGAGAAAGTGACAACGCGACTTTTTATTCAAAAGGAAATAGCAGGTTTAAGATCTCATTTAGATACAATGAGAATTGTCGTTTTAAAATCATATTTCCAAAATCACTTTATTAGGTACCGCTCAACAAGAGCAACCTAGTTTATGATAATTGAAACAATGAATGTGAAGGTTATTCACATATTAAACAAAATGTTAACGCGGGATTCAATCCCGGTTCATGGCTGTCGGGAATCGTGGGTGTTACCCACTCGTTCACCCAAATCGTATTTGCATACCCCCATTTACCTATACCGATTTAATATAGTTGCCTAGTTGGCTTTCAAATGATATTTTGCCTTTTATGAATAAAATTTAACTCTGTAATTCGTCATTTTTTTGTGATTGTTATGCATATAAGATAGATAAAACAAATGAATGTGTTAATCTGGAATTAAATCGTTTATTTGTTTATTAACTTCGTAATGTTGGTTGGTTCTATCCATTCTGTCTGTCTTTGTGTTGATATTCTTTATTTCAATATTTTAGCCCTACTACACATTGGATAACTAGAACACTATAGAAATAAAACACAGAAGGTAATGGTAGTCAGTTTCTTTGTTGATACTAATCTTTCTCGTTACGTTCTATTAAAATATCAATTAATTATCAAATTTTTTATTTCCAAAGCGCTATATCCCGCAAGGGATACTTGCGCCAAACAAGGGGAAAAATTTATTTACATTATTCAACGCATGAAAACATTAGAGATCCAGATTTTGTAGAAAGTTTAGAATGTATTTACAAAATATGAATTGAACTTTAAATATGATTTTTTATCGGAAATCAAATCGTTAAGTTCACAAATAACTAGTTCATTCTTCATTCTATAATCTATAATCTTGAAATGCTGGTCAATCTATGATAATATTCTATTAGAATATCAGCAAACAAATCTAAGGCAATAGCTTACTATTCATCATTATGTAAGGACCAGTCAACAAGTCAATGAATTTGAGACGAAGAGTAAAGCCAGTTCAATTTCTATGTGAATAACACAAGATGATTATTACCTTACCCAATTGGGAGAATCTTTATGGGGCAAGTCCCTAATAAAGTACTTTGTGTGTGTTACGTTCTATTAGCCTAAGATAATCTGAAATAATGACCGAATCCATAACCATGCCATAAGGAAGTATAGCCGTCTCTGTACTTAGAGACCAGTAGATTAACCTCATGGTATACAGGCTCTCTTGGCATTTCTCTAAATTTTCCAAAGCTATAAAAAACTGAATTTAATATATTATTATCATTCTATAAAATTAAAACTTATAATTCAGTTTATTCATCTCTTCATTTATATATTCAACTAGCGGATGTGCCCAGCTTCGCCCGGGTTTTACCCGAGTGAATGTTTGTCTAACGAACATTTGTTAAAACAATTCTCTACAAACTTATAAAGAAAAAGATATATTTTGATAATTTGAAACTCGTAAATTTGAATCTCTCGATAAAGTGAACATTTTTTCCCGGTCCCTGTGTGCCGTGTCATCCTGAATTTTGTCTTCCATAATTTTCTACATTACAAAATCGTCGTTTTATCTAGTGAACATTTTTTCCCGGTCCCTTGAAAGATATTCGATAAGTTGAATAAAATCATGGTCGTGAATCTCTCGATAAAGTGATTATTTTTTCCCGGTCCCTGTGTGCCGTGTCATCCTGAATTTTGTCTTTCCAAATTTTCTACATTACAAAATCATCGTTTTACTACATATTTTCCCGGTCCCTTGAAAATTACTCGATAAGTTGAATAGAATCATGGTCGTTTATGGAAGATGGACGTAGTTCCCGGAGGTTACCCGCCCCCCCAGCGCCAGGACCTCTTGATCCCTCTGATTGGCCGGCGGCCGGACGGGGGTGGGGGGAGGGGGGGAGGGGGGGGGGAGGGGGGATCTTGATCCCTCTGATTGGTCGGTGGGAACTTGGACTGTCCAATGGCCGGCGGCCGGACGGGGGGGCAGACCTAAGCCTAAGGTGGCGTTGCTTGCGAGTTAAAGCTACAAATCTGCAAATAACTCTAAGGATATTAAAGATACTCAAGAAATTATTTTTCGTAAACCTTTCTGGGGATACACCTAATAATATCCCAAAATTTCACGGCGATTGGATGTATGGTTTTTGAATCCATAGAGGACACACACACACAGAGACACACACACAGACACACACACAGACATTCAATTTTATATATATAGATTACCATCTATCGATAAAATTCATTTTTACATATTCATTCATTTTTACATATCTTCTAATTGTTGTCTCGGTGTATATGTAAACCAATCTAGCTAATAATTTCAGGTAAAAGAAAGAGAATATGAATCATATTATATAAACTTTATATGTGAAAAAACTAATTAAAAAGGCATATATTGGATCAAAATATCATTTATTTTACCAATATTTCAGTTGGCTGAACGCCAACCTTTATCAATGTGTTATAACATATTTAATGTGTGTCAACAACATGTGTGTGTCAACAGGTTGTTGTTGACACACATTAAATATGTTATAATACCTTGATAAAGGTTGGCGTTCAGCCAACTGAAATATTGGTAAAATAAATGATATTTTGATCCAATATATGCCTTTTTAATTAAAGATTTATTTATGGATTGCTCTATTTTCGATATAAAAAAACTAGTAAATCAAATTTCTTTATCTCTCCCTTTATCTAAAATATTAGGTCGATATATGTATGAATTTAATATTTTGTCTTTTCTTTGTATAATTAGATTTGACCAGTTTTGAATCGGGTAAATGTGTGAGTATCCCTGTGATATATAAGGTTATCCCAAAAATTCGTGTTTTTCTTAAAACGTTGTTTTTCTTATTACTTGGTGAATAATATTATTACGGCAAATACATAATAATACGTCATACAATTATTTTTTATAATACAATATAATGCGGCTTATGATTGTAGAACGACATTCGAAAATATCCCACATGCGTTTCTTTTGAACGAAAAATCGAAATTTATTTTAAGGAGAAATAACGATTATTTTTAACCTTAGGGATGAAGTATGATGGATTGTGAAGAGTAATGATAAACGGAAAAATAAAAGTGTCCAGGGATGGGAAAATGGAATGGAAGAATGAAATGGGAGAATGGAAAAGGATCGTTCTACAATTACTTTATACATAATATAAAGACATTATACATAACGACAAATAATATTGATATTTCAATTTATGTAAAGTGTTTAAGAAGTTTTAGGACAACTTTGTATATTTCTCTGGTTAGTTATAAAATTCAAGTCAATTATGTAAAATTTCCTTTATATATCCTTTTAACCGTATGTAAAAACTTCTTATAATCTTTTGCTATAAAACTTGTTGAGAAATTAAATATTAAAACGATATAATAAAGGCTATTTTTGGATTTTAACAACTGGTGAATCAAATTTCTTTTCCAAACGTTACTAATTAATATATTTTAAAAGAGTTACCATATATAATTGAACATACACTTTAAAGAATATGAAATAAATATAAATGTTTATAAACTATTAATTCCCTAAAAAAATTAAATTACAGAAGACCATGATATCAAATGATTTAGCCTACCTTACAGCCTAGTGAAGAATCTTGTCTCTTTTGTCAAAAATTTTCAATAAACTTTGTTTATAGAGCCTGCATGATATTTATTGACTTGGCTTGTATTCACAGAGTATGTTTTAATAAAGAGCTAGGAATAAATTCAACAGCCCCTCCATATATTACTTTTTGTTAAAATGAGGTTTAGGGAAAGAAAATGAGGTACATTATTTTGACTTCGAAATATGCTATACATATATTGTATCACTCTTTCAAAGTATTTTCTAAATAGATTTACAAGTATATATACATATTACTGTGACAGTCTTCTTAGAAAATATTCTTCTGAATTAACTTTATTCTTTGTAATTTTCGGTCGTTTGATTGCCTTTTTCAAATATTAGAATGTACACTGATGTCCAAAATTATAAAACAAACGCCTTTTTGAATAGGACTCTATATTTATTGATGTTAAATACGAGAAATATTTGATAAATATATATACAAATTTATAATTAAAAAGGCATATATTGGATCAAAATATTATTTATTTTACCAATATTTCAGTTGGCTAAACGCCACCCTTTATCAAGGTATTATAACATATTTAATGTGTGTCAACAACAAACTCAGCGCCACATAACGTCAACTGAAATATTGGTAAAATAAATGATATTGTGGCAAGCATGGCCTTAGAAGAATAGTTCTAAAAGTGGCCAATAGGTGGCGCCATGAAGTTATGCGGCGTTTCTCCCTCTTGGCTCTGTTGTTGGTCCTGTTCCTTCGCCATCCCCTGTAGTGGATGGTTCTGTGTGTGATTCCTCCTCCGGCCTCATCCTGACACCTCTATTGTGTAGAGTACTGGTTGTGTGATATTGCGACCATTTGTAAATGTAGATAAAATGTTTTAATAAACAGCTTGTTCTTCGGCGTTGTGCGGTCGTGACTCTCTTCCCGACAACACATTGCTGCGCCTCTGGTCAGTCCTGACTGTCCCCCCACCCGTGGTAAGGCTGACGGATACTGTCAGAGGTTAGGAGAGTTTCACGTGTTGGCGTGGCTCCCAGGTGGTAGTGTGAGAAAGACAAACGGTCCAAAGGGTCAGCCACAGTAAGGAAGCGTTGCGAAAGGTCGAGCACGCAACATTTGGTGTCAGAAGTGGGATCCTTATTGGTGGACTGACCGGCAGTATCTGGTGGAGAGTCGGGGTTGAGGCTCTGGAAGGAACCAGATAGTTGGCACCTTGTTTGTATGCCTGTAGAGACCAGAGGACAGAAAATGGCCTCAGAGGAACTTTTGAAGCAGTTCATGGGCCTTATGAGGCAAGAAAAGGAGCAAGAAAAGGAGGAGAAGCTGAAGCGAAGAGAAGAAAAGGAGGAGAAGCTGAAGCGTGAAAAGGAGGAGGAAGAGCGGAGACGAGAACAAGAAAGGGAGGAGAAGCTGAAGCGAAGAGAAGAAAAGGGGGAGAAGCTGAAGCGTGAGAAGGAGGAGGAAGAGCGGAGACGAGAAGAAAAGGAGGAGAAGCTGAAGCGTGAAAAGGAGGAGGAAGAGCGGAGACGAGAACGGGAAAAGGAAGAGAGGCTGAAGCGACGAGAAAGATGGGAGAAATGGGCCAAAATGCTGTCAGGGATAGGGGTGGAAGCACAGGGCCAGCACAAGGATGTGGACAAGAGGATCAAGAGCCTGGAGTCCGAGGTGATTGCCCTGCAGGAGGAGCCGAGCACAGCAGAGCGTGCGAGACGCAGCGCAGAGGCAGAGAGAGACGACCTGGCAGAGGAGGCCAACAGCAGGGCTAGTCGTGTGACCATGCTCCAGGATGACAAGCGCAGGCTGGAGAACGCCGGGTCCCTGCTGGAGGGACAGGCCAAGGCGGAGGGGCTGGCGGAGAGGGCCCATCGCGCCCAGAGCTCCGTGGACCTGCTCACCACAGAGGTGGTAGCAGAGAGAGCCTCCTGCGGGAAGCTGGAGAACGCCGGGTCCCTGCTGGAGGGACAGGCCAAGGCGGAGGGGCTGGCGGAAAGGGCCCATCGCGCCCAGAGCTCCGTGGACCTGCTCACCACAGAGGTGGCAGCAGAGAGGGCCTCCTGCGGGAAGCTGGAGAACGCCGGGTCCCTGCTGGAGGGACAGGCCAAGGCGGAGGGGCTGGCGGAGAGGGCCCATCGCGCCCAAAGCTCCGTGGACCTGCTCACCACGGAGGTGGCAGCAGAGAGAGCCTCCTGCCGGGAGCTGGAGAACGCCGGGTCCCTGCTGGAGAGGCGGGACAAGGAGCTGCGGGCCAAGCTGCAAGAGCGGGAGACCTCTCAGAGAGCCCGTACCAAGGCCACCATTGCCGGCCTAGAGAGCCAGACCTGCCAGCTGGAGGAACAGCTGGAGGCGGAGGGCAAAGAGAGACAAGCTCTCGCCAAGGCCAACAGGAAGCTGGACAAGAAGGTCAAGGAGATGTCCATGCAGCTGGAGGAACAGCTGGAGGCGGAGGGCAAGGAGAGACAAGCTCTCGCCAGGGCCAACAGGAAGCTGGACAAGAAGGTCAAGGAGATGTCCATGCAGCTGGAGGAACAGCTGGAGGCGGAGGGCAAGGAGAGACAAGCTCTCGCCAGGGCCAACAGGAAGCTGGACAAGAAGGTCAAGGAGATGTCCATGCGGCTGGAGGATGAACACAGGCAGTCAGAACAGTACAGGGGAAAAGATCATGATGCAAATGAAGCGAAAAATATGGATGAAGTACATCGTACAGAGTCAAGGGTGGAAGGAAGGCTAGATGTAGAACGGTGTACTGATCCAAAGGAAGAAGGAAAGCTAGATGCAGGAAAGGGATACTTGTTGCCTGATCGCCCTGTATTTGGGTGTGAGTCCGGGGCTACGCCTATACGGCCAGTATTTGACGACGCTTCCAGTCGAAGACACAGCGGACTCTCCTTGAGACGATATTTAAAAGAGATACCCAATCTTCTGAAGAGAATTTCTGAGATAGGAATAGAGCTTCGGAGAAATAAGTACGGAGTTTTGGCCGACCTGAGAAGATACTTCCGGTTGATGGCCATTAAGAGCAATGATTGGGACTACCTCAGATTTATTTGGAAAAAAAAGAAGATGGACAACTGATGTTTTTTTTTTGGCGGGAAATCGTTGGAGACGATTTTAGTTGGGTGCCCCATACCTCAAGGATCCGGAGAAAAAAAGAAATAGTTGAATGAAGATGCAGAACCAAGGGTCGTCCATTTGAGCCGGTTGGCACTCTTCCAGGGAGGGCAATCAGAGTGGACCTGATCGGGACGATCGGGTTTGATTGGGGGGCAGTGTGGCATGCATGGCCTTAGAAGAATAGTTCTAAAAGTGGCCAATAGGTGGCGCCATGAAGTTATGCGGCGTTTCTCCCTCTTGGCTCTGTTGTTGGTCCTGTTCCTTCGCCATCCCCTGTAGTGGATGGTTCTGTGTGTGATTCCTCCTCCGGCCTCATCCTGACACCTCTATTGTGTAGAGTACTGGTTGTGTGATATTGCGACCATTTGTAAATGTAGATAAAATGTTTTAATAAACAGCTTGTTCTTCGGCGTTGTGCGGTCGTGACTCTCTTCCCGACAACACATTGCTGCGCCTCTGGTCAGTCCTGACTGTCCCCCCACCCGTGGTAAGGCTGACGGATACTGTCAGAGGTTAGGAGAGTTTCACGTGTTGGCGTGGCTCCCAGGTGGTAGTGTGAGAAAGACAAACGGTCCAAAGGGTCAGCCACAGTAAGGAAGCGTTGCGAAAGGTCGAGCACGCAACAATATTTTGATCCAATATATGCCTTTGTAATTAAAGATTTATTTATGGATTGCTCTATTTTCAAAATAAATATATAAATATGTATCAGATAAATTATCATGCATAATAATCTGATTAATTGAACTTGGTAAATATGCAAATATTCAATGATTCTAGATATGCTCTCTCTTTGCTCTGCATTGGTAAATATAATTTTTATTCTTGTAAAATATTGGATATATTTTGTAAGAAATCTGATATAATAGCTTTATCATTGTAAAGATAGAGGTTGCCTGACCGTCATATATATTTCTTTAAAAAATAGACACTTCGGCGAGTTAAAATATTTAACGCCTTGCCAAATGCTTTATTTTTTTTATATATTTCTCATGACGAAGACAAAATATTTTTGTTGAAACGTTGAGAAAATAAAACTTTAGCTTCACTTATTCATTTATCCAATGCTTTATGATGTAATTCAATTGGAAGGATGAAATAAACCGATCTCAGACTGAAGTAACCAATGTTAGAAGACATGTGGTCTGTCAGTTCTGCACATAATTCAGTAAAACCAACCCGTCATTTGACATAATAGCTTCACATATTCGCTTATCCGATGCTTTATGATGTAAATCAATTGGGAGTATGGAATTATGTAAATCCCAGACTGAAGTAACCAATGTTAGAAGACATATGGTCTGTTAGTTCTGTACATAATTCAGTAAAACCAACCAGTCATCTGACATAATAGCTTCACATATTCATTTATCCAATGCCTTATGATGTAAAGCTAGTGGAAGGAAGGAAGTAGACCCATCCCAGACTGAAGTTGTCAATGTTAGAAGACATGTGGTATGTTAGTTCTGGGCATAATTCAGTAAAACCAACCCGTCATCTGACATAATAGCTTCACTTATTCATTTATCCGATGCTTTATGATTTAAAGCAATTGGGAGGATGGAAGTATGCCCATCCCAGACTGAAGTAACCAATGTTAGGGGACATGTGGTCTGTCAGTTCTGTACATAATTCGGTAAAACCAACCCGTCATCTGACATAATAGCTTCACATATTCATTTATCCGATGCTTCACGATGTAAATTAATTTGAAAGATAGGTATAGACCAATCTCAGACGGAAGTCGCCAAAGTTAGAAGACGTGTGGTCTGTCAGTTCTGGGCACAATTCAGTGAAACCGACCCAATCATCTGACATAATAGCTTCACATATTCATTTATCCAATGCCTAATGATGTAAGGCAAGAGGGAGGATGGAAGAATGCCCATCGCAGATTGAAGTTGTCAATGTTAGAAGACATGTGGTCTGTCAGTTCTGTACATAATTCAGTGAAATCAGTCCCATCAACTGACATAATAGCTTCACATATTCGTTTATCCAATGCCTAATGATGTAGAGCTTTTGGGAGGATAGAAGTATGCCAATGCCAGACTGAAGTAACCAATGTTAGCAGACATGTGGTCTATCAGTTCTGAACAAAATTCATTTAATCCAACCCTATTACCAAGGATAGGTCAAAGCGATTCGCCACCACTCAAGAAGACTACTACCTTTTTGTTGCTTACCCATAGTACAAGTGGTACAGACCATGATAATCAAGGTGGGTAGAAGTAGGCGACTGTTTTTACTATAAGTGCACCAAATATCTGAAAATGTGAAAAGCAGTTCGACTTTGCACTTACAAATATGCCATAGCCCTGTTTGGTTACTTGCACTCGCTGGTGGGATTAGACTTTTGCAAGACTACTATTTGAATGCTATGAGGAATAAGATGATGACAACTATTCCTATGATATTCTATTAAGAATATTCTGTTTTGTTACTACATTCAAGAATAAAAAGTTATGTCCTGAATAATACACCTTCTGTCTTCCTTCTGAAGCTAACAACCTGGTATGCCATGTTTTGATGAACACATGGTTGGTCAATCGTCATAATTATTTTATATATTTATGTTTGCCTGCAGGAATGGAAATCTAATGTTGCACATGACTGGTATAGAGCAGGAGGGACAAGTTATGTCCTCCAAAGAAAACTTTTTAAATCTGGTCATCTACGGACAATGACTTTCCATAATGGTTGCAGGGTTTTCCCACTATGTACTAAGTGTCAACCTGCAACCCCAAGATATATTATTGACTGTATTGACTCATCCATTGATGAGCTCTACTCTTCCCCAGCAGACACCATCAAAAGTCTCAAGCTTTACAAACTTGATACCTTAATATGATTGAGTAGAGATAAGAAAGAAGAAAAATATATATTTATGTACACTGAATTACTAACAATGTTCCTTATCCGATTAGATACACATTGCTCATCTCTATTTAGCGATTGGTGCTATATTATGACCCTTTAATCGAATTATCATAAATGATCAGCGTAGATCTTTTGAATTTTTAATCATATAAATATAGGGTTGTGTGTCTCAAAAGTTCATGTTTTTATTAAAACTGTTTTTCTTATTACTTGGAGAATAATATTATTCCGGCGAATACATATTACAATTACTTTATACATAATGCCAAAGTGTGTTCATAAAGTATCGCGACGTTTGTGTTTTTTCAAAAATTATTTATTTATTCATGAATACCTATTTTGTCCCCTTCAAAGTAATCCCCATGAGATATTATACACTTGTGCCAACGGTTTTTCCAATCTTCGAAGCACTTCAAAAAATCATTTTTTAAAATCTTTTTCAGCTCCTCCTTCGATGCCGTCTTTATCTCGTCAAGCGTAACGTAACGTCGTCCTTTCATGGGCCTCTTCAGTTTAGGGAACAAGAAAAAGTCACAGGGGGCCAGATCTGGGGAATACGGTGGCTGCGGCATCATTAGTGTGTTGTTTTTGGCCAAAAGGGCGCGCACAAGCAACGATGTGTGAGCAGGGGCGTTATCGTGATGCAAAAGCCAATTTTTGTTCTTCCACAAATCCATCCGGGCGTTTCTGGCGGATTGCTTCGCGCAAATTGCGCATAACTTGCAGGTAATATTCCTTATTGACCGTTCTGCCCTGTTGCAAGAACTCATGATGCACCACGCCCCTGCAATCGAAGAAAACTGTCAGCAAAACTTTCACATTCGACCGAACTTGGCGCGCTTTTTTCGGTCTTGGTTCGTGCGGCAGCTTCCATTGAGATGATTGAGCTTTGGTTTCCACGTCATAACCATAAACCCACGCTTCGTCACCAGTTATGACCCTCTGGAGCAAATTTGGGTCGTCGCGGACAGAGTCCAACATCTCATTAGCAATGTTCATGCGATGCTGTTTTTGGTCGCAATTGAGCAATTTTGGTACGAATTTGGCGGCGACCCGTCTCATGCCCAAATCATTGATAAAAATCGAATGGCACGAGCCAATCGATATGTTTAGGTCCTCAGCAACTTCTCTAACGGTGATTCGACGATTGGCCAATATCATTTTCTCCACTTCATTAATTTTTTTTGTCTGTTGTTTAAGTGCTCGGGCGTCCGGCACGCTCTTCGTCGTTCACATCTTCTCGGCCTTCTGAGAACATTTTGTACCACCGATAAACTTTGCTTCGGTCCAAGGTAGCTTCTCCGTATGCCACAGTCAACATTCGGAATGCATCCGCGTACTTAATTTCGTTTTTCACGCAAAATTTGATACAGGTTCTTTGATCCATTTTTTAATAGGTAAAAATCGAAGACGATCCAAAACACCTGCAAGCAAAGGAGCTGTCAACAATTAAGTGAACATTCAAAATGGCCGAGCTTGTCGGCATAAGTGAGAGACATGAGTACCAACATAAAGCCACAAAAAGATCGAAATTCGAATATACGTAACCCGCGAAAATTCAAAATTCGCGATACTTTTTGAACACACCTACACGGCGTATATAACGGCGAATAATATTAGTATTCCAATTTTTTAAAAGTGTTCACGAAATTTTATGACAACCTTGTATTATTCTATCATAACATTTTTATCTATCTTTATTGTTATCATAATTAACTTAGAGCCTATTCTATCGCTGAAAATTGGAAATATATTTTGAGCGCTATTTTTTAAATATATATTTGAAACCTATTTCTACAGAGTTCATACTGCAATGATTAAAAATTGAACGAAGGAGGTTATATCTTTATTGTTATTATATTTTTGTGTTTTTACCTTTTACTTGTATCATATCTTAGAATCTTCTTGTTCGTTTGAAGTGGAATACGTTGTCTTTAGCCATTTCAACTGGGGACACTCCTCATTATCAGGCCACTGACTTAACTCCAATATGAATGGCTGTATCTGATATGAGAAAGAGATAGCAGGCGCTCCTAACTTAGAGAACAGTCGATTCTGTGTCTACGGATCAGAAGTACTTACAAGGTATTATTAGTGTTATGTAATTAAAAAAAGTAAGCAAGAAAGTTGAATCCGTAACCAATTTAACTTTACATATTATTTATTATTAATAGCAATTATACAAAACAAATCTTGGTATATGTTTATACATGAAAACAACAACAAACAAATAATTATTATATATAAGTTCTTTTTCAAACACATGCACATCTATATCCATTGTTACTCTGTGTAATATTCCAATAATTAGCCCGATCAGTTGAACTCAGATTTTGTAGAGAGTTTGTTACCGCTCTTCCTTCTTCTTTGCAAAATTTGAGAGAGTCAAAGCATATTTGGATCATAAAAATTCAATTTTCAGAATGACAAATGGAACATGAGCTATATTTACTCTCTCTCTATGAAGACATTTCCTTAAATTAACAATATTGAATTCAGCAATATTTATCCTTGTTTAGAAATATTCTCTTATATTTCTTTAATAATAAGTAAAAATGTATCTTGTGTATGTAACGTCCTCGTGTTTGTTAGTTGACGTTAATCAACATGAAGTATTTGGAAGATTAAAAATAAAAAGTTTTTATTTCTTTTAGGCTAACTCCGACATTATTTACGGGGCTGCTAACCAAAATGAATAATTTTTGAGGAAAAAAAGGTAATAGCCTACAGCACCCGGTGTTCCCAAGTGGTCACCCTCCCAAGTACTGACCGGGCTCGACATTCCTTAACTTCGGTGATCGGACAAGAACCGGTGTTTTCAATGTGGTATGGCCGTAGGCAACTCAGACATAGTTTACAAGTGGATATATAATACAATCAGTCAAAAAGACAACTCCACAGAGTACCATCAGTGATGTGCTCACTGATAATTTACTATATATCCTGTAGGTATGCCAGCTGCCGTTACAGTGTATGTACTGTGTGGTGAGAAAAGATAGAAAATAGAGGTAATCCAGGTTTCTGGAACCTATCAGAATACATACCTATGTTAGAACATGAATGTTTGATATTTAACCTTGTATGCAAAGGATAAGAAAGATGCAAGGGAATATGATTTTTTGAAAATTTCAGAAAGAATATTAAAATAAATTTACATATATATTTGACAGGCATATTCAGCTAATAATATATTGTAACAAAGTATATATTATTTTATTAGCAGAGTATTATTTTTTATGTTTATATTTTGCTATACTCTGTACACTTCCCTCTTTTGCTTATCTTTTGTTTATCCTTCATAGTTTGTTCTTGCCTGAAATAAATTGTTGTCTCATCCCGAAGTTAGTCTTCCTTGATTTTCCACGTGGCAATATAAACACTTGACTGTGCCTAGACTTTTTAAAGATACTGATTCCAAGATGATTAATCAAATATTATTGATTTACAAGAGATAGAATAAATTAAAAGGAAAAACTTATAACAGAGTAAACAAACTATCATCCACCATGCATGTATATTTTCAAAAACTTTGTTTCTTAAACTGAAATAATGTAATATATTTTTCTCTCAATATATAATAAGTATTTTAAATATGTATATAATAATGTAAATGTAAAAATTGTATTTATTATTAAGTTATTAACGTGATAATCCTGTTGAAGGACTGACAAGTCCGAAAGCTTGAAAATAAAAAGTTGCACAAGAAACTTAGCCCTGGAAGCTTCATTTATTTTATAAAACTAGTAAATATATAAATTATTTAGAAAAATGAATTAAATTATAGAATAAAATGAAAAATAAAGAAGATAAAATGTTAAACAGTTTACTTAACACGGTGGAAATAGTTAATTTATAAATTATATAATAATAAAAGTATAATGATATATTTGGTAAACTATTTCAAACATGGATAATATAAAAATGAGTTATGGATATTTACAAGGAGAAAGAATACATAAATATTTCGTATATATGTTCATTTTTCAAATAAATAAATAAGAAGACGCAGAAGTACATTGCAAAGAAGCAGACGAGACAGTGGAAAATGGCGGGAAGATGACTTGCCATCTGTCAACTCGCAGTAATTATCTAGCAGAAGAACAAAGGCCAGCCTAATACAATTACAGACGACGTCCACCGTATTGTAACCGCCAACACAATTAGGACATGTGGACAAATATTTCCTTAACTGTCTAGGATAAATACACAGAGTTAAATTATAATGTTTTATTCTATGAATGGAGAGAAGCTGTTTCTCTCCCTTAAATTCTTCTCAATATTCTTCTGTAATTGGATATATTACTAATATTTATCAATACATTTCACTAGTGGAAATATTTGAAGATAATTTTGAGGAACTATTTTGATATAGGTGTATTACTAGTATTTGAAATATTACTAATTGGTATTTTTGTCTTTCTCTCTTTTTTCCCTTATCATTCATTTCATGCACAAAATTATTTTTTTCTGATTATTTATCATAAATTTTGAAAATAGAGCAATCCATAAATAAATCTTTAATTAAAAAGGCATATATTGGATCAAAATATCATTTATTTTACCAATATTTCAGTTGGTTTAACGCCAACCTTTATTAAGGTATTATAACAATATAAAATGTTATAATACCTTAATAAAGGTTGGCGTTGAGCCAACTGATATATTGGTAAAATAAATGATATTTTGATCCAATATATGCCTTATCATAAATTATTGTTAAAAGGATTTTAAAAGTAAAATATTGTACTGGGAGATATATTTCAGGTGGATAAATTAAGAAAAAGTATCTTTTGATCGTGAAACTAAATCCATCGGCATTTTTTTAGTTGCACAATCAGGAGATGATTTTTTTCTTAACAGAAATTATTGTATAATAATAATACTATATTTCACACGATTAGATGTTATCATAGAGAAATATGAATTTATAAATATAAATAGATATATTCATTATAATTATTCGTATTGTTACGTCGTACCCAGACGCTATTCGTGTGCTTTGTCTACTCAGGATGCCACAAAGATACACATGTGAGTTCGAAGGGATTGCAGCTAAAGTTAGCGCTTTATTGTATCTCACTTAATAAGAACACAGCTGGGACTTGCTTTGCACCTCCCCGTCAGAAAAATCCTTGGCGCCGTGGATGTCATCTTGTGAAGCGTTCCGCTCCACACTGTACACATGCAGCCTGGACTACACCGCCTTGTAGGTCGCTCCGATGTCAGTCTCTCCTGGCCCCACCTTGCAGGATCATCCACACGCCCCGGAGGTAACTCGCCGCCGTCTTCTTGCCGCAGATCTCGATGTCACCAGACTGACTTCTCCCCTAGGCTGTCATGTTTTCTCGGCGCACAAACTCCCCTTCAGGCCGATCCTATCTCGGCTCCTTCCTTCACTACGGCATCAGCTGGACTGTCTGTCTGCCGACTCCTCCTCTTTAATCTGTCAATAAACACTTCCTTGTGGAGAGGGGTCCTGCATACCTTCTTAACTGGCTTGCCCACATCTTCTCTTCATCTTCTTTGCTGCACCGCTTCAATATTTTTAAAAAGGAATAATAAGGCCTATAAAATTGTAATTACAATAAAACACAGTCTCCAAGGATAGGTTTCTTATTTTCTTACATGTTATCTCAAGCTTTCAGGTACTGTGAACCTTCTACTGTAGTTTATAATTGAGATTTTCGTTTGTTTGCTCCTGCAGAAGGATTCACAGTACCTGAAAGCTTGAGAGGTCGTCAAATAAGAAACATCTTCGGAGGCTACGTTTTATTGTAATTACAATTTCAATGGGGGGTCGGTGGAAGGATGGTCTAAACCAGGCCTGGCCAACCCGCGGCCCGCCATAAAATA
Organism: Cordylochernes scorpioides; assembly: GCA_030710605.1. Taxonomy (NCBI): domain Eukaryota; kingdom Metazoa; phylum Arthropoda; class Arachnida; order Pseudoscorpiones; family Chernetidae; genus Cordylochernes; species Cordylochernes scorpioides. The sequence continues at coordinate 18,110,374 of CP092880.1, forward strand.
ATTTTCGGCTCGCCATTTAACTTTATATTTCTTTTGTACCTTTCATTTCTCGTCTGTATATTCAAAAACAGAAAATATACTGATATAATTATAATAATTTTTCATTTAAAATATTTTAATACATTTTAAAGTTAAAATTTTGATATAGTTAAATTTTTAGACCTCGTTTACGATTCCGTGCGGCCCGTGGCGTTATTCAGATTGGCCAGGGCTGGTCTAAACCGTTGGTTTTCGACCACTACGACCCGGGTTCGATTCCCGCATTGGGCACTTTTTTCTGATTAAAAAAAAATGCTCCGATGGCCCCCGATTCTTGCAAAATTCCAACCCCACCAGCGAGTACAAGTAAACAAACGGGGCTCTGGCACATTTGTAAGTGCAAAGTCGAACTGCTTTTCACATGTGTAGACATGTGGTGCTCTTACAGTAAAGAGCAGTCGCCTACTTCTACCCACCATGATTATCATGGCTTGTACCACGTGTACTAGGGGTAAGCAAAAAGAAAAACAATTTCAATGGATTCTTCCGATACTATAAAATTTTTAGTAATTTTGTTAAAAACTAATTACAAATTTGATGTCATATTATATATATTACAAATAAAGTTTATCAACGATAAATTTGTATAGAAAAAAATTATTCTCTCTTAACTTTAAAAAAATTATTTTCAAGTTTTTTTTTATGAATCGATAATGGCCGTTAATATTTGAAGAAGAAATTTGCTGTCATTTCTCAATTGGAAGTAAAAATAATAGGATCTCTTCTCTTGGAAAATTAAGAGAAAATCACAAAGAACATTTTTTTTTTTTTTTACAAAAAAGAAAAAGAAAAATATTTAAAATATTTTTTGATTAGTTAGAAATGACAATAAAAAAATAAGGAATTTTTAAAATCTTGCAATTTCTATAAAACACAGTTAAAATTCACTCGTACTGCTTTTACTTAGAAGTTAATGAACTACAATCATGGACAAAAGTGAAGAAATTTATACCTTTTAGCATGTATATCGGTGTTCAGACAATAACTCTGAAAGATACACTCATGGACAAAAGTGAAGAAAGTTGTATCTTTTAGCATGTATATCGGGATTCAAACAATAACTCTGAAAGATACTCTCATGGACAAAACTTAAGGAAGTTCTACCTTTTAATATGATCGGGATTCAGACAATAACTCTGAAAGATACACTCATGGACAAAACTTAAGGAAGTTGTACCTTTCAGCATGCATATCGGGATTCAGACAATAACTCTGAAAGATACACTCATAGACAAAACTTAAGGAAGTTGTACCTTTTAGCATGTATATCAGGATTCAGACAATAACTCTGAAAGATATTTGATACACAGTGACCTTTATTGAAGATACATGAAATAACCAAGTGTGAACAAAGTAGCCTCTGTCTCTTTAAAAAAAAAAAAGACAAACGGCTAAAGAGTTTACACTTCCTTAAATTTTTCCATGAGTATATAAAACAACAACAAAAAAAAACTTTATGAAGACTCTTTAGTCTTATACAGATTCTCCAAGCATAAATGTAGGGTACGTATAGGAATAACAGTAATAGTACAAGAAATCAGCTTGTCATCAGAATGTCCTTTACATCCTACAAAATGATGACAGAAGTGGACTATGGGGCCCCAACGTCATCTGGCGGATGCGTCAGTCCACGCATGATGACGTCAATATAACCGCACCAAATTTAACGTATGGACCAACAAGCCCAACAATACCATTTGTAAATATGCAACTTGGAGAGACTTGTTTAGCTTAGGTGATTATTTCTTTGTGGTTGGGACATACGTAGCCATTTCTTCTAGATAATCAATTTAAGAGTATTAGAGAAATGTTTAAGAAACCCAGAGGTGAAGAATAAATATTGTGTAATGGATTATCATCTCATTCTCTTTTGTAGATCGTTGAATGATCGGTCAAATGACATGATTTGGCACAATCGTTTCCAAGCCTCGCCGCTTCTATTCAGATCAAGGTTGTCATGACGATAGAATCAATGGCGACTGTCCCTGCTTGTCACTGACAGTGTCCTGGTGACTTATGAGTCAATTACCCGGCTGGGTGTCATAGAGTCAACAAATTATAATCTCGTTTCTCCCCAAAGTGTTCTCTCTGTTACATATACAACAACAAATACAATCAAATATTATGAAAGGAAGGTACTCATGCATCAAGTGTGTCTTTTCTTTTTCAAAACTGCATTAAAACTATTCATTTAGTTTATTCTGCCGGATGAGGAAAACGAATATTAAAACGCGGCTGATTCAATACTAGCTTTCTCAGTGATACGATAACCTTGATGTATGCACGAAGGAGTCATGGGGTCAAGTGGTTTCAGGCATCTATGGGTAACACAAAGGACGACAAGGCATGTTGAATGGCACCTAGGAGAGAGGTCAGCATCGAAGACACGGGCAAGGTCCAGGAGGTTGTTTGATCTGCAAGAGTTGATGTCCTGTGTCGTTAAACTCACTAACGACTTATGGAAGTTCACTGGCAGTAATTGATGTAATATGGTCGGAAATAGACCTCGCCCTGCCTTGGGTGTGGCGGACTTATCAATAAAACATTATTATCTTATTTGTGATTACATGATGACCAAGCTGGCGGGTTGAATTGTTTATACATTTTAGGACTGTTACACTTTTTTTATAATTATATGGTACGTATGTAAATATAGTGTATATTGACATATATTACTACATATATATATCTGATAATTTAAAACCCCAGTCATTCTTCCATGTCCCTGCATATGGCCCACCACCTTGTACCCTGTACCAACTTACTGTATAACATGATGTACTGTTAAGAGCCAAATAAAATACGGACTTTATGTCAGACAGACAGAGAAAAACAAGGAGATAATACGATTATAGATATTCATAAACGATTGCAGTTAGACCTAGAGTTAAGAGGAAATATTCCCATCTCGCATCATTAGCGCTAGGTCAACGACACTTCTATTCCAGAGAACTCCAAGACAAAGGACCCTGGAGTTGGATTCGCTAAAAGCAACTTTATTTGGGTCAATGCTCCATCCTCACATTTTCTGCTATAACTATCAAAGATGGCTTCCCAGTCGTTTGGACCAATCAAGGCGATTCTTCATCTTCCATGATGTAATGAATGACCAATCAGAATCTCAATAAGAGTCACGTGACACCACCCGACTGGGGAAGTCTCAGTAGCGTCTCCGAGTCTCATCCGTACTAGACGTGTCTTCTGATCCAGCGTAAATCGCGGGGCGTACGTTCTCTGTCTGTCAGCATCGGTTCCCCTGACCAACCTATCCTGTGTCCTCACTCCTCTCACCACGACTGCAAATTCACCCCAATCCAATCCCAACTTCCAGTTGACAGCACCTTCGCTGTCACAACTACCACAGAGTAAACAGAGAATCGGCAAGATTCTCCACATATATATATATATATTTAAGATAAAAATTTATCGTAATTACTCTTTTCTACAAATAATATTTCTTAAATCAACTTCTGCTATAGAACTCAAACTTTACAAAACAAATGCTACGGTTTGGATATTAAACTGGTTATATAGGTCAAAATGGTCAAACACTGATGAGTCAAGGCATCTTAATATTACTTATTATTGCAGTTATAACAGAAAACAAAAATTAAAAATATAAAATATATATAATACATATCTCTCTAAGTAACCTAACTATGTCATTTATACTTTGTAGAACTGTAATTTCATTAACTTGAATCCATATAGACCAATATCTATAGATGTGATGCATGTCAGTAGAAATTATCTACTAAATCTTGAATATTTAAGGAAATCTTTGAAACCTTATTAAAATACAGTAGAACTTGGATAATTCGAACTTCTTTAATTCGAAAACCTCTTTAATTCGAATATTTATCTTGGTCCCTAGAATTCCCTATAAATTAAATTTACGTTTTTAATTCGAATTTTTGGATAATTCGAATTTTTTTTATGGTCCCTTGGGGTTCGAATTATCCAAGTTCGACTGTATTAGTTAACAAAAATCACATATTAGGGTGAAAACATTAGACTTCCATGGATAAATTTATTTTTTAAAATTTAATTCCTATCTTCAGCTTTCATACCCAAAAGCTAGAGAGACATGACTTAAATTTTTATTGGCGAATAATATTATTACGGCGAATACATAATAATACATAATACAATTACTTTATTACGATACATTAGCACGTCATCTGTTATGAAAATTCGAAACTATTATAGACGCGTAAGATTCTTTTTTTTAAATAAACAATTTCTACTGCCCTTACTGCAATGGAAAAATTAATGGGAGGGCCTGGCTCATCATTGGTGAACCCTCCCAGTGGTTTCGCCAGCTTAATCTACCATACCGCTATTATATTCCATTTTTCAATCTTCCTTTTATAGTGATACTGATGCTAGACTCTTGTAATGGATATTTTAGATTATCTATGGACATAAGCTTTGAGAACAGCAGAATTACATATAATTACTTTATACATAATACAAAGACATTATACATAACAGCAAATAATATTGGTATATCAATTTTTTGCAAGTGTTTACGAACTTTTGGGACACTTTGTAAAAAAAACCTTATCCCTGGGAAAATGCTGATGTTTATCTCCTTAATACTAATACAAAGGATTGTTTCATTGAAAGATAATTTTGAAGGTATTCTCTCTTTCCCCCACATAGCTACTTGCGGCTCTACAAACTCATAAGGGAAGATGTAGGAAAACGAAGAAGCTAGGAAGTCTTGAAGTCTCGAGACATCGTTCGGCCAGCACGTATCATCCACCACGCACGTATATTTTCAAAATATTTTGTTTTTCAAACTGAAATAATGTAATATATTTTCTCTAAATATATAATAAGTATTTAAATTATGTATATTAAAAAAATTGTATTTATTATTAAAATTTTTAACGTGATAATCCTGTTGAAGGACTAACAAGTCCGGAAGCTTGAACAATAAAAATTTGCAAAAGAAACTTCGTTTATTTTATAATATAAAAAAGAGCCAGATAATTCTTTCTTCAACAATAAATTGGACTCTGGCGCAGACGACTATAGATGAATAAATGTCTGGAGCACCTGTTACAACGGACCAAGTTGTAAAGTGGGTTGAAGAACAGCTCAGAATGTTTTGTCTGTGGTACCTATACAGTCTTCTAAACAACGGCATATCGATAATTGATATATTTGTTTTAAGTATGGAACATTATTGTAAGATTATAAATCGAAAGTTGTAAGTATAGGTCGCAAGTTAATGTCTACATTTTAAAGAAATAATTATTTAAAACTATAATACTTATATATAAAACTTAAATCATTATTTAAAACTATAATTGTTGCACCAAGTTGCAGCTTTGCAGGGTCGTCGACCTTGGTTTCTTCCTTCTTGGTGTTATACACGTTTCCCGAGCGGGTTTCCATATTCAAAGCAAATAAATAAAAGGAAATTAAAATAAATTACCTTTCAAGGTTATTGTGTTTATTTATTCGTGGTCTTCCTCGTAGGTCGTGATCCGCAGTCTCCCTCTAGGTCCTCTCTCGCTCCAATAACCAATCAAGATATATGTACAATAACAATATTACAAAAGGAATGAAACTATGAAAAGGAATGATGATACTCTAAATATTCTGTTTTAAATATATATTAAATATCTTAGAATATTTTGAATAAATGTAAGGCGCATTAAAATTGATGTAACAATATATCGGCAATACAAGATTTCAGGCTCAACGTAGTTATACCTGTCAAAAGGCTGTTGAGCCTGAAAACTTGTATTGCAGTTATATATAAAAGAAATTTTTCCCTCAGCGAATTTTCTTCTATTAATAATTATACCGAAGGGATTATATTAATAGCAAGTTCTATATTTATAACTATGTTTATTTTAATATCAAAAAAGGATATATTTACCCAATTTGCGATTATGTTCTGGGGTGCCGCGAGGAAACATGATGACAGCTGGTAATAAAGCTTTAATTTTTCAGGTAACACCCATCTACTGGGCAATTTGAGGAAAAGACTAAACTAATATGAGAGAGAAATAAGGATAACCCAGGCCCCTGGGGCGCAAGAAACGCCAACTGCCCGGGCTGTCCACTAACTAGTAGAAACCAGTTACTCTAGATTATATTTACATAGAGCCAATTGCAGAGCCGAACCAGCTGGTCAGGAAGTTCCATGCCTGCAGAGAACCCGAGAGTCCAGCCAACGAGACTGGGTCGAAGGAGGTCTTCCCAAGCAGCAGGGCTGTCTGCATTCTGTGTCGCATGAAAGCAGGGCATCTGAATAGAAACTAATATGATTATGAAGATGGTATTTATATCGAAAATTAGATGGCATCTATGTAATAAGTGAATAAAGTTATTAAAAGCATGAATGCAAATTAAAGTTAGGCAAATTGAAATTAAATGTTTAAAATTTACTGCCAACTCTCTGATTTACAATATATATGTTATGAATTATTTTGTTTGTTGTTGAAAAAGAGAATTGAAGGTGCATTCGTGAAAAATAGAGAATAAATTATTTACCCATCAAGTAGTTTTTATTTTGAATTACTTGAGAGAGAGAGAGAAGCAAATTATACATAATATTATTTATCACAGTAATATAGAATTTATAAAATGAATTCTATATTCATGAATTAAAAAATAGGTAGGTTCAACTATACATATTGAAAACAATATTCAAAGTGTAATGTTCTAAATCTATGGTCAAAAATGTAGAACAGTCAATGAATGAAAATAAAATATATGTTTTTAAAAAATAAAATACAGTAAACTCTCCTATAACGCGATTAATGTGTTCCGTGTTGTATGAAATCGCGTTATAGGAATTCGCGTTGTACGAAATAAAACTTGTATAACGCGAATGTTGTTAGAGTAAATTGTTAGTGACAAATATCATGTAAAAATGTATTGTATAAAATGATTTATATAGGAAAAATAATTATATACTAAAACAAAACTAATTGTTATTTTATATGCAAATGTATTGTACAGTTGTCAATAAGGAAATTTCCGCATTTTATTTTATAACGCGTTATACGAAAATTCGCGTTGTATAAATAAATTTGTCGCAATTTTTTTATTGCGTTGTACGAAATCGCGTTGTAAAAACTCGCGTTATAGGAGAGTCTACTGTAATTGCATTTTAGATTATATAATATGTATAGAGTTAAAAAAGATAGGAATACTTATAAAGGCTTTGATCATCTTTCAGTGGTTAACCTTCCCAATAATTTACCCTCTCTCACACTATAGAACACATACCAGCAATATATTTCTTTAAAAATTGAAGAAACAATTATAAATTTCAATAAATCTAAAACTTTTTTATAAAAAAGTGTATATTTATTATTGAAATTACATCACTCGACATATGCAAGAAGGAAGAACCTTGAAATTGTGCAAATTTCAGGATGGCGCACCTCAATGAGTTAGGCAATCGTGAAATGTGTCGTTCGCAGGTGAAGTATGTGATAATGGACAGAGTCTGTAGGATAGTCTATAGCCATTCCATTGCATAAATTTGTTCCTGTCTAAAGACACGTGGAAGAATAGAGAATGCCAGGTTGTCGCCGAAAGAGGCAGTTTCAGCAGACATGCAATTTTAGGAGGGACATTGTATTCGGTATGAAAAGGGCTAGGGTGTAGACGTGAGGATATAGATAATTCAGTCAAGAAGGTCTGACAGAATGTAGTCAGGGAGGTAGAGATAATCCAGCCAGGAAGGTCTGACAGAATGTAGACAGGGAGGTAGAGATAATCCAGCCAGGAAGATCTGACAGAATGTAGACAGGGAGGTAGAGATAATCCAGCCAGGAAGGTCTGACAGAATGTATACAGGGAGGTAGAGATAATTCAGGCAGGAAGGTCTGACAGAATGTAGACAGGGAGGTAGAGATAATACAGCCAGGAAGGTCTGACAGAATGTAGACAGGGAGGTAGAGATAATCCAGCCAGGAAGGTCTGACAGAATGTAGCCATGTAGTTAACGATAATCCATCCAGGACAGAATGTAGACAAGTAGGTAGAGATAATCCAGCGGCTACTGGATGTCGTGACAGCCCGGGTCGATGGGACACAGCACGACATGCTGTTGACACCTCAGGCGCACTTTCATTGACGTCACTCGATCGCAAATATTTTCATTCACTTGGGTACATTCTGGATTTATATGCCAAGACACACACACAATGACATTTTGGTTTATTCATTCGCTCTTAAAATAAGAACCTTATTTTTATTGATTTATTTATTTTATTTTATTTAACAATTGCAGAGTACACGCTATATCCACAATTCGGATATTTGCGTGTGAAATATATACATTTGAATGAAAGAAAAAGTAGTTTAAAGGGATATATACATATTTACATATCAGTATGCAAATTGATTACATTAGTAGTCACTTATTTAGTTAAGTACATTCTGCAGAATTTTTTGAATCTTTGGTGTATGTCCTTAGTGTAGACCAGATGTTGCATATTTGTTATGGGAAGTTGATTTAGTTCCCTAAGGTCAGCGGTCAGTCAGTTAATAAGTGTCTGGGGTTCTGTTCTTCGGCTCCACACGAGCATCCAGGTGATTCAGCTTTGCCAATTTTAAACAGGTATGAGTTGAAGTGGCCATGTCCAGTGAAGAATTGATCATTATTATTATATTAAGTATTGATTTATCATAATCTGCCCCTTACTCAAGATAACTCAAAGTTGTAAACCATGGGGTTTTCTTTTTTTACAGGCTAGACACTCTTTACGGTTGAGTATCCTCATAGCAACACAGAGATTTATAGGCTGATAAGATAAAGAAAATATTTACACCAGACGAAGCCTCCTCCGAAGAGACGTCTGGATCCTAAAAGGAATTTAAAGCCGCTTTGAGTCCGGACAAACACTTGACAATTACGGACTTCTTGTCCCCAACATACTCAATGACAATGTTGAGGTATTGAGAGAGAATTATCTTGTGTTTAGGCGAGAGTTCCTCGAGGAGATATTTTCTATCTTCACGGTAAAGGGTCGCGAAAATGATCTGTTCCTTGCAAAACGGTCCCTTATATAGGGGTCTCAGGTAAGATGCCTCGTTCAGCTGGTCGAAAATCTCGATCAGCTCATTCTCGACCTCCCCGTCCTCGTCCGAAAGGGTAGAAGTCTTAATGGGTGCAGGAGTGGTCTGGAGCTCATGGGTCTTCTGGGTTATAGACTGATAGGAAATTTGAATTAAAATCTTAACAGACCTATATGTGATCAGTGATGCAAATTTGTGAATGCTCATCTCACCCTATCTCGAATACAGATTTGTTGTTTGATTCGATATTGTGACATCTTGAAATTAGAAGACAGAACTGAGAACATCTGTCGCCCTTGATAATCATTGGTTAATCTCACCAACTGGTAGAAATAGGAAGTTTTTCACCCAGGATTTGGAAAAAAAAAACATGGATATTGTGGCTCAAATTACATCTGCGCTGTGTAATGAGTGTTCAAACATTGCATACAAAATTCTAAAAAATAGTTGAATGCGACACATTTTTCAGATTTTTTAATTTTTTAGCTATATAAAATTCTGTATATTTATGCCAAACTTTATATTCCACGAACTCATTCTTAATACTTTCTAGACTCATAGACAAAACATCAATTAGACAAAACTTAAGTAAGTGAAAAGTCTTTAAAGTCGCCTGTCGTCTCTTTTTTTTTTCAAGGAGGCAGAGACGATTTTGTTCACACTTGGTTATCTCGTTTGTCTTCAATAAAGGTTACTGTGTATCAAATATCTTTCTGGTGTATTTTCTGAAGCTTGATGATTGATGATTTTAAAACAAGATATAAAAAATTATATATTTAGAAATTGTATCGGGAGGATAGTGATACACAAAAAGAACGGCTAACTCTCCCATCAAAATAGACGCTAAAGCTAAGTACCAACTATCTTCAACATATTATAAACCCATTAAGCCCCGCGATTCTCGTTAAATTGTTCTGGATTGACGAAAAAACAATGATTAATAATAATTATTAATAACAACATAGCTCCTTTCGGTTAAATACTATGGATTTATCTATGTGGTGTGTATTAGTATATATATATATAAATGAATGTGTGTGTGTGTGTCCTTTATGCCTGACCAAACCACTCATTGGAACGCCATGAAACTTTGGAAAGTTATTTAGTATAGTACTGGGAAGGTTTCTGAAAAATAATTTCTTGAATATCTTGAACATCCTTAGAGTTATTTGCAGATTTGTAGATTTAACTCGCAAGCAGCGCCCCCATTGCGACGATGATAACAAGTTTTTTATCTATAAGTTTTATGATCACTAAGTTTATTATATTAAAGATTATTTATCAAAAGTAAGATTTTCTACCTATTAATTGCGCACAAGTCAAAGTTAGTTATCGAGTATTTCTCAAGGGACCGGGAAAAAATGTTCATTAGATAAAACGATGATTTTGTAATGTAGAAAATTAAGAAAGACAAAATTCAGGATGACACGGCAATTTATTTGAGACAAGATGAGACAAGGGACCGGGAAAAATGTTCACTTTATCGAGAGATTCAAATTTTCGAGTTTCAAATTATCAAAATATATCTATTATTTTTTTTATAAGTTTATAGAGAATTGTTTTAACAAATGTTCGTTAGACAAACCTTTACTCGGGTAAAACCCGGGCGAAGCCGGGTACGTCCGCTAGTTGTTTATATATTTCCATTCTTCAGGATTTATATATTGTTAATTTTCTCTCTCTCTCTCTTATTATTCTCCTTATTATTCATTTATTGTTTTTTTAATGTACAATTGACTAGATTCTTCAAATTAAAGATACTTCGGCCAGTAAATCTTTTTATTGTCTCGACGTTTCGACAAAAATCTTTTGTTGTCGTCAGGAGCGAACAAAATTAAAACATTTGGCAAAACGTTAGAAATTATTCTAAGGCTGCAAGGGCGTTCTCACGCGGTATTAATTTTTGTTCGCTCCTGACAAGTACAAAAGATTTTTGTCGAAACGTCGAGACAATAAAAAATATTTACTGGCCGAAGTATCTTTAATTTGAAGAACTATGAATGCCGGCCAGACAACATCTATCTTTACGATAATTAACTAGATGTTAATAAAAGTTGCTAAATGTCAATGTCTCTCTCAATCTTTCTCTCTATTTGAGATCAACGATATCAGAATGAGTCTATTATAATTGATAATATGTTTGTTAATATAACATTTTAAGTCCCTGTAGGTTGAATTAATGGCTGGTAGATATTCACGCTGATATATTAATGATCTATTATAATACAATATAATGCGGCTTATGATTGTAAAACGACATTTGAAAATTACCCCACATGTGTTTCTTTTGAAAGAATAATCGAAATTTATTTTAAGGAGAAATAATGATTATTTCTAACCTTAGGGATGAAGTATGAAAGGGTGAATTGTGAAGAGTAATGATAAACGGAAAAATAAAGTGTCCAGGGACACTCATACAGGGACAGGGATAAGGTTAAAAATAATCGTTATTTCTCCTTAAAATAAATTTCGATTTTTCGTTCAAAAGAAACACATGTAGGGGGTCGGTGGAAGGATGGTCTAAACCGTTGGTTTCCGACCACTACGAACCGGGTTCAATTCCCGCTTTGGGCACTTTTTTCTGATTAAAAAATGCTCCAATGCCCCCCCCCCCCCTCCCCCCCCGATTTTTTCAAAATTTCAAACCCACCAGCGAGTGCAAGTAACCAAACGGGGCTCTGGTACATTTGTAAGTGCAAAGTCGAACTGCTTTTTCCATGTGTAGACATGTGGTGCCTTTACAGTTAAAGCAGTCGCCTACTTCTACCCACAATGATTAACATGGCCTGTACCACGTGTACTAGGGATAAGCAAGAAAAAAACATGCGGGATAATTTACAAATGTCGTTCTACAATGAACTATAATCATGATGTCTAATATTACGGATGTGTTGCCATATGTTTGGTATTCCTGTATTAACATGGCCACTGATAATTCGCCTTTCAGCTAAGATCTGCCAGTGTCTTCTGGAAACTTTCCAACTGCTGAATTGGAACGTCGGCAAATTTTGTTTTTTAAGAACATTTTTATAAAATTTGTTGTTTATTCTGGCCTGTCGTCAACTTTGTACCACTCACTGCTTCATTATCTCTGGGGACAATATAACATCCATTATTTCTGCTTCCTATAATAATAGATCGCTTACAACCCTAGTCATCTTGTTGAGGATAACTTGATCTTTTGTTTGATTAATTCATTAATGGCTTAATTGAGGGTCATTGGAAGGAGCATAATGCTAATTACACCATTCTCACAATTTTTTCAAACGTAATTCCTAAATAGTTTCATTCAAATTTTATAGTCACTCAATTTGTCACATCACACAGAAAATTCCAGAAATACTTACATTAAAAGATGTAGAATGACATCTGATAATTATCCCGCATGTGTTTCTTTTTAAATCCCTGGACCCTTTTATTTTTCCGTTTATCATTACTCTTCACAATTCATCCTTTCATACTTCATCCCTAAGGTTAGAAATAATCGTTATTTCTCCTTAAAATAAATTTCGATTATTCGTTCAAAAGAAACACATGCGGGATATTTTCGAATGTAGTTCTACAATCATAAGCTACATTATATTGTATTATGAATTAAAACATGTCTATCAGAAACACCAAATTATTTCTGAGGAGAAACTGTACAAAATGTTCTTCACGTTATCTATGACTGTCTGAACTTTACAGAAGTGAGACATCGATTGTTCCCTGATTTAAATGATTTAACTCTCTTACATCAGCCACTTTGGCTTTATACATTTTATGAACTCTGTCGATTGATACATGTAAATTTGTAAATATTTAGTTCTAAGTTCTAATTTGTTTGTTGTTTTGCTTTCCTCTGTATTATGCGCAAATATTTCAATATCGCGCCTGGTTGATTAATAAATTGATTAAAAATTTAAACCGCTGGTTTTTACCATTACGACCCGGGATCGAATCCTGCATTGGACACTTTTTTTTCTAAAAATAAAAAAGCTTCAATGGCCCCTGATTTCTTGAAAAAGTCCAACCCCAACAGCGAGTGCAAGTAATCAAACGGGGCTATTGCATACTTGTGAGTGTAAAGTCGAACTGCTTTTTACATGTGTAGACATGTGGTGCACTTACAGTAAAAGCAGTCGCTAACAACTACCTACCTTGATTATTATGGCCTGTACCACGTGTAATAGGAATAATTAAAAAATGGTTTAAATACTCCTTTTGTGTTTATAAATTAAAATTATATTAAGATGCATAAGCGCGCCATCTGTTATCAAAATTCAAAACTATTATAAACGCGTATGATTCTTTTTGAAAAAAAAAACAAACAATTTCTACTGCCCTTTTACTGCAATGTAAAAATTAATGGGAGGGCCTGGCTCATCAGTGGTGAACCCTCCCAGCGGTAGATTAAACTGGCGAAACCGCTAGGAGGGTTCCCCACTGATGAGCCAGACCCTCCCATTAATTTTTTTCCATTGCAGTAAGGGCAGTAGACATTGTTTATTTTTCAAAAAGAATCATACGCGTTTATAATAGTTTCGAATTTTGATAAATTAAAATTGTTTGAGATATTTCTGTTTTCATCAGTGGTGAACCCTTCCAGCAGTTTTGACATCTCATTCTCCAGACTGTTATAATATTCCATTGTAAAAGGTGATAAAACCAAATCTCTGAACAAATAAATAAATAGTGTGTAACGTTTCAATAACAACATTGTTACCATCATCAGACAAAAGATTAAATGATAAAAAATAACACAGCTATGATATATCATAAAGATAGAGGTTGCCTGTGTGATGTAATTGTAAATATTCAGAGAATTTAGAAGAGTAATTATCATCATGTTTTATTTATGGTTTTGCATATAGATAGCTCGAGTTAGGATATATATAGAGATAATTGGAAGTTGTTAGTTAGTTAGAAAGTTCCGTTTCTTAAATAAAGAATTGTTCATCATCGTATCCCGATTCCTTAGAGAAACAAAGCACCCTGGCCAGCATTCATAGTTCTTCAAATTAAAGTTACTTGGTCCAGTGAATATTTTTTATTGTCTCGTCGTTTTGACAAAAATCTGTTCTAGTCAGGAGCGAACAAAAAAATGAAAACATTTGGCAAAGCGTTAAAATTAATAAAAAAGATAATACAAATATTTACTGGCTGAAGTATCTTTAATTTGAAGAGTTATGAGATAGTTTTGTTCATGAGTGTATTTATGATATAGCTCTAATGACAGTAACATATTACCACGTGGAAAATTAGGGAAGACAAAAACTTCTTCTTCTTTACTTCTGGGCTAATTGGCCTAATGTGTAAGGTCTTCTAGCCCCAAGAAGTCGAGCCTGCCAGGATTCGAACCAATAAACGCCCAACGTGGGGCAATCTATGAATGGTAAACAACGGAAACAATGGTAAACAAAGGAAAATTTACAGAATAGCAAAATATGATTATAGAAATAACCACTCTGTTAATAAAAATAATAAATACTTTGTTACAATATCTTCTTGGCTTATCTTACCTGTTCTCAACAGCTCTCCAATACGTGGCTTCTCCATCTTGTGGGTGGGATTTAATACATTGAATGTAGATCGATTGCAGGTCGGACCTCTCAGGTTTGATATAGCTCAGCCATAGAATGCTGCTAAGTGGGTGAAAAGTGAACGCTGGAAAGATCATGCCCAACAAAGAGAAGGTGAAGTTCATGGATAAAAAATCTCATCGCTTCTATGAATGTCTGCATCAAGATATTTGAAGATGTCCTAAATACTCTCAAATTCCATGTAGTAATTCAATATGCTGATTTGTTCTCTTTTTTTAAGAATAAAACTTACGTAAATATGTAAATATATATGTTTTTGCATATATAAAGAAGGTTTATGTGAATATTTTTTTATTTATCCATAGTACACGTGGTACAGGCCATGATAAGTTTGGTGGGTTGAAGTTGTCGACTGCTTTTATTGTAAGTGTACCACATATCTACACATGTGAAAAGTAGTTCGACTTAATATAAAAAGGGTATATATAAGGAGTGTGCTTTAGTTTTGTTGTTTTTGTCTAAATAAAGGTTTACATTTTGTAGTGTGTGCGATTAGAGTCAACCAATAGGTAGAATATACTCCACAAACTGCTTAAAAACTTAGGCTATATCATCATTGCCGAATTGATGATATACTAAAGATGATAAGTCTATAGGTCTATAGCTTTAAAGAGTTGGAAAATGCCGAAAAATGAGTGTGTGACAATCTTCTTCTTTCATATCTCCACTCAATCATATTAGGATATCAAGTTGTGACCCTCGATGGTGTCTGTTTGACAACCAACATGACTGGGTGAAGTAGAATACGTCTACCTTTGTCATTAAGACTGGGAGCACTACTCAGTGGCAGGCCGACTTAGCTCCAAAAGAAATGGCCGCCTCTGACATGAGGAACAGACGCCATGTGCAGCCGCTCCTAACATGGAGTACAAATGCTGCTCATCCTGTATACCTGGATTAGGAGCCCTTACAGGGTACTATCAGCCGGACCAGCTGAGCCCAGGTTTTTTAGTGAGTTTGTTACTGCTCCCCCTCCTCCTCTTTTCATCCGGGCTTGGGACTGGCAAAGGCGGAGTTTGTGAAAATTAACAATTGAAACAAATTGACTTCTTGTCAATAATTTACATTAAAAATTGGAAATAATGAATCAACTAATATACAGATGCGGGGATGTGACCCGACGGGTGATCCTTCTTTCCCAAAAATGAGTGTGTGGATTTTGGACCATCTTAAAAAACATGTCTTAAAGGAACAAATCAAGTACCGCGCTGAAGGAGACAAGCTGCCCCTGCACGGCGCCACTGGGGCGGGGTTTGCCGGTAGTCAATAACGGTCGGTCGGTCGGTCAGCATCGACTCTGGTGGCCATCCCGGGAGTTAGAGCTCATTTGTAGACTTCCAGCACTGATAAAAATAGCCAATTTACTCTTTATAATACATATTAATAACCAGATGTTTACATTTAACGTTAAAATGTGTCTTCTAGGAATACTTATTGATATTTCTACTGAGAGAATCCATATTAAATCACATGAAACAGCCATCTTTTCGCATCTGAATCTTCTCTTTTGATAATATTGATGAATGAACTATATATAAATAAATTCCATATCAATGTTTCCTTGATTCCTTTCTTTCTCCTTGTTAATCCTATGATTATTCTTCACGGGGCCTAAAAATTATTGTAAATATATATAGACAGCTGTAGAAACATACATGTATGTCGGTACAAGTGTCCCTAGGAGAGTAATAGCGCTTTAAATTGAAAAAAAAAAATCTAAAAAAAGGTATGGGTGCAGATCTCCATCACCACCTCCACTACAGGGACCATGTCGCCCGCGCAGACAATCAACCTCCATCCACCATGTTGCCGCCCCAGCTAGGATGGGCTGCGTCCAGAGCAGGGCTACCGAGGAAGGGCCCCCGGTGGCCTCCGCCGAGCCCGAGGGGCCACCCCCTACAGACCCCCGGCTGCCGCTCACCGCCCGTCAAGTCTTCAGCATCTCCAAGTCTTGGAAGGGAATCGTCAGAGCCATGGAGTCCACGGGGGTCACTATGTTTATAAGGTCAGTACCTGAGTGTGATGTAACTACAGAGAATCTCAACCAAACCATCGCATCCATTAAAATACAACATTGAAACAATAGCTTGAGTCTAAAGGCGATCCATCAAATACAAGGTGTGTCCAATAAATAATGAGACCGGTCAAAAACAAAGAAATAATGAAATGATATATTATTTATTTAAGTAACCCAGGTTCCTGGAGCGTACAGAAGTCGCCAACTACCCGGGATGTCCTTCTGACCTAAGTCTTCTTGGATTTATATACAATGCCAGTGGAAGTCCAATTTATGAGGTGTCGCCAGGCAGATTTATTTCTTGGGAGATTTTCTAGGGATGCTGGACATATGTTGGTGATACCTAGGAGAGTGGCTGTCTGGAATCTTTGGTATTGGAAGGTTGGGCAAGTGAAGAGGAGGTGGTCTACGGTTTGGTCTTCATCTTGGCAGTGGGGGAAAATTATATATATGTGATGATTTAAGACCATGGAATTGTTGTAAATAGTCTAGATATCTACTACCACATGTTCCACCCCATGACTGTATATAACTTCTTATGTACCGCACATAGAAAACCTCAACTAACATCAATCTGTACCGCGTAAGAATCTAATAAAGTATCGCAACTGTACAGATAGAAGGAATGGAGACTAACAGGAGAAAGTTAAGGTTAAAACAAATCAGGCTTAGGTGATCGTAGAAGTAAGGCCTAGCAAAGAAGCTTAAAGTTAGAACCACTATTAATAAATTTATAGTCAATTTTACGATCGCGGAAACCATAAAAGTCGAGTAACGCCCCGTATTTCCGGAGCAAGGCCGGATATATCTTCCGTCAAAGAGATAAGCCAGGCCCAATCAGAAGACAATACCTAAGTAGGTCAACCAATAGCCAACGGCCACGTGAAAAAGTCCCACCAATTAGGAAAGAATCACCTAAATAGGTCAACCAATTAGAAAGAAGAAAGGTCTTGGTGTTAAATCGAGAACCTAGAATAGGCAGTCTGCGCTTGGATCCCGAAGGTAACACTTGCTCTAAAGATCTCCCTCTCCGCTCTCCATTCCTTCTTGACGTCAGACGCTTCTTAGTGGAATCTCTGTTTGTTTATTTCACCTTTGGCCCAGCTGTGTCGCCTTCCACCACGACTGCACGGTAGAGTTGACATCGAGGTTCGTCTAGCATCAGGTAACACTGGTCCCAGAGGTCCCAAGATATCACAGACTCCCCCGTCCGAAGAGTCGACAGGATAGTGGACGCCAAGGTACAAGTAAGCAAATAGACCACTGTCTGTACAGAAAGATGGAACAGGGAAGAGAGGAGGATTCAAAGGAGCCCATGAAGTCCGATCCCGACTACGAAAGTGGCGAAAACACCACTTTTCCAAAGAAAGAAAACACTCTCGGTAGAACGGAGGAAATCGCCCCCAGCCAGGAAGACGTCACGCCCCCGCCGCCGGTGTCAGATGTCCTGGGGAGGTTGACGACGACGCTACATCAGCTTTCTGCCGTGACCGGACATCGCGAGAGGTGGAATCGCTACGATGGTTCGTACGAGGCGCAGAGCTTCTTCACCAACTACGACGCCCAAGCAGATCGGGCCCAACTACAATACTCTACAAGACTGAGAAAGCCACCAAACCTCCTGCAAGCACCCCTCCGAGTTACCCACACGCGAGCGTATGTTACCTGCTCCCCCGACCATCTCTAAACCACGAGCCCAGCGCAAGCAGTGAACTCTTAACTGTCCCAAGGAACCTCCAACCATGGCACAAGACCAGGACTGTTCCGAAATACAAGACAGCACAACAGTAGGTTCCTCCTTCTATAACTTTTGTTGAACAATTGTTCGTTCGAGCTGAACTGTCCCATAATGTAAACCTTCCTCTACTACTTGATTCAGGAGCATC
This sequence comes from Cordylochernes scorpioides, assembly GCA_030710605.1. Classification (NCBI taxonomy): domain Eukaryota; kingdom Metazoa; phylum Arthropoda; class Arachnida; order Pseudoscorpiones; family Chernetidae; genus Cordylochernes; species Cordylochernes scorpioides. The sequence continues at coordinate 18,128,952 of CP092880.1, forward strand.
TATCGCTATAATTATGCAGAATACTTTTAAAATAATAGAAATCAGTTTGTAAAAGAAAAATACCTGTCCATCTATTTAACTTAACTATTAATGCCATAGCTAACAATATTTTCACCATAGATTATATCTTTTTGATCTTAAAAATAGGTAATATAACGCAGAATCTAAAATTCCATATCATCGATACACCCTTGCCTTTTGGCATATTATTCCTTAATTCCATAAAACGATTTCTACTAATTATAAACTGTACTCAGCTACTCCTGTATCAAGATAATGTACCTCTACCTACTACCTTTTACCAAGTCACTTCGTGCAAGCAACACGTGTCCCATGGACAGGTTAATACAACTGTCCCATTTACTAAATTTTCCCCTCCTGGAACGGGTTGCTCACACGTGATGAACTCCAACACTCTTATTTAATCTTATTGTAATGTTCCTAATCCCATTTTCAACGCCCCTATGTCCTTTTCTTTCATAGCTCTAGACAGAAATAACCTAAGTCACAGCCTTCCAAAACTATTCCAATCGTTAAATTCCCACATAACTACACTCCTTCCTTTTACATGCATATTTAAATATCGACAAATCACTCTCAACAAAATAAACAACATCTTATCACATCACTTTTTCTAATTGGCAACAATTTTCAATGCGCGACTTCACACAAATGTCGAGCCACACAAGCTCCCTAACGTCGCCCTACGAAACACACACAATCTTTTTTTTTCTCACATTAAACGTGTCATATCCACTAACAATATAAAAATTATCGATATGTTCGTACAACTAGCACCCATGACTTTAGTAAATTTGTTATTCTTAGTAAAACAGGTTAGATTTTGTACAAAACAAAGACTTCACGTGACACCTTTGCATTTACAATTTTTTCGCTTCGTGTCACAAAGCTACACCACAAAACTCTTTCACTTTTCAGGCCAAAGACGCCTTCATCACGCCTGTGACACATTTAACCACACATTGTTCACGTCGATAGTCGCAATTTCACTCAATTCTAACCTGATATCATGGAATAACATTTTTACTAAGTCCGCCAAAAACCATTCGATTTAATATCAACAGATACAATATCCGAATTTTCGAAATACAAACACAAATCTAACAAATGCTTGAACACACGGAATAATTACAACTTCTGTATCTCCCTATATCAATCCCATAACGCTTATCACCAAACGTGACAAATCAAACGCTTTTGTGTTTACAATTATAGAAATAAATTCTCCGAGCGTATTCCGAATTAACATACCCAATGTCACTAATTCATGGCCATCAGAAAACCGCGTTTACAAAGGTGGGAGACAACCACCAAGCAAGCTGCCCCCACAAAGGGCCTCTGACCCAAATAAATATGCCCGCCACCGCCGGAACTAGCTAATAATAAATTCGAAGGGAGATGGACAAACAAATAGCCGACATCTTGTTACGGTCCGTCGCCACCCCGTGTTCTCTAATGAACGTTCACCAGCTATGACATCAAATATTAGTGCGTGCCTTTTACTATATATCGTTCTAATCCCTAACCCATTATTCTACTCCGATATCCCGTTTAGCTACTAATAACTTGCTTAACACGTTATTTTACATTTACTAACAAATCAGTCCACTTAACATCGACACTTAGAACCAAGGACAAAATTTTACCTAAAAATCACACACACCCACACATGTTTAAAAAAAAAAAAAAAAAAAAAACAACAACAACAACAACCCTATCGGTTAGAATAGATCGCCGTGCTTCTCCTGCACACACAGAATAAATGCCGCTTTAGGAAGAATCACGTTTTCACCTAAACGTGGCGCAGGAAACAAAAAAATCGACAACATTAGGACTCAGTAAGTTTCACAGTTGAAAACAATGTCATCCACGAGTCGCGTTAAACATAAAACAAATTCGATAAGTTAGAACAACTTAGGCCAACAAGACCAAAGATATCGCGATCGAGGACAATTTAAAGCTCTCTCCACCCATCCTAAAAAACAGGAACATACATTACCTTTGGCCTACAACTTTCCATTCTTTCACGATATATAATTTCTATGTATAATCTTACTTGCTCTTCTTTCTCGATGAACATTTTTTTAAATTTTCATCTTAATATCTTGTATATAATCATTATATAGCTCTTATAATTGTTTTTTTTTAACGTCAACCAATCAGTTTAGATTATTGTCATTTTATTTTATTTTTCTTTACCAAAACTTATTTACTTTTGCTTTATGACTCTATTCTATAATCAACTTTATATTTTATATTTCATATCTAATAATCTCAAGTTTATATTTTTTGTTTATCTCACTAATTTGCATTTATCATTTTATATTTTCTCTCACTTTATAAATTAGATGTTATTTACATTGTTTCATCTTCCGCTACCATGTCAATGCTATCGAGTATATTATTGCTCATTATTAATTTTCATTTAATATTTTCACTTTCTATTACCCCTTATATACTGCTGTAGTGTGTTAATCTTTGTATCATGTCATCACTATTTTTACTTTTTTTTAAAGATCACTTTGCATTTAACTTCGCAATTCTATTTTCGATTTTTCAAATCCTTTAACGCTATATGCAAAGCCTTAATTTCGCAATTTCATATCTCAATTATGTATTCTTTTATAATCAAACTAAAAATCATGATTAAAAACAGGGCAATCTTCAATAACCTCTTAAACAACCACTTTAAAGGTTACTTCTTAATAAATACTAACCCTTTTCCGCAGGAACTTTTAACTCCTTCGCAGGCTAGACTTGACCTACTTTGATTTCGTAATTAACAATTTTGACACACCGTCCCCCAGATTTACCTATCCCATCTTCTGGCTTGGATACGTGCAAATTGTATTTTTTTAATATATATTCCAGGGCACTCTCATGCCACACGCTGGCACATCTTTTTTTTTATTTTACTCTTTTTCTCGCTAAGCCCCTGACGACTCCAATTAAAACTTTGATTTCTGGTCACTGATCTTCGCCCTCATTTATCCTGCATGCGTACGTCTTAACGACTAATTACTAAAACCCATAACAATCACCCTTATCTTACTTTTCGATTGTGGTACTGTAACTTTATTAGGTCCTTAAATTTACATGTGAAACATGGCCTAGGTTTTCCGCGCCGTGCACATTAAATGGTTTGGGACTTGAGTCAAAGTGACATTGCCTCAACCAAGTAATAACTAACCCCTCAACCCTTTCTAACGCCCATCACGAAAAGATCATGATTTACCCATCCAATCATTTATATTTTTACCAATAATCATTATATGTTCTCTATTAAATATTTTATTCATATTTTTATTTTTACTTGTATGTTTAGTATTAGTTGTTTATGCTTTATTATCTCTTACTGATATACAGAAATTAACCCCATGTTATATACCAACTCATTTCAATTAATTTTTAAAAATTACTTCCTTAATAACAGTCTTCCTATTCCGCTCTCTTAAATTCCTCCATATGAACCCTCTCACATCCGGGGCCATCTGTGATGATTTAAGACCATGGAATTGTTGTAAATAGTCTAGATATCTACTACCACATGTTCCACCCCATGACTGTATATAACTTCTTATGTACCGCACATAGAAAACCTCAACTAACATCAATCTGTACCGCGTAAGAATCTAATAAAGTATCGCAACTGTACAGATAGAAGGAATGGAGACTAACAGGAGAAAGTTAAGGCTAAAACAAATCAGGCTTAGGTGATCGTAGAAGTAAGGCCTAGCAAAGAAGCTTAAAGTTAGAACCACTATTAATAAATTTATAGTCAATTTTACGATCGCGGAAACCATAAAAGTCGAGTAACGCCTCGTATTTCCGGAGCAAGGCCGGATATATCTTCCGTCAAAGAGATAAGCCAGGCCCAATCAGAAGACAATACCTAAGTAGGTCAACCAATAGCCAACGGCCACGTGAAAAAGTCCCACCAATTAGGAAAGAATCACCTAAATAGGTCAACCAATTAGAAAGAAGAAAGGTCTTGGTGTTAAATCGAGAACCTAGAATAGGCAGTCTGCGCTTGGATCCCGAAGGTAACACTTGCTCTAAAGATCTCCCTCTCCGCTCTCCATTCCTTCTTGACGTCAGACGCTTCTTAGTGGAATCTCTGTTTGTTTATTTCACCTTTGGCCCAGCTGTGTCGCCTTCCACCACGACTGCACGGTAGAGTTGACATCGAGGTTCGTCTAGCATCAGGTAACACTGGTCCCAGAGGTCCCAAGATATCACATATATATTTTTAAAGTCTATTAAAAAATAGAAAGCTTCAGCTACACTGGGGTATATCACATCACGTGATTGCGCGCGCAATCGATAAATTGTAAGCTTGTAAAAAGAACGCCTTGCATAACAACTTCTAATTTGTAATAGATAGAAAATTCGAACAACGAATTTGTATTAAATTTTGCTACAAAATTGGGAAATCGGCTTTAGAAACTTTAGTTTGTTGAAATTGGAATTTGTAAATGAAAATGTAAATGAGCCCACCACATTTAGATGGTTTTCACGATTTAAAAATGGAATGGAATCGGTTGAAAGATGAGAAGCGTGTTGGACGTCCAATTCTGCACAGGAACCCTGAAAAGGTGAGCCAAATTTCAAATTTGATTACGAGACATTAAGAAGAAACAGGGATATCAAAATCATTAGTTGGATAGATAATTAAAGAAGACTTGCAGCTAAAGAAGACACCTTCAAAATTTGTCCCTAAAATGCTCACAATCCAACAAAAGGAGAATCGCGTTGTAGTTGCCAAAAAAATGCTTGAAATGGTGGAAGAAAACCCTATTTGGGATGAAAAAGTAATAACTGGAGACGAGACATGGGTTTACGGGTATGACCCGGAAACAAAACGCCAATCCATGGAGTGGAAAGGAAAAGATGAACCAAGAACGAAGAAATCCCGACTTTGCAAGTCAAAAAAACAAAGTCTTATTGGTCACGTTCTTTGACATAAAGGGAATTGTGCATTATGAATATCTAGAGGAAGGTCAAACAATCAATAAGGAGTCTTATTTAAACATTATGAGACGTGTACGTGAATCAATTCGTCTTAAAAGAAGTGAAATGTGGAGTTCCAAAAATTGGATTATCCATCATGATAATGCACCACCACACACCGCTACATCTGTACTGACTTATTTGGCTAAACACGGCATCCAAGTACTTCAACACACAACCTCCCTATTCCCCAGACCCAGCTCCAAATGATTTTTTTTTCTCTTTCCAAAACTCGAAATGGCTCTAAAAGGAAGGAGATTTGACACTAGAGAGTCTATCATAGCGGATTCGAAAAAGGTCTTGAAGAACATCCCGAAAGATGCCATTTCTAAATGTTTTAAAATAATGGAAGAAGAGATGGAAATTATGTATAGATGCGGGAGGGGACTATTTTGAAAAATACTATTTATTTTTTTTTATCATTCTATTTTTTCTTTATTTTTGACCAGTCTCATTATTTATTGGACACACCTTGTAAGTTTAGATAAAAAATAACGAACCTGGATCTGTAAAGAAAAAAAAACAATGTTTTCTCAAAATATTTCGAGAGATTGCTCTCTTTTTATCAATTTATTGCACAGTAAACTTATAATAATAGTGTATTATGACAATATCCATCGTAAATACCAAAGATTTTAATAGAATCTATGATAACCAAAGAACAAAAAAGCATAAACAGATGCATTGAAATATCATAAACATACGACACAAAATGGACAATTAATACCCCAAAGATGTAGGCAGTCTTCTATATATATACAATAGTTCACGAATTTATTAAATTTAATTTGAAGTCTTGAGATATAATTCAACCAGCATGTATCATCCACCATGTACGTATTTTTTCAAAAAAAGTTGTTTTTAACACACAAAGAATGTAATATATTTTTTCTCTCCCTTTCAATATCATAAATATTTAAAATATGTGAATAATAATTTGTATATAAAAATAGTATTTATTATCAATTAATTAACGTGATACTCCTGTTGAAGGACTGACAAGTCCGAAAGCTTGAAAATAAAAAAGTTGAACAAGAAACTTAGCCCTGGAAGCTTTATTTTATAACAGTAAACTTAATTTACAAATTTTTGTAGATTACTTGAAAACCATGTTCATGTCATCTATAAGAATTTGTGAATGAAGCTTACAGATCCAGGTTTGCCCTTTTTATATAAACAATAGCTTCGATCAAATGAAAAAGTAGTAATTGTTGTTGTTGTCGTGTCCAATAAAGAGCCTCAGAAGTCTCCATACATCTCTATCACAGCAGCAGCAATGTCCTCTATCTTGGGTGTGTAAAGCTGCTGCTCTGGGTCCATGTCAATGTTCTGTTGTTGTTGTGTCCAATGAAGAGCATCAGATATATCCATGCATCTCTATCACTGCAACAGCAATGTCCACTATCTTGGGTGTGTAAAGCTGCTGCTCTGGGTCCATGTCAATTTTCTGTTGTTGTCGTGTCCAATGAAGAGCCTCAGATGTCTCCATACATCTCTATCACAGCAGAAGCAATGTTCTCTATTTTGAGTGTGTAAAGCTGCTGCTCTGGGTCCATGTCAAATAAAGAAGTAATTCTTTGACATATTTAAAATTTTATATCGCGTTATATTTAGTATGCTTTTATATTCACATTAATCGAATTTGATCATTGATAAAAGAAGTTCTATAAGTGTTAAAATGTAAAATATGTTTAACACAATTTTCTATTATTCCATTTGGCATATATCTTTGATAAATATATTGTTGGAAGAAAGTATAGAAAGATGACTAGCGAGAGGAAGGTCGAAATTGGAATCCATGGGCAATTTCGGGAAAAGATCCTACGATACCATCAAAAGACTATCCATGTAAAGGAAGTTTTGAGAGGACAGGAATACTGCCAGCCACAAACCTATGGGTTCCGGACATAATGAAGGTATTTTGGTCTATCGGTATTTTGGTCTGTCGGTATTTTGATCTGTTGGTATTTTGGTCTGTCGGTAATATTGACCCTATTGATATTTTTGTCTGTCAGGATTTGACTGTCTGTATTTTGGTCTGTCGGTAGATTTTCCCTGTCGGTGTTTATATAAATTCTACAAGGCCGCAATCACGCCGTTCGGAGGAGATTAATAGAATCGCCTAATTTCGTGGCCCATTTGGATAAGGAAAACGAAGAATAGAACGCGGTTGATTACACACTAGATTTTTCTGTGATACTCTAATTTTGACGTATGCATGAAGGAACGTGTGTCTACTGGACAAGCGTCAGACCTGTAGACTGTTGTTTGGTTCTGTGCTGCCTAGAGTATAGGAGCTTCATCTATGCTTCCTTTCTTCCTGTGGTGAATCTGTATAAGACCGATGTTCTTAATAAAGCTGTCTGTGTTTAACCCTGTCGATAATTTGGTCTATAGCTGACGCTGTCGTATTTTGTTCTGTCGATATTTTCTCCATCGGAATTTCGGCTGTTAAGATTTTGACTTGGATCCGTTAAGGAGAAATAGATATGGCGATATTTCTGTTGAATTCCGTGGTCAATTAGAAGATATAATGAACTAGGTTTACGAAGGATACTTCATGTTGATTACCTTGTTTTCTACGTTTTTCAAATTTGACTAATGTTAAGTGTTGTGCATGATATGTTGCATTAGATACGGTATATGAGGTTCGATTAGGTATATTGATTTGGATTACGTTTTATATATGTCGAAATGAAGATGGATATCCTTTAAATTGTCAGGGATTTGGTGTTCATCTTTTTTTTTTTTTTCATGTTGTACTTTTTCAAATTTACTTTCTTTTCTTTTAATACCATAACTGATGTCCAAATTAAGATAAAAAATAGACTTTCTTATAAACTATTTAAAAGTGTCACATCCAGATGAAATTGTTGACTTTGCTCAGAATTATTAATGAAACTGATTCCAATAATTATTAATTAAACATTATATTTATTGATTTACAAGAGAGAGAACAAAATATAAAAGGGAAACTAATATTAAAACAAAGGAACTTTTTTTCTGTTTCGGTTAGCGCCTATTTACCTGTGAGTTTACACACATTCTGTGGTAACAATTAATTAATATATAAACAACAGAAACTGAAAGATATCATGAAACTTGTCATTAATATACAGGTAGTTATATAGACTAAATTTTAAGAAAAGATAAATGTAATTGAACTTAACTAATTTTAGGCGTTTTACATTAAGAATTTTATCATTCATTGAATGAAAAAATAATTTGATTTGTGTCAAATTCCTTGTTTTTTTCTTTAATTTCTTCTGGGTGTACTACTTTCTAATTCTAGTAGTGTATATGAGATGTTTTATTCTTATCCCAATTATGGTGAAAAGACTCCAATATATCGCACGACTTGAAGATTTCCTATAGGCCGAGAATATAAATGGGAGATTAAAAAGGTTCCAAAGGTCCATTTCTGTAATTAATATACTCGACTTGAACTGACAAAGTTGGATATACATTGGAGATAGAAACCATTGTATCAAAGACGCCTTTACCCCCCTAACGTACTATTCCACTCAACATGAATAGCATGGAAAGATTTTTTTTTTCCTTTTTTCCCTCGGATATATCCCATGAAATATGCAGAGACAGGGGGATATATATACTAGGAATGGCGCTTGCACGTGAATTTTCTATACGTAGAACTTATAGCAACCAAGAGTGGCAGTCCCATATAGAAATATACAAATAATATTTGTTTTATTATTAGTAGTAGTAGTGCTTGTAGATATTGATAAGATCAGAAGTGTCCGTTTTACATCAATTCTCGATACTTAGATGTGTATAGGGATCACGAGGGAGATTTTTACATAAAATCTCGATGCATAGATCTGAATAGGGATCAATAACTACAGTTTTACATCAAATCTCGATATATAGATGTGGATTGGAATCAAGAGTGTGTTTTAAATGATACCTCGACACATAGATGTGACTAGAGATCAAGAGTGGTAGTTATACATATAATATCGATACCTAGATGTTGAAAGGGATCGATAGTAGAAGTTTTATATCAAATCTCGAAACATAGATTCGGTGTTAGGGAACAGGAGAAGCAGTTTTACATTAATTCTCGTTACATAGATGTAGATAATGAATACGAGTGACAGTTTCCCATAAATTCTCAACACATAGATGTGAATATGGATCAATAGTGTCAATTCTACATCAAATCTCGATACATAGATGTAGATAGGGAACACGAGTGGCAGTTTTACATAATATCTCGATTCATAGATGTGGCTAAGGATCAAGAGTATTAATTTCCCAAGAAATCTCAACACATAGATGTGAATATGGATCAATAATGTCAATTTTACATAGAATCTCGATATAAATATGTAGATAGAAACTACGAGAGAGTAGCAGCTGTCATGTTGGTATAGTGACGAGATACTGTAGCCTGCCTTCAACTGGTTGCCACCACCGGTAATCGAGTTGACGGTTGACGTGCTGGAAATTTTAACGACTAGAATCGATTTTGTTGTTGATCTCTGGGGACATCGCCGCCAGCAATAATGCCTTGTGTCGAGACTGCATCGGGTGGTTTCACTCGATACTGACCGCGCTGTGGAAACCTGAATATGCACTCATAGACAAAACTTAAGGAAGTTGTACCTTTTTTTTTGCTTATCCCTAGTACACGTAGTACAGGCCATGATAATCATGGTGGATAGAAGTAGGCGACTGCTTTTACTGTAAGTGTAATAATTCCTTGTGTCGAGACTGCATCGGGTGGTTTCACTCGATACTGACCGCGCAGTGGAAACATGAATATACACTCATAGACAAAACTTAAAGAAGTTGTACCTTTTTTTTGTTGTTTATCCCTAGTACACGTGGTACAGGTCATGATAATTACGGTGAGTAGAAGTAGGCGACTGCTTTCACTGTGAATTCACCACATGTCTACACATGTGAAAAGCAGTTCGACTTTGCACTTACAAATGTGCGAGAGCCCTGTTTGGTTATACTTGCACTCGCTGGTGGGGTTGGATTTTTGCAAAAATCGGGGGCCATTGGAGTTTTTTTTTATTGTTGTTGTACCAAGTTGTGCCTCTTAGCATATATATCAAGATGATTCAGACAATAACTCTGAAAGATATTTGACACACAGAGACCTTTATTGAAAACACACAAGATAACCAGGTGTAAAAAATACCTTTGTCTTCTTAAAAAATGTGTAATGTTTTTTTTTTTTTACTTATCCCTAGTACACGTAGTACAGGCCATGATAATCATGGTGGGTAGAAGTAGGCGACTGCTTTTACTGTAAGTGCACCAAATGTCTACACATGTGAAAAGCAGTTCATGTGTGATGTGATAACGCTAGCATATAAACAGTTTCACAAAATCGATAATAAAAAGAAGGGTTAGCGAAAATAAGAATAAATGAATAATATCTCTATAATATATACATATTATATTAAAATATTATTTTATTTAAATTTATATTCCATAGATTCAAATATTGTTAAATCGACCGCCAGAGGTCACGCGCTTCCCCTATAAAAACCCATTGTTGTTGTTTCCCGATGTCCGGCTTAAACCTTTTGTACATTATGCAAATAAGTTTTATATTTTTTTATTCTTACGCCTTAAGCCAGGCAGTACTTTTATCAAATTATGTTTTTATATATTCTATAAGCTCAATTAAAGCTATTTCTAATCTTCATTATTTTTATTATTATAGTTTCAAGATTTTTAACCACGACTGCCATAGCATAATCCTCAAGATAATCAAAAATCAACAGAAATCTTATTATTTTTATAACATACATATATGAGAGAGATAAACTGATAATGTTACTTGAAATATTATTGGAATAAAATAAACTGAACTCTATTTCTTCTTTCTTTCAGCTAACAATCCGCTTTATCTCTTTATTCGTTTCAAAATCTTCAATCCTCTGTTTATTCTTGTATATTTCCCGAACCATTCGTAACACATTATCTTAATATCACTACCAAATTCTTTTCATTTTGTCATCTTTCCCTCAACTCATTCTTTCGTTCAGTTTTCTTTTCTTCCGAAGTCACACTTCCTCACGCCTTCCTGTAAACACTCAAGAATAGAAAACACACACAAAATTATTTATTAGGGACTCCCCCATACAGATTCTCCCAATTAGGTAAGGTAATAATCATCTTGTGTTATTTACATAGGTAGTAAGATGGAAATTGAACTGGCTTTACTCTTCATCTCAAAGTCATTCACTTGTTGACTGGTCCTTACATAATGATGATCTAAAAAATTTATAGTAAGCTATTGCCTTAGATTTTTTTGCTGATATTTTTCAAAGCAATACGTAGGGTGAAGTGTTGGTATATTTAATTTGTTGATATAAGACAAGAAGATAACAAGAAATATGATATTTAAAGTCAACATTGGTAGCCTGCAGCACCTTGGTACATTGCTATCTTGTTACATTCATTTTTGGACTCGAGGATCATACACTTTGGTCAGTATTACCCCGTAAAACCATATTCTCTTCAATAAATAAAGTTTCTAAATATATGTTTTTTTTGCTTTTCCCTAGTACACGTGGTACAGGCCATGATAATAATGGTGGGTAGTTAGCGACTGCTTTTACTGTAAGTGCACCACATGTCTACACATGTGAAAGCAGTTCGACTTTGCCTTTACAAATTTGCCAGAGCCCCGTTTGGTTACTTGCACTCGCTGGTGGGGTTGGACTTTTGCAAGAATCGGGGGCCATTGGAGCATTTTTTTAAACAGAAAAAAGTGTCCAGTGCGGGAATCGAACCCGGGTCGTATTGGTCGAAAACCAAACGGTTTAACCAGCCTTCCACCGACCCCCCTTGATGTATAATTATTTTCCTCTTAAAGATATATAGTGTATTACAATATCTGAATTGACTCCATTTTCATTTAATTAAGAAAACATTTCCACTGGGAACATTTTACATTTTAGATAACCAAAAAAGCACACGTATTTGGATAGGATGTATGCATGTATTTCTCGGCACTAAACTAATGCTTTATCTTCACCTTAAAAGGTAAATTTATGATACAATAAAACGCATAAGGCAATAACGCAATATACATATATAAGAAATGAAACCATTAAAGCACTAATGTTTATACATAACACAAATCTCTACTGTTCTTACTGCGATGAAAAAATATTTAGGATGGCTTAGCTCATTAATGATGAAATCTCACAGCGTTTTTTTTTTTTTTTTCAAAAAGTTGTTTTACAAACAGAAATAATGTAATATATTTCTCTCTCAATATATAATAAGTATTTAAAATATGTATATAATCATATGTATATAAAAATTGTATTTATTATTAAGTTGTTAACCTGATAATCCTGTTGAAGGACTGACAAGTCCGATAGCTTGAACAATAAAAAGTTGAACAAGAAACTTAATCCTGGAAGCTTCATTTATTTTATAATGTATTTATTGTTTTATTTCCATAGTTTACTTATATTTGACTTGTTTTCTGCCTATAAACGCTTTTTATTAAAAGAAAACGACTTTTGAAGGCTATTTTGCGAAACATTTACTCTAATGTTTCCCCCATCCAAACACTTATGCAAGTCACCTACTAGAGGGAAATTGCTCCTTATCTGACTAGGTATATGCCTTTTTTTTAAAGGGCAAGACATTTTATATTCGTTATTGGTGTCTATACAAGACTGCGTTTTTAGAGATCTAATACTGTATTCTATGATTATGCTTATATATGCTACACTGAAGGGTGGTGGTGTCTTGTCCAGAGTTTTGGATAAGTTTTGGACAATTGATAGTCGTCCTTAGAGTCTCTTCCTTGGAATAGCCGAGCTGGTCAAGTAGCTGGACACTAGGTTCTCTCTCAAGGTAAAGTGAGACAGCATCAATGTTGAGTAGAAAGAGCAACCCATCTCGATAACAGGTCTGAATGAAGTGGTTATGTCATGTCCACTCCATGGAAAGAAGAGATGCCATTGTCCCGTTAGTCAGCCACATTTTAGAGTTCCCTGTTTACGGTTACCGTAGTAGCTCGGGGCTCACGACACCGTACTTCACCCTACAGGGCAGTCCCTTACTTGTGCTGCTTCTCCCACCCCCCACATAGAGTGAAGAGTCTGCTTCTTCTTTCTTATCTCCACTCAATCATATCAGAGTATCAAGTTTTGACAACCATCAGGACTGGGTGAAGTAGAATGCCTTTTTCATTAAGACTGGGAGCACTACTCAGTGGCAGGCTGACTTAGCTCCAAAATAAATGGCCTCCTCTGACATGATGAACAGATGCCATGTACAGCTGCTCCTAACATGGAGTACAAACGCTGCTCATCCTGTATCTCTGGATCAGGAGCCCTTACAGGGTACTATCAGCCGGGCCAGCTGAGCCCAGGTTTTTTAGTGAGCTTGTTACTGCTCCTGCTCCTCCCTTTTTCATCCGGGCTTGGGACCGGCAAAAGCGGAGTCAGAGTTAAGAGTGAAGAGTGGAATCGTAGAAATGGTATTCAAGAAAACTATAGACATAAGCCTTTAGGACAGTAGAATTAGATATAAATATTTGCATCAGGCAATGCTCTTCCATAAACAATAGAGATGCATTGTTTATGTATTCTTTACAAGTATGATGAATGCTATTTATCATAAATAATTATCATATCGTCTGATTCACATTACATATTTATATATGCAAATCAATATCACATTTATAAATCATCACTGAAGTGGAAATATTATTTACATGCAAGATGACGGTTGCAGATATTTCTGTGCGAATACATCATATACTGTATGTACATCACATATTCAAACATGTAAAAAGCTGTTTGACACTTTTCTCTTATAAATAGGCACATAGGTTATTATATTTGTTATTGACAGATATTTTGTAGAATATTCTATTGTTGAATTCGGGTGCTATTTCATTGTTATTCAGTATTCTTTCGCTAGCTGAAAATATCTTGTAAAGATGGTTCTTAGAATCAAGATGGCGTACCATCTGGCAGACGAATTTCTGCCTCTGGCACTTCTAAGAAGCATCTTAAGTTATGCAAATCTTGTTCCCAGCTGTCAAAGTTTGTAAGTTCCTAACATTTTTCTCTATTCCCTATTTTATCGTTACGAATATTTTATAAAAGCACTCAACTCAAACTTCTATGTGAGCTGTGAACTAAGGGAAAATAATCTTGTATAGAATTGTTCGACAGCTTATAAAATAGATACTCTTCTCTTTTGTCGCTTCAAAAGAGTTTTGAGTTTAATTTTTAAATAATTTTATTCATATATTCCTCTCTCGAAGTTAAATAGAAGGTGATATGTTTCTCTTTTGTTTCAAATAAACATTTCTGAAAAGTGAAAAAATAGCACAAATGTGATATTGTACTGGGATAAGGTCCATAATTATGAAAAAAGGCATCTCCTTATCGTGCACCTTATCCCAGTACAATATCACATTTGTACTATTTTTTTCACTTTGTGTCGCGGTCTCACGCAATTCTGGCCTTAACTACCCGTTTCATGATTTTTCAGGATGCCTTGAATGACCAGTTTTTTGGTCGTTGAGGTACAGCTTGCACCACGCAGATGAGGGCCAACAGCCCGAAACGCGTCCGTGGTTAGCTTTTCTTGATTAATCAAGAATGGGTATTTGGCCAATTCTGGAATAATTAAAAATCAACGAGAATAGTTGATATTTATTCTGATAGATGGCGCAAGTCATCAGTAACTTTCAGTTGCATGATAAGGAGATGCCTTTTTTTTCATATTTATGAAAAGGTTTAGAAAAGTATTATGTTCAACAATTCCATATATAAAGAACATATATTTGTGAAAAATAGTACAAAAGTGAATTTGTATTTGGATCAGGTGGATAAATTGATAAAATGAGCATTTCCTGATCATTCAACTAAAGGTTGCTGATGGCTTGCACCATCTATATCGGAAAAAATAACTACTAATCTTGATTAATCTTCTTAATTATTCAAGAAACAGTATTTGGCAATTCTGGAATAATTATAAATCAACGATTGCAAAACGACACTTGAAGTTACATCGCATGAGTTTCTTTTCAATGAAAAATCAAAATTTTATTTCAAGGTGAAATATTGACTATTTCTAACCTTTTTGGATGAGATATTAAAGGGTGAATTATGAAGAGTAATCAACGATTGGTTGATATTTATTCCGATAGATGGCGCAAGCCATCAGCAACTTTTAGTGGCACGATCAGAAAATGTATTTTTTCATAATATGATATATTTGTTGTGGTATTATGTAGCAATCCTTCAGGAATTCTTCCTTTCTCAATAAACACATAGAAATCCTCACCTAGAGATCATAGTTTCGGGCTAAAGGCCTTTGTGAATCTAGGGAGAACTTTATTCCATGAGATCCACAAGAGATCCAATGGAATTTTCACAATCTTCAACAAAGGTGTCTAGTTGTTAGAATGGCTAGCCTAAATCTATGGCCCCTGAATTACCTTAAGAGAGAAGTGCTTCTTCCCTCAGTGTAAAGGTTTTAGACTCAAACGATCAGTTTAGAAATAAAGTGAACAATTTAATGTACCCACAGTAATATCGACAAAAAACATGGGTTTTAGAAACGCCAGGTATTATAAGAAAATATGGATATATTGCGTTTCCCTAGATGGCTAATTTAAGAAAATGATTTTCATAAAATTCTCTTTAAACTATGCAAATATTTAGCGGCTTACCGGCAACTTCCTTTAATTAAATATTTAATATAGAGTCACGTGTGGCCTCGCCCTTGTACTAGACTGATCCGTAATTTTAGCCTCGTTTGTGCTCCCTGATTGTTTACTGCTAGGTTTTGTCATCTTTCCTCTGTTGTTGTTGTCGTGTCCATTGAAGAGCCTCAGATGTCGCCATACATCTCTATCACAGAAGTCGCAATGTCCTCTATCTTGGGTGTGTATACTGTATTGTTGTTGTCGTGTCCAATGAAGAGCCTCAGATGTCTCCATACATCTCTATCACAGAAGTCGCAAGGATCTCTATCTTGGGTGTGTATACTGTATTGTTGTTGTTGTCGTGTCCAATGAAGAGCCTCAGATGTCTCCATACATCTCTATCACAGAAGTCGCAAGGATCTCTATCTTGGGTGTGTATACTGTATTGTTGTTGTTGCTGTTTGCAATGAAGAGCCTCAGATGTCCCCATACATCTCTATCACAGCAGTTGCAATGTCCACTATCTTGGGTGTGTATACTGTATTGTTGTTGTTGTCGTCGTGTTCAATGAAGAGCCTCAGCTGTCCCCATACATCTCTATCACAGAAGTCGCAAGGACCTCTATCTTGAGTGTGTATACTCTATTGTTGTTGTCGTGTGCAATGAAGAGCCTCAGATGTCTCCATACATCTTTATCGCAGAAATCGCAATGTCCTCTATCTTGGGTGTGTATACTGTATTGTTGTTGTCGTGTCCAATGAAGAGCCTCAGATGTCTCCATACATCTCTATCACAGCAGCAGCAATGTCCTCTATCTTGGGTGTGTAAACTGTATTGTTGTTGTGCCCAATTAAGAGCCTCCGATGTCTCCATACATCTCTATCACAACAGTAGCAATGTCCTCTATCTTGGGTGTGTATACTGTATTGTTGTTGTTGTTGTGTCCATTGAAAAGTCTCAGATGTCTCCATACATCTCTATCATAGCAATCGCAATGTACTCTATCTTGGGTGGGTAGACTGTATTGTTGTTGTTGTGGCATCCAATGAAGAGTCTCGGATGTCTCCGTACATCTCTATCACAGCAGTCGCAATGTCCTCTATCTTGGGTGTGTATACTGTATTGTTGTTGTTGTCGTGTTCAATGAAGAGCCTCAGCTGTCCCCATACATCTCTATCACAACAGTAGCAATGTCCTCTATCTTGGGTGTGTATACTGTATTGTTGTTGTTGTTGTGTCCATTGAAAAGTCTCAGATGTCTCCATACATCTCTATCATAGCAATCGCAATGTACTCTATCTTGGGTGGGTAGACTGTATTGTTGCTGTTGTCGTGTCCAATGAAGAACCCCAGATGTATCCATGCATCTCTATCACAGAAGTCGCAATGTTCTCTATCTTGGGTGTGTAAAGCTGCTGCTGTTCTGGGTCCATGTCAATTTTCTGTTGTTGTTGTCGTGTCCAATGAAGAACCCCAGATGTATCCATGCATCTCTATCACAGAAGTCGCAATGTTCTCTATCTTGGGTGTGTAAAGCTGCTGTTCTGGGTCCATGTCAATTTTCTGTTGTTGTTGTCTTGTCCAATGAAAAGCCTCAGATATTTCCATACATCTCGATCACAGAAGTCGCAATGTCCTCTATCTTGGGTGTGTAAAGCTGCTGTTCTGGGTCCATGTCAATTTTTCTGTTGTTGTTGTGTCCAATGAAGAGCCTCAGATGTCTTCATACATCTTTATCACAGCAATCGCAATGTCCTCTATCTTGGGAGTGTAAAGCTGCTGTTCTGGGTGCATTTCAATTTTATGCTTTCTCCTTTCTCCGCAGTATTGCATTCCTCTATAGATAGCTCTAACATTCCAAAATACTCACTTTGCATATAGGGAATTTATGGACGAGTTGCATAAACCGTCGATTTTCTACAGCTACAACCCGGGATCTAATCTTGAATAGAGCATTTTTTTCTGAATACGAAAATTTGCTTCAATGGCTTCCATTCTTTTAAATGTCAACCTCAGAATCGTTCTGAAATTTATCTGATGAAAGTCATTGCCGTAAAATTTATTGTAATTCGCTTTAATAACCAAAAATGTTGCAGCGTCGCCTAGACTTTTGATTTTCTAAGAAGGAATGAGCCAACAGCGACGAGATTCTTTATTAACGCGATAAAGGCTTGGAAAACTTGCAGACAATAATGTCCTTTAACAGGTTGTAATACGAATACAATTAATTCTTCTTGGAAATGATATGCGAATTTTTCTGTTGTAATTTGGATCAAAACTTTTGATTTTATCGCAGCTCAAAAATCTTATAATTATGAAGACTCTGAAATTTACCTAGAGAAGGATATGACTGAAATCTTCGTATATTTGTTTTAATAAAAGCTGTGGCGTGACCTATTATTTTATAATATTTAGATCTAGAGTGTCCCAAGCTGCTTGCCGAGTTAATACATTAAACTTCTTAAGTCTCTACTGGAGGAAAGATATGTATAAATAGCATCAGGTTGTATCGGTAAACGTATCTCTTAGTTAGGAAAACCAAATGTTTATACACCGGTATTGAAGGAAGTGGTTATAATAATATGGAAATATGGGGTAGATGTGATAGGCATCTGGCTTTTGTGTGTACGCGGATGTGTGCGTGTATATATCTACAGTCCTCCGCTCTGCCGACAGACTATCGGGATAAGATTCGAACTCAAGTAAAAGCTATAAACCAATAGACTAGGTGTAAGGTTTATCAGCAACAATGACCAAATAACATTCCCACTCAATGCTCCAGCTGACAAAGAGCCGATTCGTGCCACAGCCGGGGAGATACCCGTGGGATCGCCAAGTATCCCAGCCGCCTGTCATAGCCCGGGACCTCGGGGCATGGCGCTGGGTACCAGATGATGAAACCGCTCCAATCAACGACCACCCACCTACCATACCTGATTCTGACTCCTATATCAAGCTTCCTCAAATTCTTGGATATACCAAAAAAGATTCAGATATTCAAATTCATAACAAAACATGTAATCGCTTAGATCCATGCCCTAAGTTACCTGATATCACGGAATCTTTGAGTAACCAACGATCAGAAAAGAAAAATGATGAAAATCTAGAAGATAACAATCCGATACGCAGTCGTTCCAAACTTGCTGGAGTTAAGACAGGAATCTTTAATCCACTTCTTCCCAGTATCCGACATATGGCCATGGACGATCATCTATCCAAACTGCCAGAGGAGCATAGTAGAACTACCACTTTCCTTACTAGAAATGAATTCAACGCCTGGCCACCTATATATCAATGGAAAAATTCCAAAATCACCCAAGACAAAATCCCTACTTTGATCAACATTATTTCTAGTGATGATAGAATTTCAGAATGGATAGCTCTAGAAAAGGAATGGAAAGAACATCTGGATATGGAGATTGCTTGCGGAAATTTCGCACAAAATCCGTAAACTCAGGATTGTATTAACAGTTGCTTCTAGGGTCACTTGGTCTAAGCAAAATTTGGGATTGGCAGTGTAGTGACTCTTATTTTACAATTTTCACTCATTTTCAAAACTTAGTCTTAAATGTCACCATTTAATATAACAAGACATATATATAACAAGATTTAGAACAAAACACAATAAAGGAATGACAATACATCCAGATGGCAAAAGAACCTATAGGACATGCAACAACTGTCCTGGTGTGGAACTAACACCTACCCACATATTCTCATGTCCAGCAATGGCCGCAGCCTTGCAGAAAATTGACATAGACCCAGAGCAGCAGCTTTACACACTCAAGATAGAGGACATTGCTGCTGCTGTGATAGAGATGTATGGAGACATCTGAGGCTCTTCATTGGACACGACAACAACAGAAAATTGACATAGACCCAGAGCAGCAGCTTTACATACCCAAGATAGTGGACATTGCTGCTGCTGTGATAGAGATGTATGGAGACATCTGAGGCTCTTCATTGGATACGACAACAACAGAAAATTGACATAGACCCAGAGCAGAAGCTTTACACACCCAAGATAGTGGACATTTCTGCTGATGTGATATAGATGAAGGAAGACATCTGAGGCTCTTCATTGGACACGACAACAACAGAAAATTGAGGTGGACCCAAAGCAGCAGCTTTACACACCCAAGATAGAGAACATTGCGACTGCTGTGGTAGAGATGTATGGAGACATCTGAGGCTCTTCATTGAACACGACAACAACAACAACAACCATTTAATAATCCTAGAATGATAAATTGTCTAAAAAGACAATTATATAATTTGTCAAAAAAACATATCTACTTATATAATTGCCTTATTCTGTCTGTGTGAAATTCACGGATAGAATTTGGTCATCAACGCGCGCATCATCATTATGATCATTATCATTATCTAATGATAATAATAATAATTATTATTATACTTTATCTACTTATATAATTGCCTTATTCTGTCAGTGTGAAATTCACGGATAGATTTTGGTCATCAACGCGCGCATCATCATTATGATCATTATCATTATCTAATGATAATAATAATTATTATTATTATACTTTATCTACTTATATAATTGCCTTATTCTGTCAGTGTGAAGTTCACTGTGTGAAGTTCACGGATAGATTTTGGTCATCAACGCGCGCATCATCATTATGATCATTATTATTATCTAATGATAATTATTTATCCTTGTATATATAAAAATGAAATGCGAAATCGATGTTTGTTATCGCATCACGCAAAATCTACTGACTCAATCATTATGGAATTTCGCATGTAGGTAGCTGAAGATTTCGTTTAACATATAGGCTATTCAAAAAACTAAAAAAGTTAATGTGCTTTTTTTTAAAAATAAAAAACCAAAAAGCGTTAGTTCCAGTCTTTTACCGCTAGGGCGCAGCACTGGTCGCGACGATAAATTAATTTGATTTTTTTAAAGCATCGGTGGTTCAGTGGTAGAATGCTCGCCTGCCACGCGGGCGGCCAGGGTTCGATTCCCGGCCGATGCATTTTTTTTTAACAATTTTTAAAACTCATTTATATTATATCTATATTAATAAAATGGAAATTTCATAAGTGGACATCACTAAAAACTTTCGTTACAATGCATCAATTTCAACCAAATTTTCAACATTTATGTAAAACGAGATGGAGCAGGTTTTGCTTAACATCAAAATATATTTCCTAGCATTAACATGCGTAACTTCGCTGTTATCGATTAAATACAAAAAAATCAACAGAGTTAATTTTATTTATATATAAATACAAAATTAAATTTCAACAGAGTTAATTTTTTTACATACTAGCTAATAATCTCAATCTAAAAAATATTCAAAACAAGCAATTTTAAGATAACACCATATGTAAAACAGTCGGCCAAGAAAACAACAACGATATTACATCTTTCTCACATATTCACACACAATCTTGATTAATAGTTAAAACTAATCTTTAACATTGTTTATTATACTTCAACTTTTATTTCTACATTTGTTTTTAAATACCCAATTGTTTTATCATGTTTCTAATTTCGCCTAACAAATATACAAATTTATAGTGACCAACATATGCAAATTTTATCTTTGTTTTTATTTAACTTGATATCGTAAACATAACATCCATTCTAAGCATTTTTCTGTTCACCTTCCGTGGTTTCTCTTTTCTCTGATAGTTTTTAGGTGTAGTATATTTTATTATTACTAGACTACAAACATTCCCTCGAGAAAAACCTGGGCGAAGCCGGGTACATCCGCTAGTCTTCTATATAAATGGAAATTTCATAAGTGGTGTTCGCTAAAAACTTTCGTTACAATGCATCAATTTCGACCAAATTTTCAACATTTATGTAAAACGAGATGGAGCAGGTTTTGATTAACATCAAAATATTTTTCCTAACTTTAAAATACATAACTTTGCTGTTATCGATAAAATACAAAAAAATTCAACAGAGTTAATTTTATTTATATATAAATACAAAAAAAAAATTCAGCAATTCATTCAACTCAATCTAAAAAAATATTCAAAACAAGCAATTTTAAGATAACACCATATGTAAAACAGTCGGCCAAGAAAACAACAACGATATTACATCTTTCTCACATATTCACACACAATCTTGATTAATAATTAAAACTAATCTTTAGCATTGTTTATTATACTTCATAATATATAATATTCGTTAGGCAAACTTTCACTCGGATAAAACCCGGGCGAAGCCAGGTACACATCCGCTAGTTTTTATATATAATTGCCTTATTCTGTCTGTGTGAAGTTCACTGTGTGAAGTTCACGGATAGATTTTGGTCAGAATGGATAAAATAAAAAAAGTGTCAAGGGATGGGAATCGAACCCACGACCTTCGGCTTACCGGGCAGATGCCATGACCACTAGGCTACCTAGGACAACGATAGGTTATTTTAAATTATATATAAATTAAATATTAAAACTATATATTCAAATTATTCTACTTAGCTCACGAACAGCGCCCTCTATCAAGGTTATAAATACGTTTAAAATCGAAATCTTTTCAAAATTTTATTAATAATAGTTCGCTTACTAATTAGAATACTTGATCTAAATCGAAATATTTATAGACGCTCGCTCGATTTGAAGATTTATATCGTAACTAATCTGACTGTAAAGTTTGGAGCGGGACGTTTCACAAGAGTGACATCCACGGCGCCAATTTATAATAGTAACGAATAGTGTTTGAATAAAACATTTAATCGGGTAAACCCGGGCGTTGCCCGGGTCATTCGTCTAGTTTTTAAAATGTATATAGAAATAAGAAATACAAAGCAATAATTGTATTAATTTATGACTAACTTGTTCTAATTGTTTGCGGAAGAACATTCCTCGATGTAATTATTTAAATGTAATTCTATTGTTCTAAAAGCCTATGTCCATAGTTTTCTTAAATACCATTTCTGAGAATACACCCTTCAGTGTGGCATATCAGGGAACAGTTTAAATCAATTTTTAGTTGATTTCTGTTCCACTAGATGGCGCTTTGCCATCTACAAAGCATATGTGCTACTGGTCAGGATATGCCTTCATTATTTTTAATATCAACACTTGACATTCTTATTTATTTTTTATTGTTTTTTCATATATATATTTAAATAAAAAGGTATATATTGGATCAAAATATAATTTAATTAATATTTCATACATGCCTTTTTAATTGAAGATATATTTATAAATTGCTCTATTTTTAAAAATATATATATATATTTTTAATAAAAAGGCATATATTGGATCAAAATATCATTTATTTTGAAAATATAAATAAATAAATGATATTTTGAACCCATATATGCCTTTTTATTTAAAGATTAATTTATGGATTGCTCTATTTTCAATAAATATATATATAATATTTTAATTAAAAAGGCATATATTGGATCGAATGGGTAAAATAAATGATATTTTGATCCAATATATGCCTTTTTAATTAAGATAAAATAAATGATATTTTGATCCAATATATGCCTTTTTAATTAAAGATTTATTTATGGATTGCTCTATTTTCAATATATATGTATATATATATATATATATATGTTATATTTTTAAATAAAAAAGATATTATTTCTGTTTGTTTGAACTTAGATCATGTTGAGGATTATTGTAATGGTGATGCAGTCGTGACTAAATTTCTTGAAAGAATAATAATAAAATGGTCTTGATCAGATATTGTTTTAATTGTGAACCCATGGAATATATATAAAACAATTTGATAAAAGTAATGCCTGTCTTTAGGCGTATAAATAAATAAAACAAAATATTATTTACATAATTACAAAAACCTTGAATCGGCCAACGGGGAAGAACAACAATCAGTTTATATAGTAGAAGCGTGACCTCTGGCGGTCGATTAAATAGTTAAACCCCACCAGCGAGTACAAGTAACCAAACAGGGCTCTGGCATATTTGTAAGTGCAAAGTCGAACTACTTTTCACATGTGTAGACGTGGTGCACTTACAGTAAAAGCAGTCGCCTACTTCTACCCACCATGATTATCATGGCCTGTACCACGTGTACTAGGGATAAGCAAAAAAAAAAACCACATAGATTTGGTTTAGCCATTCTACCAGCTAAACACCTCTTTGACAGATTGTGATTTTAACATATAACATTATTAAATAAAATATTTCAATATAACATATATATATACGAGTTTAATAAAAAAGAGTTATAAAGAATAGATGGTTGTCTACAGATTGTACAATATGGCGTCCAAGGTAAATATTTGCAGACGATGAAGGGGAAGTCTTCACTCTAGAAGAAGACATTGTGGTCATACGAACAATACCTTGTTGTGTCAGTAAAGAATACGCCTCTCTTGACTTTAATTAAACATTGAAATAACAAAAGAACTTTTTCTACTTTTTATTTTTATTGTGTTTCTAAAGATAAGAATGGAATTTTAAAGAGATATTTTTGTTTTCTTAATATTTTGAAAGGAGCAGCTAAACGATGTGTAAATTAGGTTATTTAACTAGAATTTCATAAATTAAAATTTGAACGAATTTTGATGGAAATATTCTTTTTAAATTTTACTTTTTGTCGATACTGGATCTATATCTCCTTTTAATAATTATCAAACAATTTTATTCTTGATAAAATTGTGAAAAAAAGTTTTAAAATTACAAAATATTTTCTCACAATGAGTTTCTTTTTATTTCAAAACGCTAGCTTTCAAGTGATAATAGCTCTTCAACGGGCTTAATAAAACATCGACTATATCTTACAAGAACTATTTACAAAAACATACGCGCGCAGCGTGGATATTTACAACTGAAATTTTTAAATTGGTATGTAATTTAACAATATAATGAATATAGAATTATAAATAGACATATTCCATAACATTGTTAAATTACATACCAATTTAAAATTTCAGTTATACATATCCACGCTGCACGCTTATGTATTTGTAAATATTTCTTGTAAGATATAGTCGATGTTTTTATTAAGCCCGTTGAAGAGCGATTATCACTTGAAATCTAGCGTTTTATAATAAAAATAAACCCATTGTGAGAAAAGATTTTGTAATTTTCAAACAATTTTATAATTAGGGAAAAAGCGCCATCTATATTTAGAAATATAAACTATTTAGAGCGATGGTTTTTATTTTCTAATAATTATTTTTCCTCTACTGTTCTTGTTATATTGAGAAAAACATTGTTAAGGCCTGGCTCATTATCGTGAACCCTTCACCGATTCTTCTATATAGAAACTAAGACTAAGCGCCATCCATTGGCCATCTCCACAAACTAGATAACTCTTAGTTTTAGAGTCTATTTTGACGGGAGAGATGACCTTTACTTCTATAGATCCATTTTCTCCCGTCAAAATTTACATCTATATTTTGCACATAGTTAAACCCCACCAGCGAGTACAAGTAACCAAACAGGGCTCTGGCATATTTGTAAGTGCAAAGTCGAACTACTTTTCACATGTGTAGACGTGGTGCACTTACAGTAAAAGCAGTCGCCTACTTCTACCCACCATGATTATCATGGCCTGTACCACGTGTACTAGGGATAAGCAAAAAAAAAAAACCACATAGATTTGGTTTAGCCATTCTACCAGCTAAACACCTCTTTGACAGATTGTGAAGATTTCATTTGATCCTTTGTGGATCTCATGGAATAAAGTCCGTCTTGGGCTGAAGAGGGCCATTACCCGGAGACCATGGTCTCTAGGTGGACACTTCTCAGTTTGCCAAAGCTGGTGTTGTGGTGGTGTTGTAAGCTGGTGTTGAGTCCGTTATTTTGCAAAGCCGCTTAATAGATTCCACTTATTTTCAGTGTCTATTTTGACAATAGAAGCTACCTTTAATGGTTCAATGCATTACAAGAATTCCAAAAAAGAACAATGGATAAACTAATATGAAGCAATAACGCGTTAACTATATACAGCAAATGAAAATATTAAGATGCGAATGTTTCTTTTACACATCAATCCCTATATATATATATATAAGTCAGTGATGTATGTATGTATGTATGTCGTCTATACACGTCCACAATGAGTAACTAATCGGGCTGAAATTTTACCAGCATATAGAGTTGAATCTGGAAAAACTTATAGGCAAATTTCCAGGCTTCTAACTCGAAAATCCTTAAAGTTATTAACAAATTTTCCCTATTCCACTCGCAACCAGCGCCTCACTGCAGTAACTTTGAGAAGTAAAGTTGGGGAAGAATGGACCACGTGGGACGACGGGGATTGGTGGAGCGGGACGTTTCACAAGAGTGACCTTGAGTGACGTAATGATGGCGTAGGGGCAAGATATCACTTGTTATCATTTATGTATATATCAAATTTAAAATATATTCATATAAAAAATCAAAACAATACAATTTTCAAATATCGTTGTGAAAATTTACATTTTTATATTTTAAAAACACACAAAGTTTAGAGCGGGATGTTTTACAAGAATGACATCCATGGCAACAATTTATAATTGTAACGAATAGTATTTTATAAAAATATTTAATCGGGTAAAACCCAGGCATTGCCCGGGTCATTCGGGTAGTAATTCAAAAGAATGTCCAATCTATTGTTACGGCAGGTTATGGTTTGGAGAGTTTGTCAACCTTAAATTTATTTTTACTTGTGTTCCTTTTCTAAGCTACTTCCCATCATTAGAAAAAGATAAATGAATAAAGAGTAATTACCCTTGACTCTAATTAAGTTAGCTTATTTGCTTGCTTTCTCTTGCTGGTAGTTAGTCCAAATAGGGCCCTCCTCCTGCCAGTTCACAGAAATGTACACACAGTAGGTACTGTATTGTCAAAGGTAAAAAATAATATGAAGCATAGACTGCAAAAATACACTCATAGACA
Organism: Cordylochernes scorpioides; assembly: GCA_030710605.1. NCBI lineage: Eukaryota > Metazoa > Arthropoda > Arachnida > Pseudoscorpiones > Chernetidae > Cordylochernes > Cordylochernes scorpioides. The sequence continues at coordinate 18,155,503 of CP092880.1, forward strand.
AAACATAAGGAAGTTGTACATTTCAGCATGTATATCAAGATTCAGACAATAACTCTGAAAGATATTACAGTGGCCTTTATTGAAGACACATAAGATAACCAAGTGTGAACGAAATTGCCTCTGTCTCCCTAAAAAAACTGACAACCGGTGATATCAAAGATTTCTCCACTTCCTTAAGTTTTGTCCATGACTGTATATATGTTTTAAAAAGACAAAGGTTACCTCTCCCGTCAAAATAGACGTCATTTATTAACCGTCGCCGCAAACTAGAGACCTCGGGTCGGTGACAAAGCCACAAAACCAACTTTGGCAAACAGAAAAGCGTCCACCTGGACACCATGATTTCAAGCTAATGGCCCTCGTCAGTCTAGGGCGGACTTTATTCCATGAGATCTACACGGAATCTAATGGAATCTTCACAATCTGCCAAAGAGGTGTTCAGCTGGCAAAGTGACTGGGCCAAATCTATGGCTAAAATATAGATTGATTTTTTTACTGAAGGATATTTTTTTTAAAGACAAAGGTCGCCTCTCCCGTCAAAATAGACATCAAAGCTAGACGCCATTATTGGTGTTGTGGCTTTGTCACTGACCCGAGGCCGCTAGTTTACGGCGACGGTCAATAGATGGCGTCTAATTTTGACGTGAGAGGCGCCCTATGCCTTTATAGATCAATTTCCTCCCGGCAAGATTTCCATATGTATATATCAATGAAATATATAGTAATTAATAAATACATAACATTCACAATATAATACGATGCACTAGCGCGCCATCTGTTATCAAATTACAAAACTATTTTAGACGCGTAATATTCTTTTTAAAATAAAACAATTTCTACTGCCCTTACTGCAATGGAAAAATTAAAGGGAGGGCCTGTCTCATCAAGCATCAGTATCACTATAAAAGGAAGTTCCAAAAATGCAATATAACAGCGGTATGGTAGATTAAACTGGCGAAACCGCTGGGAGGGTTCACCACTGATGAGCCAGGCCCTCCCTTTAATTTTTTCCATTGCAGTAAGGGCAGTAGAAATTGTTTTATTTTAAAAAGAATATTACGCGTCTAAAATAGTTTTGTAATTTGATTCACAATATAACCGTAAATATGATACTTAGGAATCACGGAATAAAAACAAAGTGTAGAAGTATATATACCTTATGAGATAGGTCACAATTTCAAAGATACATTCAATTAAAACATAGGCGGTTAAGAGAGGGTAGACATTCATAGGAGGGACGTTGACTGAAGGTACTATATTCTCTAGTACAGGGGTCGGCAAATTTTTGAGTAGGAAGAGTCAAAAATAACAAGTTACAAAATATCAAAGTTTTTAAAGAGCTACAAAATATTTTCTTGCCAACAATAAATAGCATTCACATAAATATTATTTGTGTATAGGGGTCGGTGGAAGGATGGTCGAAACCGTTGGTTTTCGACCGCTACGACCCGGGTTCGATTCCCGCATTGGGCACTTTTTTATGTTTAAAAAAATGCTCCAATGGCCCCCGATTCTTGTAAAAGTCCAACCCCACCAGCGAGTGCAAGTAACCAAACGAGGCTCTGGCACATTTGTAAGTGCAAAGTCGAACTGCTTTTAACATGTGTAAACATGTGGTGCACTTACAGTAAAAGCAGTCGCCTACTTCTACCTACCATGATTATCATGGCCTGTACCACGTGTACTAGGGATAAGAAAAAAATATATATATATATGTTATGATTATTTTTTGTTTTGTTGTTGAAAAAGAGAGAGAGAGAGGTGCAGTCGTGGAAAAAGAAAGATAGTTATTTACCTTTCAAGTAGTTTTTATTTTGAATTACTTGAAGTAAATTTACACATAAAAATTATTTATCACAGCAATTTAGAATTTATAGAATGAATTCTATAATCGTGATTTTAAAAAATAGGTAGGTTCAACTATACATGTTTACAACAATAATTAAAGTGGTATATTCTAAAAATGTAGAACAGTCAATGAATGAAAATAAAATATATGTTTTTTTTTTAAATAAAATAATTGCATTCTAGAATATCTATATATATATAAATCAATGTTTGTATGTTTGTTTGTTTGCATGTCCGGTATACAAATTCGCAGTAGTTCACTAATTCAAACCAAAATTTCCATACATAGGTAAAAGAAATACTGGGAAGACGATAGGCTATTTAAAAAAAATATATAAATCAATTATTAAAACTATATATTCAAATTATTCTACTTAGCTCACGAACAGCGCCCTCTATCAAAGATTAGATTAAATTATGCTGATGCAAACAAATAGATAATGCTAATAACAAACAATTATAAAAAGAAATCTTATCTAAATATATATCACTCGGGTAGATATGCACACGGGTCAATCCCGGGGCGAAGCCCGGGACACCCATCTAGTATAATATTGTGGCGAAGTAATATTTTATTATTTAATTTAATATTATTCAATGAAAATATATTCAACAGATTATAAAAATATCTGTATTTGTGAAATCATCTTTAAAATATTTCTTTGCTTACTTGCTTAAGATTCCCTAGCGGTAGATAGTTTGGCTGACTTGTTAATAATTGTCGACTCGTCGCTGTGACGTCATCAATAAATACTTTTACATCTTAGGATATTTCAAGGCTTGAGTTCTACGCGACAACTGGTGGAGAGACTGGACCGATACCCATTAAGAAATAAAAGAAAATTTGATTCTGTTGAACCAGAAGAAACTTCTATGAATGTAAAGAAGGAAGGTACTCAGGTAAGCAACTACGTTGTTCAACATCTGCCAAGGAACCCTTCCATTTTCTCCGGGGAGGATGGTGAAGATCTCCAAAAATGGTTAAAAGGGTATGCACGTGTGGCAAGGTACAACCATTGGGACGAAACCCTTTGTCTTACTAAAGTTTATTTTTATCTGTCTGGAACTGCTCTCAAATGGTTTGAGAACAACGAAGAAAGCATACAGACTTGGAAGGAATTCACATCTCAATTAGAGAATGTGTTCGGAAAAAAAGAAAAATCAAAATTGCAAGCGGAGAAGAAACTTAAAACACGAGCACAATTAAAAGGCGAAAGTACCGAATTTTACATCCAGGATGTCCTGTGCTTTTGCAAAGAGGCTGATCCTCAAATGAGCGAGGAAGATAAAATCTCCCACCTCATGAAGGGAATAGCTGAGGAGCTTTATCAAGCACTCCTACCGAGGGATGTACAGAGCACCGAGCAATTCATTACAGAATGTCGCCGTGTCGAAGCGCTCCGTTGTAGGCGAGTTACACCAACCAAGTACGAGCGTCTACCAAATGTAGCCTCTCTCTGTGACCAGGATGACGGAGAAGATCTGTCATCGCTGATCCGAAAAATTGTTCGTGAAGAGATAAAGCAAGCATTGGACTCTCCTCAAGAGGAGCCTAAAATCGCTGTCATTGAAGATTTAGTGAGGGAAGAGATTGTAAAGACCTTGGCACCTAGATCAAAACCTACAATAAGTCCCCCTCAAGCACCCAGGCCGGTATCAAATACTAGATACGAGGCCCAAACGATACGACCGCATCCTGAACCTCATTACCGAAAGCAAGGAAGAAGATGTGACACCAATGAATGGCGGACAACTGAGGGAAAACCAATCTGTTTCTACTGCGGACGCCCAGGTCACGTCGTCCGCTATTGCCGCGACAGGAAGAGACACAATGAGGAAAGGAGAAATGAATATTTCCAAAGAAAGCAAGACGCAATGGAATTCTACAACTCTCAAACCGAATCTCAGGAACCCAACGATGTATCATCGAGGAAAAATTTCAGTCGCTACCGAAGCCCTACCCCATATACCGGTCGAAACAGACAACATTTCTCACCTGCTAGAAGATCTAGCTGGACGCCCCGCCATTAAAACTAGATGATAGACCACATTGGAGGTGAGGCCGTAAAGTTATAAAATCCCCCCTTGCCGACCACGTAGAAATTAGAAAAAGCTACCTTGACGTAAACATAGACCTACCAAGCCCTCATGAAGAAGATATCTCAACTGAAAGAAGACATCCACCACAGTCACCTGAAAATATCCCTGGCCATAGTACTAGTTCTTAAGACTGACGACGTAAGTCTCCTGCTGAGCATCGGGTCGATGCTCTTTATAGGAGGAGGCTATGTGGCGAAGTAATATTTTATTATTTAATTTAATATTATTCAATGAAAATATATTCAACAGATTATAAAAATATCTGTATTTGTGAAATCATCTTTAAAATATTTCTTTGCTTACTTGCTTAAGATTCCCTAGCGGTAGATAGTTTGGCTGACTTGTTAATAATTGTCGACTCGTCGCTGTGACGTCATCAATAAATACTTTTACATCTTAGGATATTTCAAGGCTTGAGTTCTACGCGACAATATATATATATATATATATATATATATATATATATATATATAAAATAAAAGGATTTAAAAGCGCGAATGTTTCTTTTATACATAAACCGAACTTCTACTGTCCTTACTGCGATGAAAAAATATATTGGGAGGGCTTGGCTCCCTCCTGGGAGGGAAACATTCGCGCTTTTAAATCCTTTTATTTTATATGTATAGATGGCGCGTTATTGCTTTGTGTTAATATATATATATACATATATATTTGCGTATGGGGAACTATATAAATAGCCGCAGCTTCACATCCAAAGAACCGCGTGTTGCTCGCGAGCCTCAGTTTACCAACCCCTGCTCTAGTCCACAAATACAGTTCACAAATCTATATTTAATCCATTGCTTTCAATTTTCCGCGGCGATTGTCAAGTTTCAACTAAACTTTGAGACATGCCGAAAAGATCCAAGACATTAACAAGTTTTCGAACTTTAGAAAATCAATGTTCCCGCTTTCAAATTACGTTCCCATTTAAACGTTTGGTTTTTATTCGAAAGTAAAATTATTCGACACATTTGGAGATGATTATCGTTACAAATAGGCTTAAATGTAATGTTTCTTTTGGATTAGAACTTTTCTATACTCTAGAGAATAGAGGTGTGCATTTGCTTTAGGTCTTTACTTATATTGGATTGTCTAGGTCTTTACTTTCACACCTTTAGAGTTTTAGAGAATTTAATCTTACTGTAAATAACACCATTTGAGGTAGTTTTTTAAGGTTAAATTTCTGAATCTATTTCTTTAAAAAATAATACACTTCGGCTAGTTAAAATTTTATTTTCTCAGCGTTTCAACAAAATTATTTTGTCTTCGTCAGGTGAAATAAAAATAAATCATTTGGCAAAATTCTTGTAGAATAATTTTAACACCTTGCCAAATGATTTCTTTTTATTTCTCCTGGCGAAGACAAGAGAATTTTAATGAAACGTTGAGAAAATAATACTTTAATTGGTCGAAGTGTCTATTTTTAAAGAAATATGAATGCCAGCCAGGTAGCCTTTATCTTCAGGACTTCTAGATCTAGTTCTTTTCAAACGATTTTTTGTCGGTGGAAGGATGGTCTAAACCGTTGGTTTTCGACCGCTACGACCCTGGTTCGAATCCCGCATTGGGCATTTCTAATTTTAAAAAAAAATAATTCTCCAATAGCCCCCAATTCTTGCAAAAGTCCAACTCCACCAACGAGTGCAAGTAATCAAACGGGGTTCTGGCATATTTTTAAGTGCAAAGTCGAACTGCTTTTTCACATGTGTAGACATGTGGTGTACTTACAATAAAAGCAGTCGCTAACTACCCACCGTGATTTTCATGGCCTGTATCACGTGTACTAGAGATGATAATAATAATATATATATTATTTTTATTCTCGATGTATATTTTCTATTCTCCACAGTTTCCCAGTTTCATAATTCCCAAGGAGAATCTTCTATAAGAGACAAGTGTGCCTTAATAAATGTTTTGTGAGTGGTATCAGATAAAAACAACTTTAACAAGTAAACTATCCAACTAAATAGAAATAAATCTTCATAACTAGTCAAATTGAAGTAAGGTCTCCTAAGTCTATTGATCTATAAAGAAGAATCAAAAACATTCATTTATTGCACTAAAGACGAAATTGATGAGAGAGAAAGTCTACCATCTACAAGTACCATCTTGGTCTTGAGTTGGGTAATGCCAGCCAACACATCGACCTACCCACCCTGTGGGAAAGAACTCTCGCAGTCCATCGGTGGCGGAGTCTTTCCCGCGGTAGGTGCCACCAATGAAGACCTTGTATATTTATCAATTATTTTATATATTTATATTTATTTATTCATGTATTTATCATTATATAATCTTATTAATTCATATTTATATTTATTCTGTATTTAACCTTATATAATCTTATATGGACATTGTAATAAATCAGTTTCAATCTCAATCTCTCTCTCTCTCTACATGATACAGCAACCACCCGACCTACAGGGCTACTGGCTCTTCGGTCAAGGGCTGGATGGCAACGCCATCCTCGTGTCTGCCAAGTCATCCATACACAGGTTCTTTCTGAGCCTTGAGATGAGGGGAGAACGTGACTTACTGTTAGGACTCTTTGTCGTTGTCTCCTGGACTTTACCTAACTGTATATAGTTTATTCTTTTATTTTATCTTTATCTTTTTATAATTATTATATACTACTACCATTGACTTGTTTATGATGTCAATAAAATATTTTTAATTCTCAATCTCTCTCTCCCCAGCATACACTAAACTGCCTCAAAGAGCACAATCTCAAAGATTTGGTCTAAAAAGACAAGAGTTTGGTTCCTTCGGTTTAGACTACCAGCCCTCACTGATGTTGTAGCAATGTTTGTCAACAAACGTGTGATGTGGCAGACTGTTTGAAGAGCACGCCGAGCTGCTGGAACTCTTCGTGAAGTTCCAGCACCTCAAGTCCCGGGACGCCCAGGCGGACTCCATCGAGCTGGCGCAGCACGCCACCATCGTCATGAACACGCTGGACGAGTCCATCCAGAGCCTGGAGCGGGTCGATTTCTTCCGAGACTACCTCCACAACGTCGGCCGCATGCATCGCAAGGTGGAGGGATTCCAGGCCGAGCACTTCTGGGTATGTACTTGAGTAGTGATGTACAACTGACTTTGACAGAACTTACTTCTATTTCACAAACTGAGGGCCGACGTGACACCGAAATAAGACTAGGTTCAGATTAAGACGATAGAGCTATTCTTCCACCGCTTAGAGTGATACCTAACAGACGTGCCTCGCCGACGTAGAATGCTCATCACAAACGTAGATGCGTGCTTCGCCGATGTATAATGCACATCACAGACGTAGAATGCCTTCATCACAGACTATAATGTACATCAGAGACGTATAATGCACATCACAGACGTATAATGTACATCAGAGACGTATAATGCACATCACAGACGTATAATGTACATCAGAGACGTATAATGCACATCACAGACGTATAATGTACATCAGAGACGTATAATACACATCAGAGACGTATAATGCATATCAAAGACATATAATACACATCACAGACGTATAAATGCACATCAGAGACGTATAATACACATCACAGACGTATAAATGCACATCACAGGCGTAGAATGCCTTCATCACAGACGTAGAATGTCTTCATCACAGTGGACGTATAATGCACATCAGAGACATATAGTGCACATCAGAGACGTATAATACACATCACAGACGTATAAATGCACATCAGAGACGTATAATGCACATCAGAGACATATAATGCACATCACAGACGTATAAATGCACATCAGAGACGTATAATGCGTTCCTTTCCAGCGTAAATCGTGCCGCAATCCTTCACTGCAAAGATACAGGACTGCAGATCGCCTGAAGATGAACAGCACCTCTTTGATAAACGTTCAGTGTTTCGACCCGGGTTGGAGGAGGTGTTTCACCTAAAGGCAACAACCCGCTGTACCTCACTCCACCGTATCTAGAGGACTGTACAGTTGATTTGCTGTTTGAGGGAAGATCCGAACTGCCGGCGACCTAGGGATAAGGGAGGCTGTGTTCTCTGGAGGACGCGGTACTTGGCTCACGGGAGTACGTTTACCAACTAACCACTCTGAAGGATTAGGCCGACACGATCAACTGGTGACTCACTCACACTTTATTTTGCATCACAATATATACAGTTTAAAATAGGCACGTGACCAGACGTCCGTGGTCAAATCAAATTAAACAAAAATAATAACATATACATAGATTAAAACTCAACATTCAGTATATCCGTATATAAATTCAATGATTAATATCAAATATCGGGAGGATGCACGTAGAAAGGGCCGAAAGAGTGAATGAGTACTTAAAAAGTTAAGTACCTTCGGGCATGTACTAGTTAAAAGGGACAATGAAACGAGTACGTCTGAAAAGGTATCCCAGATATATAAGCTCTATAGAACAAGTTCTTATAAGAGTAAATATTCAGAGAGAAATTGTCATTTGACATTCTCAGAAGGATAATAAGATCTAAATTTCTGGATGTCTCTACATACATATGGCTTGAGTCCAGTCGCGCGTAAGGGCTTTGAACAAATACAAGGTTGTCCCAAAAGTTCGTAAACACTTGCAAAAAATTGAAATACCAATCTTCCTTTCATTTATTAAATTATTGATTGCAATTATTTAAGTTTTTATAGTGACCAATATTATTCTCCATAATATTATTCGCCGTTATGTATAATGTCTTTGTATTATGTATAAAATATTTGTATTATGTATTATATTATTTATTCACCGTAATAATATTATTCGCCAATTAATAAGAAAAACAACGTTTTAATAAAAGCACGAACTTTTGGGATAACCTTATATCTATGTTGAAATATATAAATTTGGAAGAAATGCCGGTAGAAGAATTCTTTAAATCGAAATCTTGCCAGTACTAATAAATTAGAAAAAAAATTGTAGAGTACTTAATTAAGTCTTTGTAATATTTTCTGCGACTTCAAACACGACGTAATACATATAACGAGCTACATAATTCTATATACAGTTACGAGTGTCATGCGTTCTTAATCAATTATTCAGTTTTCATCTCTGTCACCGTTTGCTTTTTTTTTTTTTTTTTTGGAATGGCGCTCTCCTATTGGTTGGCTACGATCACGCCACGTGTATTTATATTTTTCCTAAACATTTTTTTTTCTTTTTATATTGTAAATGCTCTATAGTTTAAGTCAAAAGGCGATTCAATAAATAAGTTTATATAAAAAGGGCATACCTGCGTCTGTGTTGTTTTCTTTACAGATTCAGATACCGCCCTTTTTATAGAAACTCCATAATATGTGAAAAATAGTACAAATATGATATTGTACTGGGATAAGGTTCATAAATTATGAAAAAGGCATCTCCATTATCATGTAACTGAAAGTTGCTGATGGCTTGTGCCATCTATCGGAATAAATATCAACTATTCTCGTTGATTTTAATTATTCCAGAATTGGCCAAATACCCATTCTTGATTAATAAAGAAAAGCTAACCACGTACGCGTTTCGGGCTGTTGGCCCTCATCAGCGTGATGCAAGCTGTACCTCAACGACCAAAAAAACTGTTTCTTCAGGCATCAACGAGAATAGTTTATATTTATTCCGATAGATGGCGCAAGCCATCAGCAACTTTCAGTTGCACAATAAGGAGATGTCTTTTTCATTATCCATAATATGTGTTTATCAATCATTAGGAATGAGAGATTGATGGTTAGAGGTCAGAAATTAGGTTTACAAATGTTTTTAAATATTTACTCAATTAATAATGGCTGTGATCTCCTCTTACAGCAATACATTCCGTTTCTCATATTCCTTACAATGTTGTTGATCAGTTCAATAGGAATTAGAGTCCATTCTCTTCAGATAGCAGTCTTGATCTCATCAAGGCTTCTGGGAGAGGGACAAAGACCAGCTAATTGTCTCACAAGGGCATTCCAAGCATGTTCTATCGGATTTAAGTCTGGAGACCTGGTTGGCCAGTCCATTTTTGAATTCCAGTGTCTTGAAGATACTGAGTTACCAGGTTCGCTCTGTGGGGATGAGCTTTATCATTTATTAGCACAAACCTGTGTCTTCTGTGTGAACCAACGGAAGAACTGCTCTAGACAGGTATCGGCAAACTTTTAAATCGGAAGAGCCAAAAATTACAATTTACAAACTTTCAAAGTTTTCAAAAAGCCACCAATTTTTTTTCTTGCCAACAATAAATAGTACTCGCATAAATAATATTTGCGTATGGAGCAAGAGCCGCAGCTTCACATCCTAAGAGCCGCAGTTTGCCAACCTCTGTTCTAGGATCTCATCACGATACATTTGACCATTCAGGGAATCTCCTTCAAAGACATGCAGATCGGTGCGTCCATTGAAATAGATACCTGCCCACACCATCACATCGCCATGACCAAAGTTTTCTTTTTCTCTTACATTTGATGGTCTATATCGTGTCCCAACCTCTCTCCATATCTTGTATCGTCGAGAAACACTCAGACGGCTAAATCTGGATTCATCTGTGAAGAGAACTTTGCTCCAGTCGTTGTTATGCTGATGGCTCCATTTCAAATGTGTTCTCTTATGTAACGGTGATAATGGATACATGCAAATGGATGTCTTGCATAGAGGTCAACAGCATTAAGCTTTCTCGACACAGTTTGACAGAAATTTTCTTCCATTGATCGATTCAATCTCAGAAACAAGCATCCTGCGTGATACTACTCTATTTCGTTTGGCAGCTATTGCCAAAATTCTGCCATCTTGTGGTATTGTGGATTTTGGGCGTTCTTCAACAAGTCTTCTGGAGACATCTTCTGTTTCTTGAAACTGTTTACAGAGACGTGAGACCGCCATTCTTGAAACATTTAGACGACTTGCTGCATAAGCTTGGCTTAATCCCATTTCCATCCATACAATAGCACGCCACCATGAAGAATCAGCTAAACGATGCCTAGAAGCCATTGAAGTACAAAAGAATAAAAATTTATTTTAAAAAGAAACGATTCAAAAATGTTTAGACAACAAAAAGCAGTAGACTCAGACGAGAGACCTAGTCAGAGAAACAATAAATGTTTGAGTGGCCGTATCTAATTTGCATATTAAAATAACTTTGCATATTTTCTTACGCATCATGTCATTTCAAATACCTAACTGCTGATTTGTGCTTTTAAGTGCCTTATTTATAAAGTTAAGGAGCAAAAACCAGATGTAAAACTTAACTTTTGGCCATCAGTGTATTTTAAAATGGAACATTTTATCATCAATGGAAATATTTAGTATCATTTGTTCAGTAATTTTATATATTACGTAAAAGAATTTTTAATAATTTTATTAAATTGTCAGAAATTTTAATATAAATTCCTATTATAGATGAAACTTTAAAAAAAAAGAAGAAGAGTTGAATTTTAAAACACGGTCAAATTCTAGAAGGTAAATAAAGCAAAGAAGAAAATATTATTTAGAAAAATCTATTTATTAGAAAAAAACAAAGGACCAAATAAATCTTGGCACACTACCACCGCCATATTTCCCGCCCAATTTGTCGTCTGCAGCCTGGGGGAAGGCGAATATCTAGCGCCACCTGTCAACTGGGGATTTTACTCTGCGGGGAGAAATTAAAAACTATTTCCTGACAGCTCCCTCGGAAAATGTGGCAGGAACGGAATGACATCTCTTTGTCTCTCTCTCTCTCTCTCCATCTTCCATTGTGGAATCTCATCTCTGGGGATCTTACTGCACATTAGGTCAAATATCACATATATATGTGGTAATATAATAAGGTGGGAAGAGAAATAAGGACACCATAAGTTGGAAGAAGAACCCAGGCAACCAGAGAGAGAGAGAGAGCCGGGCACCGTTCGTATCGCACACAATCCCCAACTTTCTTAAAAGTCCCGAGGTGTTAACTGACGGGCCCCAGTTGCCGCCCCTTGGAATGTCGCTGCTGTCTTAAGTGACCGGACTTTACATCCTGTCTCTCTCGGGGCTGGCTCTAGATTTGCTTTATTATTCCTGGGAGAGTATATATTATGACATATATATATATATAAAGAGACAAAGGTCGCCTCTCCCGTCAAAACAGACGTCAAAACTAGACGCCATCTATTGACCGTCGCCGCAACTAGCGGCCTCGGGTCGGTGACAAAGCCACAACACCAGCTTTGGCAAACTGAAAAGCGTCCACCTAGAGACCATGGTTTCGGGCTAATGGCCCTCGTCAACCTAGGGCGGACTTTATTCCATGAGATCCACACGGGATCTAATGGAATCTTGACAATCTACCAAAGAGTGTTTAGCTGGAAAAGTGACTGGACCATATCTATGGCTGAAATATAGATGGAAATTTTGCCGGGAGGATATTGATCTAAAGAGACAAAGGTCGCCTCAACCGTCAAAACAGCTGGGAGAGTTTACTACTGATGAGCCAAGCTCTTTTAATATTTTTATTTGCACACACAGTAAGGATAGTATAAAAAAAGTTTGTTTATGTGTAAAAGAAACATTCATGGTTTAATAATTCGAAACTATTATAGACGCATATGATTCTTTTTTATAATTAAACAATTTTCTACTGTCCTCACTGCAATGAAAAATTAATAGAAGGGCCTGGCTCATCATTGGTGAACCTTCCCAGCGGTTTTGTCAGTTTAATCTACCATACCGCTGTTATATTGTATATATTTCATTGTGTAAAGAGCAGTAGAAAAATTTTCAATTTTTGAATGAAAAATTGAAAAATGAAAAATAAATGGGAGGGCCTGGCTCATCATTGGTGAACCTTCCCAGCGGTTTTGTCAGTTTAATCAACCATACCCTTGTTATATTGTTTTTATTGTATATAATGTATATATTTCATTGCGTTAAGGGCAATAGAAAATTGTTTAATTTTTAAAAAGAATCATACACGTCTATAATAAGTTTTGAATTCTCATAACATATGGCGCGCTAGTATATCACATTCATACTTTAATGCCTTCATTTCTCTCTCTCTTACATATATAATACTATCCGAATGACCCGGGCAACGCCCGTGTTTTACCCGATTGAATGTTTTGATTCAAATACTATTTGTTACAATTATAAATTGGCGCCTTAAATAAATGCATATATTAGTTAATAACTATAGCCTATGTGCTTTATCTGTCTATGTACTGTTGGCTTCCGTAGGCGTCTCTTACTGGGAAAAAGAAAGAGGGGATTCCATTTAGTTATTAACTAATATATGCATTTATTTGAGGAGCGACCCGCTCCAACACAATAGTTACAAAAACCAAAAAGCTAGTGGGGGGGGCAAAGGTGGCGTAATCGTAGCCAACCAATAGGAGAGCGCCATTCCAAAAAAAAGCAAACGGTGACAGAGATGAAGAATTATTAAGAACGCATGACGCTCGTAACTGTATATAGAATATAGATGGAAATTTTTCCTGGAGGATATTGATCAAAAGAGACAAAGGTCGCCTCTCCCGGCAAAATTTCCATTTATATTTTAGCCATAGATTTGGCCCAGCCACTTTGCCAGCTAAACACCTCTTTGGCAGATTGTCAAGATTCCATTAGATCCCGTGTGGATCTCATGGAATAAAGTCCGTCCTAGGCTGGCGAAGGCCATTAGCCCAAAACCATAGATTCTAGGTGGACGCTTTTCAGTTTTCCAAAGCAGGTGTTGTGGCTTTGTCACCTACCTGAGGCCACTAGTTTGCGATGACGGTCAATAGAAGGCGTCTAGTTTTGACGTCTATTTTGACGGGAGAGGCGACCTTTGTCTCTTTAAATATATAATATATATAATTTTAAAAGAAAGTGTTTTAGAAACTCTCTGTGACTTCCTACTCTCTCTTGTCTTTCTAAACTAGAGCTCCTTTTACCATTCAGACATTTCGAGTAGCAATGGTAGACCAATGTGTTACACTGGACATAGCATCTAGTAAATTGGATTGGGTGAAATCAATAAGGATTAATGATTATAAATAATAGTAATAGCAATAATGATAGAAATTATGAGAAGTTAGCGAGTTAAGAGATGAAGTCGTGAATATGACACGAAATTCTTTAGCGTTTTCAACAGACCCTTCAACTAAACAGAAGGGAATCGACACAGTTGACCAGATGGAAATCTGGTCACCTGCGACCTCTAGTCTATAAAGAAGGAAACCAAAAGCTTCCCCATGTGCACTAGGTGCAAAGCCGAAGTGGCTACTCCCCAACATATACTAAATTACATTATAAAGGACTGCGGCGTATGATTATAAAACAACACTTAAAGTTTCACCGCATAAGTTTATTTTCTGTGAAAAATCAATATTTATTTCAAAGAGAAATATTTACTATTTCTAACTTTTTTGGATGAAGTATGAAAGGGTGAAAATATGAAGAGTAATGGCGAACGGAAAAATAAAAGTGTCCAGGGGCGGGAATCGAACCCACAACGTTCCGCTTACCGAGCAGATGCCATGTCCACTAGGCTACCCTGGACGTATTTTTCCGTTCGTAAATAATACTTAAAGTAACTTATAATACATTATAAAGGACTGCGGCGTATGATTATAAAACAACACTTAAAGTTTCACCGCATAAGTTTCTTTTCTGTCAAAAATCAATATTTATTTATAAAAGTAAATATTGATTTTTCACAGAAAAGAAACTTATGCGGTGAAACTTTAAGTGTTGTTTTATATACTAAATTGTAAAACAACACTTGAAGTTACACCCCATAAGTTTCTTCTCAATGAAAAATCAAAATTTATTTCAAGGTGAAATATTGACTATTTCTAACCTTTTTGGATGAGGTATGAAAGGATGAATTATAAAGAGTAATGATGAACGGAAAAATAAAAGTGTCCAGGGATGGGCATTCCCACTTTTATTTTAACGTTCATCATTACTCTTCATAATTCACCCTTTCATACCTCATCCAAAAAGGATAGAAATAGTCAATATTTCACCTTGAAATAAATTTTGATTTTTCATTGAGAAGAAACTTATGCGGTATTATTTCAAGTGTTGTTTTACAATCACAAGCCGCAGTGTATTATATAATATATACTAAATTGTATTGGAAAGGACAAAGGATCCCTGTACAGAGAACCAAGAAGAGTTCTTGAACTTCTTTATGAGCACGACCTCCAAGATCTTGTCTAATTTAGACTAATAAAAGGATAAGAAAGAAAAATATTTTATTGACATTCATAAACATAACTTTTATATTAGATTAATCAAATATAAATCTCCGGGTTTCTTTCTTTAAATACAGAGTATTATAATTCTAATAACTTTTATATTCTCTAATTCTTTATCTATATATATATAAATCAATGTTTGTATGTTTGTTTGTTTGTATGTCCGGTATACAAATTCGCAGTAGTTCACTAATTCAAACCAAAATTTCCATACTTAGGTAAAAAATACGGGGAAGACGATAGGCTATTTTAAAATATATATAAATCAATTATTAAAACTATATATTCAAATTATTCTACTTAGCTCACGAACAGCGCCTTCTATCAAAGATTAGATTAAATTATGCTGATGCAAACAAATAGATAATGCTAATAACAAACAATTATTTAAAAAATCTTATTTAAATATATATCACTCGGGTAGATATGCACACGGGTCAATCCCGGGGCGAAGCCCGGGTCACCCGTCTAGTTTTTGATAAAACGAAATGTTTCTCTCTCTTTGGGAATTTTTCCTTTTTTATTCTCTTCTTTAATCTCTCTGCAGTCAGTCTATGAGAACCACTACTCCCGTATCTGATCTCTGGGGATCTTACTGCACATTAGGCCAAATACCACATATATATATATCGAACCAAGAACATTCTAGAAAACCTCAACAGTTACCATCCTAACCTAAATTTCACATTCAAAAAGAACAAAGGATCCCTGTACAGAGAACCTAGAAGAGTTATTGAACTTCTTTATGAGCACGACCTCCAAGATCTTGTCTAATTTAGACTAATAAAAGGATAAGAAAGAAAAAAATATTGACATTCCTAAACATAACTTTTATATTAGATTAATCAAATGGTAGTATCTTTCAATATTACCACTATTGGAGGGACTCGAGAGACTTACCAGAAGAGCGACTACTGTCATGTTGGCAGGTTAAAACACAACAGAAACAGGGAACAAGTAGCAGTGAATAGATTTGATAGAGTTATATTTAAACAACTACCTTTTTTTCCTTCGCCTGGGAACGCCCTTGGAGCCTTAGAATAATTTTTAACGCCTTGCCAAATGTTTTAATTTTTGTTTGCTCCTGACGAGGACGAAAGCTTTTTGTCGAAACGTCGAGGTAATAAAAAGATTTACTGGCCTAAGTATCTTTATTTTCAATAAATATGAATATCGGCCAGGCAGCCTCTATCTTTAAGATACCTTTTTTTCTGTATGAATGTTGCCATAAAAAGAAAGCAAAAGAGATAAAGGAAGTTAGAGCTCTTGGCATCAAATAGGGTTCGGATAAATGCCTCACTACGACATCTGAACCGAGGTGTCGGAACCCTGGATGGGCAGGTGATGCCTTGAGGAACAATGCAAAAGCAAACGTTTTGGAGATTTCGTATGAACCGGGCCATGAAAGCCATGATACCATGAAAAATGATTCTTCAGTTCAAGTAAACTTTGAAAAAATAATGGACGATGTCATTTCGGAGGTTTCGCTCGTGGTTCTTTTCAGCTTTACCAAGCTTAATAGTGTTTAAAACACCTTCAATTGACGGTGTTCCATCCATTACGACAAGAATTTAATTTCATTTAGAAACAGATCTCTCAACATTGTCGGGAGTTTTTCAATAAATGGAAAATACTCTGTATGAATTTTGAGTTATATTAAAGTTAATAACTCAGAATCTGACTTATTCCCTAGCTACGATCGAACAAGGTCAACCAGTAGCTACCTTCCCGAAATTCCTTGCTGGGTACAGTAGATAGGTAACACCATTTTGCTGTGGCGAAAGGCCACCTATAATTCCTTCCAGATGACTAGAGTTTAATGCTATGTAAATCTAGAAAATTGTTTTTTTCCAAGTAGCAAATCCAGATACCAGTTTGGATGCAGTTACTTAGCTTATAGTGAGATAACAGTGAAGGGCATACTTTGGTGCATTGCGGCTTATGGATCGAAAGGTCTGAGAAACCATTTGATTCTAGGATGTATGAAATCATAGTTTTGACGGAACTCTATTCTACTGAAGACATTGGCTTGTGAGAGTATGACTGTATCGTATACAATAAGACTCTTTCTTTCTTATCTCCACTCAATCATATTAGGGTATCAAGCTTGTAAAGTTGACAACCATCATGATTGGGAGAAGTAGAATGCATCTGCCTTTGTCATTAAGACTGGGAGCTCTACTCAGTAACAGGCCGATTTAGCTCCAAAAGAAATGGCCGCCTCTGACATGAGGAATAGACATCATGTGCAGCTGCTCCTAACATGGAGTACAAATGCTGCTCATCCTGTATCCCTGGATTAGGAGCCCTTACAGGGTACTATCAGCCGGGCCAGCTGAGCCCAAGTTTTTTAGTGAGCTTGTTACTGCTCCCCCTCCTCCTTTTTCATCCGGGTTTGGGACTGGCAAAGGCGGAGTTGTATACAATAAGTGAATTTCTTTGATGTAGCCTAGAATGCTCATCATGAAGATTGAAAGTGACACTTATAGATTTTAAAGCTTATTAAATGTCGTTTTATAGAAAAAAAGTCAAAGAAAACTGAGAAAAGTTTCTTTTAAAGTAACTTTAAAGAAACTTTTCTCAGTTTTCTTTGGACTTTTTACTATTTACCTACGTAGATTATTATTTATAAAAATGTTGTTTTGTTTTATTTTGTTTCTATATGATAAATATTTTGATTTGATAAGAAATTACAATAAATATTATAAATAAAGTTTAATCCTTTCTCACATTAAGTTTTTATTTTAATAATAAAAGAAACATGCTGCAAAAGGATTTCAAACTGTATTTATATCTTTTTGACGTGACAACGTCTTAAATTAGGTTGCGGCTGGGAGTCACTTATGAAAAAGTGTAACGCCCGGTAACGTTACGATGAGTCATCGAACGAGAGTGCTGCGCGCGCAGCTGCGCGCGCAGCGCTAGAGAATTAGGCGCATTGAATCGGCGCATGCTTGTCTCTGTCTTTGTCTTTCTCGAACGTTCTTGGCGTTGGAAAAACAAGAAAGCGTCATAATACAAGTTCACACGTGTGGTTAAAGTATCGTCAGCTGTGTCTGTAGTGAAAATGTGGAGTGCTTAGATTCGTCATTTACAACAACTACAACAATAAAGGTAAATAATTGTACACTGATATTTCATTATCGTAAACTATGATTGATTGATTAATTGTTAGATTGACACAAAAGTTGAGAAACTGAGTTTATAGGTTATGTCATACTATTGATAAATGTTGATAGTGTTAAGTAAATTATTAGTTTAAAATTAATTAATTAATTAATTATTATTTTACAAATTTTAAATAGTTTCAAATATATTTAGCAAAAATTTGAACCTTCGATCTGAATAAATGTTTTGATTTTCGAATTGATTCTTTAAAATTACAAATATTAAGAAAAAGTGGCAGATATAAGAAAACTTTATTTAAACTGTGTTGAGCAAGAATTTTAACATCTAATTTAAGTAAATGTTTTAATTTTCAACTTCATCATTTACAATTACAAATTTATTTAATTTCAAATTTATTTAGCAAAAATTTGAACCTTCGATCTGAATAAGTGTTTTGATTTTCAAATACCAACGCGGCTGGTGGAGTGGCGATCTATCGTAAATTATCATCGACATCTACGGCGGAAGTGTTCCAAGTTGCGATTACAGACGTAACTCGTGTCATTAAAACCAAGGGTGACATGTGCATGACTGAAGTTACTTGCTTCGCCGCTAATACTAGCTTCAAGTTTATACTCGGTGCTGTATATATTCATCCAGGAGCTAGTATGCAGGATATTGGAATGTTACTATGGCAAGGACTCGGTCCGTACATTCACAACAGCCAGTACGTGCCACCGTTCGTGCAAGTTGATTCTAGTATACCGATTCTTCTGTGTGGTGATTTTAACAAAAACGTAAAGCCTGACAACTCGTTTCTTAAATTCATGAAAAATACGTATAATCTTGATTGCGTATCAAACGTTTCTAAGTCAACTACGTTAAAAGGAACAACTATCGACTTGACTTTCGCAAGACACATTACAGCAGAAACACTTCCTTTCATTTCATATTTCTCCTATCATCGTCCTATCCTCAACAAAATCACTCAAATAGGAATTAGTTAAGTTTAAGTTTACATGTACAATGTTTTAGTAAACAAAATATATTTCTATGGTTAAAATTTGTGCAATTCTTATTTTCATTCAATTCCTTGTTCCTATTGTGCAATTTAATTATATTCATATCAATAAATATTCTACCGTTGTCACGTAAAATCTTCGCCCGTAAAACCGACTTTACAGGCAACCATTGTTTTTATTTTCTTTAAAATGTCCCTGCATTCACATTGTCGAATATTTTAGGAAAGCAAATCAAGATGCAACTTTCAGTTGCACGATAAGGAGATGCCTTTTTCTTAATTTATGCACCTTATCCCAGTACAATATCACATTTGTACTATTTTTTCACATTGTGTCGCGGTCTCACGCAATTCTGGCCTTAACTACCCGTTTCATGATTTTTCAGGATGCCTGAATGACCAATTTTTTGGTCGTTGAGGTACAACTTGCACCACGTTGATGAAGACCAACAGCCCGAAACGCGTCCGTGGTTAGCTTTTCTTGATTAATCAAGAATGGGTATTTGGCCAATTCTGGAGTAATTAGAAATCAACGAGAATAGTTGATATTTATTCCGATAGATGGCGCAAGCCATCAACAACTTTCAGTTGCACAATAAGGAGATACCTTTTTCATAATTTATGCACCTTATCCCAGTACAATATCATATTTGTACTATTTTTGACATAGGGATATATGTTTTTAAAAGCTTTAATATAGCTGCATTACTTGTATGTACAATGCTATATATCTAGGTTTCTCTTTCAAGGAGAATCTTTATATAATAGATGTACTAGACTTAAAATTAATCTTGGATTTTTGTGAATATTTTTATTAACACTCTATGGACTCTCCGCGTAGAGCACCAATTCATCGCAGTAAGGACAGTATAAGTTTGTATTATGTTTAAAAGAAACATTCGTGCTTTTAAATCCTTTCATTTTATATGTATAGATGGCGCGTTATTGCTTTGTGTTAATATATGTATTTGTAGAAGCACAGAACGCCTCTCCCGTCAAAATAAAACCTGATGAGGGCCATTAGCCCGAAACCATGGTCTCTAGGTGGACGCTTCTCAGTTTGCCAAAGCTGGTGTTGTGGCTTTGTCATCGACCCGAGGCCGCTAGTTGAGGCGACGGTCAATAGATGGCGTCAGATTTTGACGTTTATTTTGACGGGAGAGGCGTCCTGTGCTTCTATGGATCGGTGTCCTCCCGGCAAATTTTCCATCTATATGTATTTGTGTGCATCAATATAATTATGCATCGTAATATTTTGATATGTGTGTTTTGCAGAAAATCGAACAGCCATTTCTGGACGCCGTGAAGCTGACTTTGGGCGATCGCTACACAGATAACATGGAGTCCATCTACAAGCTCACAATTCACTACATCCTGGAGACCATCGTTGAGGGCTACAATACTGACCCTTGATTTTCTTGTACGGTGGCGGGATTAAAGTATTTGTAATTTTACTGGTGACTGAATCACTCTTCCGACCTGTTTGTTGTACTGCATGGTGATGGGATTGTCTTTTTTGGTTTTATATTATCTTCTTCTACTGTACTGTGAATGGATAGAGGATTGCTGTCTTTCTTAATTCTGGATTCGATTGAAGAACTCTTTGATGTAATTGCTAAAGGATTAAGGTATCTGTGTATGGCTTGTGTGTATTGTATTACTATCTTTTAATTGGTAAATTGATAGGTCTCACTATCTGATGGTCAATTACTATCATATTGTATTGGATTGGTGTAAGATAGAAAGGGGCTTCAAATATTGTCATTGTCATTCAATATTATATTTGATACACCCCTAAACGCTGTTTATTGTACTGTAGGATGGTGAGACTGTAAAATTTTTGTAATTTTATTCCCGATTTCATCCTTTAACTATGTGTTGTATTGATTCATTTGCAACACAGTATTTGTAATTCTACAGTTATAAAATGGATAACGTGTATTACATTGATACGCTGTTTGTTGTATTATATATGTGGTATAATAAGGTATTGGATATATTTCAATGTTGGAATGTAGATTTGATTGATGTATAGTAGAGGACAGGATGTCATGTTATTATTGGACCACTTGACCAGTGTATTATATACCTGTTGTATGCATGAATATGTTTTTTTTTTATAATTTATAATTTAATGTTGAATTATGATTCTCTCTCTCCCTCCCTTTGGTATGATGTAAGCACCATCTCTTGAAGAAAGCAGTATAAGAGCTACGTTATTTATAACCTGTTTCTTCTATTGGTGATGGAAGAAATTAAAAAGAAGAAGCTACTGTGCAGGATAATCTAATTGACTTCACACTCCATTGACTGGTGCATTGTATGATGGTGGCATTAAAGAATTTGTAAACCGTGCTACTGGCCTTGTCTACATTTTCCTACTACATTGCCATTGTTTTCTTTATATATATTGTATTACGGAGTACAACATCTTTTTGAGAATAAAGAAATTACAATAAATATTATAAATAAAGTATAATCATTTCTCACATTAAGTTTTTCTTTGATTTTATTAATAAATAAAACATGTGAAAGGATTATCAACTTTATTTACAGAATCTTTTATTTATAATGTACCTGCATTCTCTTTTTGTCGATTATATGGCGATTCCGTGAAATTTATATATAAGGAAAGGAAGCACCATAGTACGAATATTTCTTTTTAAATAAACCTTCGTACTTTAGTGCTTTCATTTCTCATCATTTATATTTTAGAAAAAAAATTAAGATGATCATAATAAAATTCAAATATATGGATATTTGTTTTGAAATACTGTTTGAATACGTCTTCTTCTTTCTTATCTCTACTCATTAATCATATCAGGGTATCAAGTTTGTAGAGCTTGTTGATGGTTCCTGTTGGGGATGAGTAGAAAAATTGACAACCACCATGACTGGGTGAAGTAGAATGCATCTGCCTTTGTCATTAAGACTGGGAGTACTACTCAGTAGCAGGCCGACTTAGCTCCAGAATAAATGACTTCCTCTGACATGAGGAACAATCACCATGTGCAGCCACTCCTAACATGGAGTACAGACTCATCCTGTATCCCTGGATTAGAAGCCCTTAAAGGATAATATCAGCTGGGCCAGCTGAGCCCTGGCTTTTTAGCGAGCTTGTTATTGCTCCCTCTCCTCCTTTTTCATCCGGGCTTGGGACCGGCAAAGGCGGAGTTGTTTGAATACGTACATTGCTTATATGTAAAATGCTACATCTAGGTTTCTCTTTCAAAGAGTATCTTTGAATAATGAACGTACTACATTAAGATGATCTTGGATTTGAGAATGTTTTTATCAACACTCTTTGAAGTATACACGTGGAGTATCAACTACCACTAACCTTTTTTCTTTCAATTTACTTTATTTTATCATTTTAAATAATACTAATTATCTTTATATTTATCTTTATCTATAAATGATCATTTTTATCGTCTCTGTATTATTAATATTCTACAACGTAACTCCTCACCTCATTTTTTTGTGGCAAGTACACTCATCAACAAACCTTGAGGAAGGGAAAAGTCTCATGTCACCAGTCTCTGTTTTTTTTTTTTAAGGAGACAGAGGAAATTTTGTTCACATTTGGTCATCTTGTGTATCTTCAATAAAAGTCACTATGTATCAAAGACATTTCAGAGTTATTTTTTTAATCCCGATATACATGGTGAAAGGTACAATTTCCTTAAGTTTTGCCCATGAGTGTATACACACTTGGATACTTCGTGTGTCTTCAATAAAGGTCATGGTGTATCAAATATATTTCAGAGTTATTGTCTGAATCCCGATATACATGGTGAAAGGTACAACTTCCTTAAGTGTTGTCCATGAGTGTATCTTTCAGAGTTATTGTCTGAATCCCGATATACATGGTGAAAGGTACAACTTCCTTAAGTTTTGTCCATGAGTGTATCTTTCAGAGTTATTGTCTGAATCCCGATATACATGGTGAAAGGTACAACTTCCTTAAGTGTTGTCCTTGAGTGTGATTATTGTTTAGACTTCTATATGCTACAAGAACCTAGGTTACCTAAATAAATAATAATTATTATAAAAATAAACCATTTTGTCGTCATCCGAAGACATCTGCATTTTCCAATATTTAAGACTCGGTAAGTTAAGATCAACCAACACCAGTGTTGTACTATGCGTGACCATGAATACATTTATATAATTACAACTATAAATAATTGTTATGGTAAAATTTGTATTATAAACTATTTAAAAAAATGTAACAACACCTCAATTTTATAAATTTATTATTGTAGAACGACATTTGACAATTATCCCCCATGTGTTTCTTTTGAACGAAAAGTCGAAATTTATTTTAAGGAGAAATAACGACCGTTTCGAACCTTAGGGATGAAGTATGATAGGATGAATTGTGAAGAGTAATGATAAACGGAAAAATAAAAGTGTCCAGGGATGGGAAACGAACCCACAGTGTTCGCTTACCGGGTAGATGCCATGTCCACTAGGCTACCCTTTTCGTTCAAAAGAAACACATGCGGGATATTTTCAAATGTTGTTCTACAATCATAGGCCGCATTATATTGTATAAAAATTTATTATTATCAACATTATTAATTTAGCAACAATTGATTTAAATCTATATATATATATATATATTTTAAATATTGAGCAATCCATAATAATATCTATAAATAAATATAAAGCATATATTGGATATAAATTTATTAATCAGCCAATATTTCTAGGGGCAACACGCCTCTCTTTATCAAGGCTTTTCTTTGATTTGAACTAAATCACGTGGGCATGTGATCCACTCACGCTATACAAGACCAAAGTAAGAAACCATCTAATGAAAAATTCACTGTATATAAAATGTATTTACAATTGCTATATTTAATAATAATTAAAAGAGTATATAATTAAATAACCATTTGATTAAATAAATGAAGAGACTGATAAATATTAGAAAATAAAATGAGTGAGGATTATGATTCAATATGTTGTGTTGATATATAAATAAAAATATATTACAAGTATAAATATATACAAAAATAATGAAATAAAAAATAATAAATAAATAAATAATTTAGGAAGATATAAATTCTCTGTAAATTTCTGGTAGGTCAATTTTCCTATTTATGCTTTCTGAATCTTTTATAGAGGCCCAACTTTCTAAAAATAACCTGCAGTGCTTTTCTTTAATATTCTGGTATAAAATGGATGCTTTGTCAAATTCGGGTATATGATTATTGTTCAGTGCATGGTCTACTAGGATAGATAATGGTTTATGGATGCGTAGAGCTGCTTTGTGTTGGTTAATGCGTTCTTTCAATGCTTTGCTGGTTTCTCCAATGTAAGTGGCTGGACAGGTTTTGCACGGAATTTTGTAAATAATATTGTTTTTGTTTTCCTTTTTACTATTATTCTTGGTGTCTGAGTGGCGTAGAATTTGTTTTAAATTTGGTGCAGATTGATATTAAAGAAAAGCACTGCAGGTTATTTTTAGAAAGTTGGGCCTCTATAAAAGATTCAGAAAGCATAAATAGGAAAATTGACCTACCAGAAATTTACAGAGAATTTATATCTTCCTAAATTATTTATTTATTTATTATTTTTTATTTCATTATTTTTGTATATATTTATACTTGTAATATATTTTTATTTATATATATCAACACAACATATTGAATCATAATCCTCACTCATTTTATTTTCTAATATTTATCAGTCTCTTCATTTATTTAATCAAATGGTTATTTAATTATATACTCTTTTAATTATTATTAAATATAGCAATTGTAAATACATTTTATATACAGTGAATTTTTCATTAGATGGTTTCTTACTTTGGTCTTGTATAGCGTGAGTGGATCACATGCCCACGTGATTTAGTTCAAATCAAAGAAAAGCCTTGATAAAGAGAGGCGTGTTGCCCCTAGAAATATTGGCTGATTAATAAATTTATATCCAATATATGCTTTATATTTATTTATATATATATATATATACTGGATATTAATTAAATAATTTTAAAAGTTTCTGGAGATTTCTGTAGAAGGACAGAGATGCCTGAAATCTTGAGACTGCATTGATAAGAAGAAACTCATCTCCAGAAACCTTTTTAATTATTTAACTATTAATTTGGATTTGATCTTATTATATTACATATTGTGTGTTTCTAATCTTTAAGACAAATTGTACCTTATCAAATACTTGTATTTATATAAAATTCAATCATTACATAGGTCTACAAAATTGTAAAAGGTTTTTGATATTTGATTTTTTAAAATGTTTTTTGGGTAATCCAATGGCGCTAATTCCGAATCTGCTCTTAGTTTTTCTGTATGTCATCAAAATCTATAGATAATGACCATAAAGTGTATTTCACCAAAATAATATTTTCATAAAGAAAACTGCCAAGTCATCATGATTGATTCATAATTTTTATAATCATCACATCTCAAAGTTCTTCTAAAACATACGCCATTAATTTCATATAAAAATAAAATTCAACAATTAAAATAAACAAATCACTTCCAAACATTATACCATCACTTCTAATTTTGAATTGTCAAAAATTAAATAGGTATTTAAATTTTTAGTCAAAATATATTTTATTTACACAGATTAAATTGAATAAAAATTATTATTTCAAGCATCATTCATTTAAAAGCTATGCCAACAACTTTATGAAAATAAAATTTTAACACTTTAATAAATTCACTTTCAGACATGGTTTCCAAAAGAAGATCCAGCAAAAACGACCCAAATATTTCCTGTTATATATGTGGCGATTATACTGTAAAAGCGCAAAGAAATGCATTAACAGACTTTGTAAAGCGGGCGTATTTTGCGTTGGCTTATTTGCGTTGATTTAAAATTGGTTACATTTTTTACTTGGATTTCAAAGCGGATACACCAAGTATCCTTTTTTTATGCATGTGGGATAGCAGGGCACGGCAAATACATTGGAAAACAAACAAATGGCCTTTTCGAGATGAACTTACGGTAGGAAAAAGAAAGCATACCTTTGGTGTTTCGGGAAAAAATCATTCTACCACCATCACATATAAAGCTAGGTTTATGTAAGCAGTTTGTAAAGGCTCTAGATAAAGATGGAGAATGCTTCAAATATATATGTCGTTTTTTTTTGGATATTAGCCTAGAAAATATAAAGGCAGGAGTTTTTGACGGACCTCAAATCAAGAGGCTCCTGAATGACAAAAATATTCTAATAACCATGAATGGAATTGAAGAAGCAGCATGGTCAGGCTTTAAGGCTGTAGTACATGGAATTTTTTTTAGGTAATAGAAGAGACGATAATTACAAAGAGCTTGTCCAAAATATGCTTAAAAGCTATGAAGCTTTGGGTGTAAATATGAGTATTAAGGTTCACTTCTTGCATAGTCACCTGGACAAATTCCCTGATAACCTCGGTGTATATAGTGCTGAACAAGGCAAGCGATTCCATCAAGACATGAAAGTGATGGAAGAGAGATATCAATGTGTCTGGGACTGCCACATGATGGCAGATTACTGCTGGAATCTGTCCCGCGGAATCCCGCGGAACCTGCCGGAATACATTTATAAGAGAAAATCAAAACGGTTGAAATTCATGAAGGATTGACTGTAGCATTTCACTTTTTTTGTATATATTCGGTTTTCTTATACTACAGTAAATAAAGTACCTTTTGGTATGATGTTCTCTGTTTTTATTTGCGTTCAATGTGTTTTTCGTACCGCTAATATGGACTGATGTACCACATTGTGGCCTAAATATGTTTATGTTATATCTCTAAAAATTGATGAGATACGTAAAAACTAACATTATTCGTGATCAGCACCTCCACACTGACCTTTACACTTACAACGCTAATTTTTCGATAAGCAAATTTTCTTCTTTTTGAGAATTATGGTAACATCGAATGATCGAGATGTTAATTGAAAAAGCATTTTAAAATCCAAGATATCACACTATTTAGGAAAAAATGCGCCATTTTTCCAGGAAAACAAAATAATTTCATTATATGCAACTTTAAATTGATCTCTATTATAAAGTACACTCATGGACAAAACTTAAGGAAGTTATACCTTTTAGCATGTATATCGGGATTCAGACAATAACTCTGAAAGATACACTCCTGGATAAAACTTAAGGAAGTTGTACCTTCTAGCATGTATATCGGGATTCAGACAATAACTCTGAAAGATACACTAATGGACAAAACTTAAGGAAGTTATACCTTTTAGCATGTATATCAGGATTCAGACAATAACTCTAAAAGATACACTCCTGGATAAAACTTAAGGAAGTTGTACCTTTTAGCATGTATATCAGGATTCAGGCAATAACTCTGAAAGATACACTCCTGGATAAAACTTAAGGAAGTTGTACCTTTTAGCATGTATATCAGGATTCAGACAATAACTCTGAAAGATACACTCATGGACAAAAATTAAGGAAGTTGTACCTTTTATCATGTATATCGGGAATTAAACAATAATTCTGAAATATATTTGATACACAGTGAGCTTTATTGAAGATACATAAGATAACCAAGTGTGAACAAAATTGCCTCTGTCTCCTTCAAATAAACAGGCGACCTATAATAAATAATTTCACTACCTTAGGTTTTGTCCAGGAATGCAGTTGGTGCAACACAAAAATTGTAGAACCAGCAGGCAATAAAAACTCTCTCAAATCTCTATATAAATAAAACCAGAAGATCACTTACCATTATAAAAGCGATTCGTTTTTTTTTATATATATATATATATATATATTAAAAATGGCATATCCTGACCAGGAGCACATGTGCTTTACAGAAGGCAGAGCGCCATCTGGTGGAACAGAAATCAACTAAACATTGATTTAGCCTGTTCCCTGATATTTGGCCAACCCAATTTCTTGATATATCAAGAAAAGCCATCCACGAACGCGTTTCGCGCTTTTGGCGCTCGTCAGCGTGGAGTAGGCTGAACCATTGCGACCAAAAAAGTTTTTTTGATCCCAATGGCTTCCTGAAAAACCAAGAAATGGGTATTTAAGGCCAAACTTGCGTAAATACGCTTAGCACATTAAAAAACGAAAGAAAAAAATAAAAGATAAAAAGATCAGGTGTTGAAATCAATATTAAAAATGGCATATCCTGACCAGGAGCACATGTGCTTTACTTTCGTTTTTTATTGTGCTAAGCGTATTTACGCAAGTTTGGCCTTAAATACCCATTTCTTGGTTTTTCAGGAAGCCATTGGGATCAAAAAAACTTTTTTGGTCGCAATGGTTCAGCCTACTCCACGCTGACGAGCGCCAAAAGCGCGAAACGCGTTCGTGGATGGCTTTTCTTGATATATCAAGAAATTGGGTTGGCCAAATATCAGGGAACAGGCTAAATCAATGTTTAGTTGATTTCTGTTCCACCAGATGGCGCTCTGCCTTCTGTAAAGCACATGTGCTCCTGGTCAGGATATGCCATTTTTAATATTGATTTCAACACCTGATCTTTTTATCTTTTATTTTTTTCTTTCGTTTTTTAATATATATATATATATATTGCAATCAGGTTAGATTTCAATCAAAAAGATCATTGACTAGCCTAAACAAGATGCTAGATTTTACAAAACCTCATAGTGAGAGTTATTTATATATTTATAAAGTTTTTTTTGCATACTAAAGATTTAGGTTTAACTAAATCATTTATTAATTTAACATATTCACAATTTCTTTCTATGAATAAATTTCTATTGTTCAACAAATATGACCAAATAATAGTCAATTCAACCAGAAGAGATATATTTTATTGACATTTCGACAAAATATTATGTGCTCGTCAGGTAAACATATTGCCACGTGGAAAATTAGGGAAGAAAGAACTTCAGGATGAGACAACAATTTATTTCAGGCAAGGACAAACTATGAATGGTAAACAAAAGATAAGCCACGAGGGAAATTTACAGAGTCGCAAAATATAAACATAAAAAAGACCACTCTGTTAATAAAAAATAATAAAATTAATAAATACTATGTTACATAGCTTCTTCCCTATGGGAGCTGTGACCCAGAGCTAGCAACTACTGTAGTTACTGACATGGATCTGACGTGCTTCTGCCAAGGATTCCATCGAAGCCTTGGAACTTTGTCCCTAGTACCTTTGCGTCCTTTTTCTTGTGGCGTGAAGAGCGGCTTTGTCGTCGTATCGTCTATAGGGACATCGTCATCTTCGAGGGAAGTCTTGGCTTTAGCACGGCGGTGAATCCTGGAGTCAGGCGCAAAAAATGTAGATCACAGCACCCAAGGCTTCAAGGTCTTCTCGGCGGTTTTCTGTTTGTCTTCCCTAACTTACCCAGCATCTCCACCAAAATGCCAAGTGGAAAATTAAGGAAGACAAAAACTTCAGGAGGAGACAACAATTTATTTCAGGCAAGAACAAACTATGAATGGTAAACAAACGATAAAAAATGAGGGAAATTTACAGAGTCGCAAAATATAAACATAAAAATGACCACTCTGTTAATAAAAATAATATAATTAATAAATACTTTGTTACAATATTTATAACACCTTTCCATACAGTTCATTTTTATATTTTTCCTGACGAGAACAAAAGAATTTTGTCGAAACGTCGAAAAATTAAAAACTACTGACCGAAATGTCTGTTATTTGAAGAACAATAAATGCCGCCCAGACAACTCTTATCTTCAAGATAATAAAATTATAAGGTTGTACCAAAATTTCGTAAACACTTGCAAAAAATTGAAATACCAATTTTATTCGCCGTTATGTATAATGCCTTTGTATTATGTATAAAGTAATTGTATTATGTATTATATTATATACGCCGTAATAATATTATTCGCCAAGTAATAAGAAAAAAAGTTTTAAGAAAAACACGAAATTTTGGGACAACCTTATATGATAAAAATCAAGAATTTTGATTTATGCCGGTTGATGGGTGGTGGTGGTGTCTTGTCCATGGAGCAGATCAGATCGGTCCATGCATCCTGATCACAATACCAGTCAACTGAGGTGGTGGTGGTGTCTTGTCCATGGAGCAGATCAGATCGGTCCATGCATCCTGATCACAATACCAGTCAACTGAGGTGGTGGTGGTGTCTTGTCCATGGAGCAGATCAGATCGGTCCATGCATCCTGATCACAATACCAGTCAACTGAGGTGGTGGTGGTGTCTTGTCCATGGACCAGAACAGATCGGTCCGTGCACCCTGATCACAATACCGGCCAACTGAGGTGGTGGTGGTGTCTTGTCTATGGACCAGATCAGATCGGTCCATACACCCTGATCACAATACCGGCCAACTGAGGTGGTGGTGGTGTCTTGTCTATGGACCAGATCAGATCGGTCCGTGCACCCTGATCACAATACCGGCCAACTGAGGTGGTGGTGGTGTCTTGTCCATGGAGCAGATCAGATCGGTCCATACACCCTGATCACAATACCGGCCAACTGAGGTGGTGGTGGTGTCTTGTCCATGGAGCAGATCAGATCGGTCCGTGCACCCTGATCACAATACCGGCCAACTGAGTTGCCTTGTCCATATGGATGTTCTCTTTTGGATTGATGTATGCCATATAGAGGGTTGCAAGGATGGCCGGGTAACTGTATATATGGGATTGATTATATAATTTAATTGTGTATAGCACAAACTTATGGATTTAAATCTTTTGGAATTGGAAGCGGATCGTCGTTAAGTTGTGATATCATTTGATTACTATTTTTAAAAATAATATTGACAAACCCGATGTACTCCAAGGTAATGTCTCTCAACTTTTTTTTGGCTCTCGGATCGGTAAAATTTGTTGAACAAAATCCAGTGTTAGGGTGAAATCAACAAACGCTTCCAGAGGATAAATTTCTTCTAAAAAATTAATATCCTTCTAGCTCTTTCAGACATGTAAACCCTTCTACAGGAGAAAACCTCGATACAATTATTCATGTCCGGGCTTTCATACCCAAAAGCTAAAGAGATATTAATTAATTTTTAGAAGAAAATTATCCCTGGGAGCCTGATTTTCCAACTTAATATTGATACATGGGATTTATTTTATTGAATTCCCGGTGTTTTTTTAAGAAAAAACTTTCTTGTGGTATTAATAAATGATTATATGGGTGGTGATGTCTTGTCCTTGGAGCATATCAGATCGGTCCATGCATCTTGATCACAATACCGGCCAACTGAGGTGGTGCTGGTGTCTTGTCCATAGAGCAGATCAGAACGGTCCATGTACCCTGATCACAATACCGGCCAACTGAGGTGATGGTGGTGTCTTGTCCATGGAGCAGATCAGATCGGTCCATGCACCCTGATCACAATACCAGCCAACGAAGATACCTTGTCCGTAAGGATGTCCTCTTCTAGATTGATGTCTGCCATATAGAGGGCTGCAAGGATAGCCAGGTATATATGTTCCGGAGTGAGTTGGGTTTTGTAACAGTTATTGAAATCTATGGTGGTGATGGTGTCTTGTCCATGGAGCAGATCAGATCGGTCCGTGCACCCTGATCACAATACCGGCCAACCAAGGTGCCTTGTCCGTATGGATGTCTTATTCTGGATTGATGTCTCCCATATAGAGGGCTGCAAGGATGGCCAGGCAACTCTATATATGGTCCGGAGTGAGTTGGGTGTTGTAACAGTTATTGAAATCTATGGTGGTGGTGGTGTCTTGTCCATGGAGCAGATCAGATTGGTCCATGCACCCTGATCACAATACCTGCCAACTGAGATGCCTTATCCATATGGATGTCCTCTTCTGGATTGATGTCTGCCATATAGAGGGCTTGTTGGAAAAAGTAACGTCGCACATCGGCTGTTCCCATAGCAACGGCCACTTCCTGCCAGACATCACGTGACCTGACGCCACCAACCGCAGGCTGCATATAGGTTTCAGATTTGCCTTTGTTTGTCTGCTACTACGCTTGCTTTTGTTTAACTCTCTTTGTTACTTGTCATCTTAATATAATATAATTGATAATTAAACAAACTTTTCTGAGATCCAGCCTCTAATTCTCTTACATGGCAGCAGAGCTTGGTTGGTATCAAATATTTTTAATTATCTAAGCTGAAATTCGTTTGCTTGCTCAAGATGACAACTGAACTTCCACAAATTCAAAAATTCAACGGCGATAATTTTCATCTATGGAAATTTCAAATGAAGATTATTCTAGAAGCAAAAGATCTTCTCAGTATAACTGATGGCTCTGAAGTAAAACCTGAAATAGAGGATATTGCAAAATTCTCTGAATGGAAAAAGAAAGATGCAAAATCCAAAATGCTGATCAC
Source organism: Cordylochernes scorpioides (assembly GCA_030710605.1). Lineage (NCBI taxonomy): Eukaryota > Metazoa > Arthropoda > Arachnida > Pseudoscorpiones > Chernetidae > Cordylochernes > Cordylochernes scorpioides. Next base: position 18,188,010 of record CP092880.1, read on the forward strand.
TACTGCTCTAGAGTTTAAATATCTTCAACAGATTGTTAATTGCCAGACTTCAGCAGAAATGTGGAAGAAATTATCAACAATATATGAACTGAAATCTGAAACAAACAAATATTTGCTGCAACAAAGATTTTTCGAATATAAAATGAATCCAAATGATAACATTGCTACTCACATCTCCAAAGTTGAAACTCTGGCACAACAAATGAAAGATCTAGGTGAGCCAATCTCTGATGTTGCCCTAATTACAAAGATAATTTGCAGCTTGCATGATAAATACAAGAATTTCATAACAGCGTGGGAGTCAGTTTCATCAGAAGAAAAGACACTAGAAAACTTGACGGCAAGATTACTGAAAGAAGAAAGCTTACAGGATCACATTGGGATTCTTCAGGAAGTTTTAAACCAGATAATGCCTTGATGACTTTTTCAAAGTTCAACAGAAATTCAACAGCTTCCAACAAACAACAGCAGCATCAACAATCCATTAAAGATAAAAAGAAGAACACACACTGTGGATATTGCAAGAAGAAAGGACATTGGTGGAAAGAATGCTATAAAAGAAAGGAAGAACAAAAAGGACAACAGCCAAGTTCTTCAGCCAGAGATGATAGCTGTGCTTTTTCAGCTGAGACAAGTGCCTTCCTCGCTGAAACAAAGGATTCCTGGATTGCAGATTCTGGAGCAACGGATCACATGACTTTCAGAAGAGAATGGTTCTCTACGTTCGAAGAAATACCAGAAGGTGTTCATCCTGTGTGCCTTGGAGATGGAAAGAAGATTTATGCAAAAGGTAAGGGAAATAGTAATATTCTCTCTTATGTTGATAGTCAGGAAATTAATGCAACTCTTTTGGATGTTCTCTATATACCTGAATTGGAGACCAATCTTTTTTCAATATCTACTGCAACAAAACATGGTTTGACGCTCATTTGTAAAGGAAATCAGATAAAATTGACTAAAAAATCGAAAGTGCTAGTTACTGAAAAATAAAGGACAATTCAAATCTTTATAGAATTTTTATTAAAGCAAAGCAATCTTCACAAACTCATGTTGCTCAGTTAAGTCTAGATATATGGCATCAAAGAATGGGTCATGTAAATCCTATAAAATTAACCTAAAAGTTTGAAAATAATGTTTTTGAAGAAGACATTAAAATTAGAGAAAAGCCTGATTCTTTACTATGTGAAGCATGCATCTATGGAAAACAAAATAGAAAGGTTTTTCACACGTCAACAAGTCCAAATTCGACCTATCCAGGAGAGCTGATCTATTCAGATGTTTGTGGACCAATGAGTAAAAGATCACCAGGTGGATCATTATATTTTGTATCATTCAAGGATGATTTTTCAAGATTTAGAGTGGCCTACTTCATTAGGCATAAATCAGATGTACTTGAGAAATTTAAAGAATTTGTAAAAAGAGTTAGGACTGAAACTGGAAATAAAATAAAAAGATTCAGAACATATAATGGCACAGAATTCTTAAATAAGAATTTTTCTGATTATCTAAAATCTCTAGGAATTGTTCATGAACTCACTGCTCCATATACCCCAGAACAGAATGGAATTTCTGAAAGAGATAACAGAACAATAGTTGAATCAGCTAGATGCTTGTTACATGGAAGAAAAATGCCGCTTGAACTGTGGGCTGAAGCCGTAAACACAGCAGTCTATCTCTTAAATAGATGTACTACTAAAGTATTGCGAAATTCTACACCTTATGAAATATGGTACAAGAGAAAACCCTCCATCTCACATTTGAAAACCTTTGGATGTAACGCTTATGTGCATATACCAAAAGATAACAGAAAGAAATTAGACAAAAAGAGTATTCGTACATTTTTTGTTGGATATACTGAAACTAACAAAAATTATAGAATGTGGGATCCTATTGCTAGAAAAATTATCATAAGCAGATATGTAATATTTACTGAAGTTAATACATCAGAAAATATTCAGGATAACCAACAAAAGCAGGTAAATATATATAGTGAAGAAAGTGTTGATAGCACAAATACCAGTTCCAAACCAGAAGAATCATGTCGATACCCTCTCAGGAATAGAATCAGAGAAAAGGAACAAACATCAACCAGCTGTACAAGAGCTATTTCATATGCTTGTTATGTCCATGACCAAGAACCATTGAACTATGAAGATGCAATTGTAGGACAAAACTCAAAAAAGTGGAAACTAGCTATGGACGATGAATTCAATTCCTTGATGAAAAATCAAACATGGACTTATGTGACACTACCATCAGACAGAAAAGCTATTGCATGCAAGTGGGTATACAAAATAAAGCAAAATGCAGATGGATCAAATAAAATGTTTAAGGCTAGACTAGTTGCGAAAGGTTATTCACAAAAACCAGGACTTGATTATGGTGAAACTTTTTCTCCAGTAGTAAAATTCGATTCAATTAGAACAATCTTATCACTTTGTGCATTACTTGATATGGAAATGATTCAATTAGATGTAAAATCTGCCTTCTTGAATGGTGATTTGGAAGAAGAACTTTACATGGAACAACCCCAAGGTTATGAAAACCCAGATTTTCCAAATTATGTTTGCTCTCTTCAGAAAAGCATCTATGGTCTTAAGCAATCCCCCAGAATGTGGAACAAGAAATTTCATGAGTTTTTAATTAAGTTTGATCTCAAACCTAGCATATCAGATTCATGTGTCTATACAATGAAATGTAAACAGGCTTACATATTACTTGCAATATATGTAGATGATTGCTTAATCTGCAGTGTAAATAAACAACATTTAGATGATATAGTACAGTACTTAAATTCCAATTTTGAAATAAAAACTTTTACTGCCGATTATTTCCTTGGCCTACAAATATATCGAGATAGAACAACTAAAATGTTATTTCTGCATCAAGCCTCATACATTGAAAGAACACTTGAACATTACAACCTTCTTGAAATTAAGTTACAATCTGTACCTTCTGATCCTTACTCAAAACTAACAAAAGAGATGTGCCCAAAGGATAATCAGGAAATTGAAGAAATGAACAAGATTCCATACAGACAGACAATTGGTAGTTTAATGTACCTCATGACTGGAACTAGACCTGATATTGCCTACGCAGTCAGCAGGGTTAGCCAATTTATGAACAACCCAGGACCTTCACATTGGACCGAAGTAAAGAAAATATTTGGATACTTAAAAGCTACGAAAAACATCGGTATTTGTTTTGGTGGGAGTTCCTGCACTACATCTCCGATAGGTTTTTCCGATGCTGATTTTGCTGGAGACCTAGACACAAGAAAATCAACCACCGATATGTGTTCATGTTGAATAATGGACCTATTTCTTGGTGCAGTCAAAAACAGAATTGTGTGTCTCTGTCAACAACAGAATCTGAATATATTGCGGCTTCCAAAGCAACGAAAGAAGCAATTTGGCTGAGACAACTTCTACGCGAGCTACATCAAGAACAAGTAAAGCCTACAACAATTTTTTGTGACAATCAAAGCTGCATAAGACTTGTTCACAACCCAGAATACCACAAAAGAACTAAACATATTGATATTTCGTATCACTTTATCAGAGATCATTTTCAAAAACATGCAATTGACCTACTTTATGTCTGCTCCAATGATCAAGCTGCAGACATATTTACGAAAGCTCTACCTCCAGAAAGGTATAGAAGACTAAGGAGCCAACTTGGACTGTTTGAAACAACGGAGTGCACGTTAGGTGGGAGTGTTGGAAAAAGTAACGTCGCACATCGGCTGTTCTCATAGCAACGGCCACTTCCTGCCAGACATCACGTGACCTGACGCCACCAACCGCAGGCTGCATATAGGTTTCAGATTTGCCTTTGTTTGTCTGCTACTACGCTTGCTTTTGTTTAACTCTCTTTGTTACTTGTCATCTTAATATAATATAATTGATAATTAAACAAACTTTTCTGAGATCCAGCCTCTAATTCTCTTACAGGGGTATATATGGTCCGGAGTGGGTTGGGTGTTGTACCAGTTATCGGAATCTATGGCGATGGTGGTGTCTTTTCCATGGAGCAGATAAGATCAGCCCATGCACACTGATCACAATATCGGCTAACTGAGGTGGTGGTGTCTTGTCCATGGAGCAGATCAGATCAGCCCATGCACACTGATCACAATATCGGCTAACTGAGGTGATGGTGGTGCCTTGACCATAGAGCAGATCAGATCGGTCCATACACCCTGATCACAATACCAGCCAACTGAGATGCCTTGTCTGTATGGATATCCTCTTCAGGATTGATGTCTGCCATATAGAGGGTTACAAAGATGGCCGGGCAACTGTATATATGGGAATTATTATATAAGTTAAATGTGTAAAGCACAATATTATGGATTTAAATCCTAAAATGAAAGCATTAATGATAGAAAAAGACATGTCCTCATCATGCAACTAAAAGTTGCTGATGGCTTTCACTTTTGGCGTTAACCATCATCAACGTTTAGCTACACAATCAGCAGATGTCTTTTTCTCAATTTATCCACCTGATCCCAGCACAATTTCACTTTTCTACTATTTTTCACATTGAAGGCATTAAATGTAAAAATATTGTAAAAAAATATTATTAATCATAAAACGATTTTTTGGAGTAGTTATTTATTTATTTACCAGTTGCAAACAAGACACGCTATATCCGATCTGGATAATTGCGCGTGAAACTATTTACAATAATTCCTCCATTGTGGGCAACAGAGCATAAAGACTTACTGGACAGTATACAAGACATATTTATCCGTAGGTTCCTGAATCTGCCCAGATACACTCCAGGCTACATAATCAGATTAGAAACCGGTCGTATCTCATTGAGTGTAACAGCTTTAAAATTAACCCTGAAGTATTGGCTGCGGGTGCTGAATATGAGCAGTGACAGATTGTCGCGTATATGTTTTAATAGAACACGGGATGTCTAATGCTTCGGGCACACCCATCGGTTTCATTAAAAAGCTCACCAATCTGCTTAACAATAATGGATCCCCTGCACTTGTTTCCTGTGATGATCCTGAAACGCTGAGGAGCGCGATTACAGGGCTCTTAAAACAGCAGCAGACCAATCTATACAAAACGACCTTACAAGAATGGATAAATCTAAGCTATACTCTCACTACAAAGACATTCACATATATTTCATGACGGAGGGATACCTTTTAGGGGATTTTCCTTTCCCGGTTGTGAGACTACTTGCACAAGTTAGAATACTTTCAAGTTTTTTTAGAGAAAACCACACCAAGATGCTCTGCGGTGAGGACCCGATTTGTACCTTCTGTAATTCAAAACTAAAAAATGATATCACCCACTATATTTTTGATTGCTCTGCTCTGAAAGAAGAAAGAAGAACCCTTATGCTCAAATCTGGGCAACTCTGTGCTTCACTTCCATCAATAATTGACCATATGACCCAGAATAAGTATATTGCTACGGCGTTTTATGGTTTCCACAAGTCCATATCTCAGAAGAAGGCCAAGTGACACTCACTCCTCACTTTCTTACTGCTACTCTTTTTGTGTTGTTTTTTCTTGCTTCCCTCTTTCTCTTTCTTTTTTTTTCAGTTTATATTGTTGTTTCCTTTGTCTCACTGCTTTGTTCTTTTGCATACCTCTGGTGAATCCTGTATAGGGTCAGTGACCCTAAATAAAGGCTTTTTGTTGTTGTTGTTGATTTACAATAATTCAAATTGTAGTAGAGTAGGTAACAGAATTGGGAAAAAGAAAATAAACAATTAAGAAAAATATCATTGAATAAACATATACATTAAACAAATAAGCAACAACATAAGCAGATAGAAGAAATCGCAAGGTATTTATTTACAATATGTTAAGCAATGATGGAAGTTGATTTAAGTTTTTGAGTAGTTAGGTGAAAAATTCCGAGAACAAGTTGAAATTCCAGGGAATCGATGTGGTTGGAAACACTATATCGTACTGACATTTTAGAAATATCAGGAAATACTCGACAGAACTTCTGTTTGGTGTTTGGTCAGTAGGATCTTTTTCAGAGGGAGATATCCTGGAAATGGGGTCGTAGTGGACAGGTGGGCAAACTGATCGCTTCAAACAAAGACACAGATGGAAAATTACCACGACTACTATTGACACTTATGACATTTCACAATTCTAGAATAATACTGTCGCGGCTTGACCCTCAGGTTCTTCGCGACGACGCCGCTTCCTCCGTCGTGGGTCACCTACCCTGGCTCCCGTTGCTCTCCCTCTCCAGCTGTACCTAAGGACGTCCGAGAACCACCGCTCAAGTGGAACTCCTTTCCTCTGGCAGTATCTCTCAGCCTTACCACTGGTGGGGGGACACGAGAGACTTAGCAGAAGAGTAGCAGCAGCGACTGTGGCGATGGCGAGAGTAACAACAGCAACCAGCAACAAGACTTCAAACACTCATTTTTTATTGTCATTTATACTACACATTACCTAAAACTAGAATAACATTCACACACAACGGGTATTTACAATTATTTACACACTAGAGCCAATATAAACATCTATTTACAACTATTTGCTCTAGGAAACAGGACCACAGCAGTCGGCGATATCCATACTGGTTCCAGACGGAAACCGGCGAAAGCGCCATCTATTGGCGGAGATTGTAGTTATTTTGATACCTTATACGCGACAATACATTAAGGAAGGTCTGTGGAAGGATGGTCTGAACTAGGGGTTGGTAAACTTTCTGCTCGCGAGCCACATGCGGCTCTTTGAATGTGAAGCTACGGCTATTTATATAGTTCCATACGTAAATATTATTTATGCGAGTACTATTTATTGTTGGCAAGAAAAAAATGTTGTGTCTCTCTATAAACTTTAAAATTTTGTAAATTTCAAATTTTTACTCTTCCGACTCAAAAGTTTGCCGATCCCTTATCTAAACCATTAGTTTTCGACCGATTCCCCGCATTGAGCACTTTTTTCTGATAAAAAAAAAATGCTCCAATGGCTTCCGATTATTGTAAAAGTTCAACCCCATCAGCGAATGCAAGTAAATAGACAGGGCTTTGACACATTTTCAAGTGCAATTTTCACATATGTAGACATGTGGTGCACTTACAGTAAAAGTAATCGCCTACTTCTACCCACCATGATTATCATGGTCTGTACCACGTGTACTAGAGATAAGCAAAAGAAGAATAATGCAAAAATCAACGATTAATTGATATTAATTCTAACAGATGGCGTAAGTCATCAGCAACTTTTAGTGTCACGATTAAGAGAGGCTTTTTCTTCTTCTTCTTTCTTATCTCCACTCAATCATATTAGGGTATCAAGGTTGTAATACTTGAGACTTTTGATGGTATCTGTTGACAACCATTATGACTGGGTGAAGTATAATGTGTCTGCCTTTGTCATTAAGACTGAGAGCACTACTCAGTAACAGGCCGACTTAGCTTCAAAAGAAATGGCCGTCTCTGATATGAGGAACAGACGCCATGTGCAGCCGCTCCTAACATGGAGTACAAACGCTGCTCATCCTGTATCCCTGGATTAGGAGTCCTTACAGGGTACTATCAGCTGGGCCAGCTGAACCCAGGTTTTTTAGCGAGCTTGTTACTGCTCCCCCTCCTCCTTTTTCATCCGGGCTTGGGACCGGCAAAGGTGGAGTTCTTAAATGATCACAGTGGTTTGTAGGAATACGCTGACCTCACTAGGTTTCTATAGAATGGCACATTTTTAAGTGCAAAAGTCGAACTGCTTTTCACATGTGTAGACATGTGGTGCACTTACAGTATAAGTAGTCGCCAACTTCAATCCACCATGATTATCATGGTCTGTATCACGTGAACAAGGGATAAATCTTTTTTAAATGTCTAAGGATGACATGTCTAACTGCTCTGAGGCCTGCTACGATGTCTTCTCTAAGGCACCATTCTTCAATCAACGCTATTACAATGCTAGCAACAGTTTACAATTTTACAGAAAATCTGCAGAAAGCAAATCTAAAATATATTTCAGTTTTAAAACTATTTCTGGTTTGAATATCAACATGTTTACAATTATACTTCTGAAATGTGAGATAGGGAATTTAAAAGATACACTTATGTCTTAAAGTTAAGAATCAAACAATAAAATGATATTTCGTGTATGAAAGGTAGCACCTCTTCCTTTTTGCCAAAACTGGCGTTGTGGCTAATTATTTATTACCACCTTTAACTAAATGCAATGTTTTAATACATTTTTAAAAAGGAAAGGCTTCTTTTGGTACATATATATATTATGAGCGCCATCTGTTATGAAAATGCAATATAACAGCGGTATGGTAGATTAAACTGACGAAACCGCTTGGTAGGTTCTCCACTGATGAGCCAGGCCCTCCCATTAATTTTTCCATTGCAGTAAGGACAGTAGAAATTGTTTTATTTTAAAAAGAATCCTACGCGTTTATATTAGTTTCGAATTTTCACATACATATCGTATATTTTAAACTGTATAATAATGACCCTTTTAGTATATGTCACATATCTTCCAATTAGTTAGAGCCGATACCTTATAAGATCCTGCCCTTCTATTAAAATGTACACTATTTCTATTTACTACCACCCCATATTTTGTATATAAACTATTTGTATTTAAACCCCCTATTTGTATTTAAACTAAAAATGGTGACGTCAAAATAAAGATCCAAAGAGCGGTCAGCTGGGGACAGAGGAGGAAAATGCCAACGCCCAGACAGATGGGCCCCCCTCCCTCCAGGGACTTTTGATAGACGACCTCTGTAAACAGGACAGGTTTTAGCAGAGGGTTAGCAGTATGTTATAGAGTGTGTCCTGCGGCAGACGGCTTCTGTCTCCCTCAGTCTCTCTCTCCATGTCTCGGTGATAGGCATCCAAGTTTGTGTCATGGCCTCTACCTCTGTCCCGTGGGCTGTCTCCGACCACTCTCGGTGCTAATATCGAGCCCTGCCTCTGCTTCTTGTTGTCCGCGTGTGGGAAGAACATCAACACTCGCCTCACGTACACGACTGCCAGCTTATCCATACGTCGGCAAGATCATTTGCAACAATATTACATATATATACAAATAAATAGTTTAAATCTTGTTTAGTAATGTTCTCAAAGGGCAATATGAAATTGAGGAAGATTACGAATTGTCAAAATATTCAAAAAGATAACCCTACATAAGAAACACACACAAATACTTCAAAGGATATAAAAGATGAAGATAATAATACACAAGTTATGCAGATCAAATCAATAAAATCAATCAATATACACTCATAGATAAAACTTGAATTTTCATATTTTAAGTATAAACCACTCCTTATTTGCTTATATAACAGCAGATTTCCCATATATGTAAATTCGAACGTTCAATTTTTTTTTAATAAATAAAAATATAGTTCTTCAAATAAAAGACACTTCGGCCAGTAAATATTTTTATTATCTCGACGTTTCAACAAAAATCTTTCGTCCTCGTCAGGAGCGAACAAAAATTCTTTAATTTGAAGAACTATGAATGCCGGCCAGGCAGCCTCTATCTTTACGATAAATAAAAATATGATAATATAGTTTAAAATGGAAAATAGAAATCGGGGTAAAAAGTTTCTTTTATTTCAGATTTTTGCAAGATTTTGAGATTTGAAGAGCAGAGATTTGCTCTAAAACTTGAACAAATTCTAAAATAAAATATTTTTCATCCGAATTCTATTTTCGCTTTTCAAATAGGTTCTGGGTAACTATTACAATAAAATGATAATATATAATAATAATATATTTTCTAAAAGGTAAAACTTTCTTAAGTTTTGTCCATGAGTGTACTTGAGACGCTGTCAAGAAAAATGACAGAATACACAACAGTAGATTATATTGTCAAGTAGCTCTGCAACTCCGGTCACAAGAAGCTCCATGGGACACCTGTCAATCATCCCTGGACGCCAGGGGAGACCACAGGTGTAAGGGGTTCTCGGAATCTTATCGGCAAATAAGGAAAACGAAACGGTGGCTGACCACTCTCATTATTATTATCTTTACCTTGGGATAAGTTGTTATCTCTCACCCTATAAATACCTCTTGTATATAATTCTATTGGAGAACTAAAAGGTAAATACCCTTTATAATAAATTAATTATCCCCAAATTTGCCCTTGGTTTATTTATCTCCGCGACAATATTATTGCTAAGCGTTAACATTGCCATCGTGAGTGGATTTCACGTAGCCTTGCAATCAAACCAACAGAAATACTAAAACTTCGGTGCCCACTTGTTGCAGATTCAAGAGTACAATGTCAAATGAAAAATTCCAGTTTAAGCCAAATGGTTTCAAGTAAAGAAGAATATAGAAAACTTACCAAATTCTGTAGACTCTATCTCAACTACCATAGACCTAAATTACACTAATTAATTGAAAATTCTAGCTTTTATTAGTATATTTTTTTATTTTTTAAAATAATCTATATTCATATCATTAGTTTTTAGTGGTTAATTCTAACAATATATTGAACATTTTTGATAATGTGAAAAAATAGTACAAATGTGATATTATACTGGGATAAGGTGCATAAATTATTTTTAAAAGGCATCTCTTTATCGTGCAACTGAAAGTTGCTGATGGCTTCTGCCATCTATCGGAATAAATATCAACTATTCTCGCTGAATTTTAATTATTAATTATCCTTATCCCAGTACAATATCACATTTGTACTATTTATTCACATTGTGTCGCGGTCTCACGTAATTCTGGCCTTAACTACCTGTTTCATGATTTTTCAGGATGCCTGAATGACCAGTTTTTTTGGTCGTTGAGGTACAGCTTACACCACGCTGATGAGGGCCAACAGCCCGAAACGCGTCCGTGGTTAGCTTTTCTTGATTAATCAAGAATGGGTATTTGGCCAATTCTGGAATAATTAAAAATCAACGAGAAGAGTTTATATGTATTCCGATAGATGGCGGAAGCCATCAGCAACTTTCAGTTAAACGATAAGAAGATGCCTTTTTTATAATTTTTGATAATATGTAAAATAAACTTTATTTCTTGTATAAATATTGCCCTAAAATGTAAATTTAAATAATTTTCATTCTCTCTCTCTCTAAAACTAAAAATAATTTGTTATATATATATTTAAAACTATGTACATAAATTAAACTGGCGAAACCGCTGGGAGGGTTCACCACTGATAAGCCAGGCACTCCCATTAATTTTTCCATTGCAGTAAGGACAGTAGAAATTGTTTAATTTTCAAAGAATCTTACGCGTCTATAATAGTTTCGAATTTTCATAACAGATGGCGCACTAATGTATCATAAAATAGTTTAAATATTTATACACAAATATTCACATAGGATATATAACGTGTGTTTTGTAATAAATAAATAAAAAAACACATCAAAAATTACATATTCATTGAACCTATTATCCTCATCAACAAATACAGAATCAGGTTATGCAAAAATCATAATCAATACAACAAAGATACAAGGAAAACCATAAAAGATTGATGATTCGTGTCAAGATTACATAATCTACAAGTTATATAAACATAGCCATCTACCCAAGAAACTACGTGTCGCCGAGGTTGTGTAACCATCAGAACAAGCCAATTAGCTGAATTAGCTAAGTAGGTTGATGGCATGCCAAGCACATCCAGCCAATAGTATCTCAATCACCGAACGAACCGATAAGATGGCACCCAATAGCTTGCCAGTAAAGACCGATGTCTTGACGCAAAAAAAAGAATCAAATTATCAGAAGGAGATTAATTTATTTACGTTTGGAGCATCTTAATTTAGAACTCGGGGTTTTTATCTATCGCGTTGCTGGGCAACAGGTTCGCGCTCTGCGAGCGGGAAGTCAATAATTTACTGTATGGCGGAGGTTACATTGATTGTGCAACACTTGTGCACGCGTCCATTCCTCTTCTGCTTACGTTCCAACTATTCTCTAACAGAGAATATCCTTTATTCACTATTTATTATGTTCATTGTCAAACGATGTAGAGCTCAATCGAGAATACTATTTACAATCTTTAAAAAAAAACACGTTCTGACGTTTGAGGTCAAAAACTTAATATGTACACTATGTGACAAGGAAATTACTGAAGAACTCTCCCATTACCTGCTTAATTGTACAGCCCTTGATGCAGAGAGGAAAGCCCTATATCAACAAATTAAATGTACCAATATTTCACCCTACATATTGCTTTCAAAAATATCAGCAAACAAATCTAAGGCAATAGCTTATTATAAACTTTTTAGATCATCATTATGTAAGACCAGTCAACGAGTTAATGACTTTGAGACGAAGAGTAAAGCTAGTTCAATTTCTATTTCACTACCTATGTGAATAAAACAAGATGATCGTTGCCTTGCCCAATTGGGAGAATCTGTATGGGGGCAAGTCCTTAATAAAGGCTTGTGTGTGTGTATTTATTATATTATTTCCGGCCCTTCCATTACTCAGTGTAGGGTCCGAGGATCCATCTGTATAGACCAGGGTTCGGCAAACTGCGGTTCGTGAGCCACATGCAGCTCTTTGGATGTGAAGCTGAGACTCTTTATATAGTTCCATACGCAAGTATGCGAGTACTATTTATTTTTGTCAAAAAAAGAAAATTATGGCTCTTTAAAAACTTTTAAATTTTGTAAATTGTAATTTTTGTCTCTTCCGACTCAAAAGTTTGCCTCCACTGGTATAGGCTGTTAAATAATTTTAGCAAAGGAAGCCAGAAATTTGAGCCAAAGGAAAGAACAAATGTCAGTATTTGATGCTAATGCTTTGGTGAAATACAAGATAATTCAACAAAAATAAGAAAAATGATCAAATACGCGAAATAAACTCTTAGAGAAGAATTACAAAGCCTATTACAATACTCAGAACGAAAGACTATAAAGGTATGACAATACATTCAGATCGCACAAGAACCTATAGGACATGCAACAACTGTGCTGGTATGGAACTAAAACCTACCCACATATTCTCATGTCCAGCAATGGCCGCAGTCTTGCAGAAAATTGACATGGACCCAGAGCAGCAGCTTTACACACCTAAGATAGAGGACATTACGACTGCTGTGATAGAAATGCATGGAGACATCTGAGGCTCTTCATTAGACACGACAACAACAACAATTTATTATGCCGGGTTTACAGCTCTCAATTAAAACTTCTGTTTGATTTAATAAAAAGAGAAAGCATTGAAGAGGTTGTAATAGATGTGAATCTCCTGTATATGAAAATATATATGGCATCAGGTTTCTGGAAATAAGGTTGTTTTCCATTTTTATTGTAATAATAATATTTCGGGTATAACTGCCCTTCTTCAGGAGTATAGCGGCGAAGTACACGATCTACGTTTTCTTCCTAAATCACAAATATGTGGTGTGGCTGGAGATCCGCTGGTGATTCTCCACCAAACTCTGCAGCGGTGAAAGAGGCGCTATATTCATTGTACATAGTGTATATAATGCATATTATATATTTTTAAATAGTGCAGACTGTGTACTTTGAATGTATTGGCAAGATGTCAATAAAATTATTTTAATTGTCAATTGTCTGCAGGAGTATAACGACGTTTCATTGTTGTTCATTTTTTACTCCTGTAGGAGGGTGGTAATGCCCGAAATCTTAATATTGCAATAAAAATTAAAAGAAACTTATATCCAGAAACCTGATTCCTTATTTAATGAATAGAAGAGGTTGTGTGTGTGTCAAACCTAGAATTGTTCTAAAGGATATCATATCAATATATCTCTTTCTCAATAAATACTTCAATATATTGAGTGAATAGGTAAACATTTAGAGTACATACTGGTTGACTGGTTGATAGCCCTGTTATGAAATCAATCCTTTGGTTGGCTCTCCGTTGTCCAATGAACCATACGTACAAGAGGTATATGGCAAGCTGTCCACTGTCCAGCTTCGTGATTTTGTTCCTGATACTAAATTGATCCGACTTGAAGGAGGAGGACCGTCTTTCCTTGTCCAGGACACATCATTGTCCCTGCCTTTTGCCCACTTCTTTCATCGAAGACGAAGGTTTACAAAGAGATAACCCGAGTTCCTGGAGCCCGCGGAGTATCGATTGAAAGTTATAAATACTTTTAGTGCCAATATTTAAATTCTAAACTAATGAGAATAAATAGGTGCGTGCGAAAGTTCAGTCTAAAACTGCATCGAAACAAGGCGTTTTCTTGATTTTCTCTGCAAAAAGATCACAGAATCAAATCAATGAATTGGCCACAACACTATTAGAAAATTTCAACAAAAGCTAACCTGTATACCATCCAGGAAGAAGACACACAAAAGAAGATATAATTAGCCGAGTAGACGCTGCCTGTCTGGATAGAATTCTAACACCATCAAAACTCTTCGGATACGTCGCCCGTTACTGGACACTCAAATACCACTGTTCGAACCATTCAAATGGTTTATTTCAGTATTATTATCGAAAATATAACTTCACTTTTGATATCAAACCCTGATTTTAAACCTCTACATCACATTTTTCAATGTTAATTGATAGAATTTGAGCAAAGAAACCTTCAAATGCAGAGTATTTCAAAATATATAAATGAAAAGTCTGATATTACCTCTCAGTTGACATCACACGCTTTGTATAATTGAGAATGTAGGACACAATGTCTGCTTCCTCTAAATTCCTTCATTTAAAAAAGTTATTGAGGGCGCTCTCCAGCAGAAGATTGTAGCTTCCCAAACGATTTCCGATATAGTCGCTACTTAATTAGAGGTTTGCGCGATCGGCTGCTAAAAAAAGGGGATCTATTCAAAGTTGGCCTCAATGATAAAATCGTTAAGTGTTCGAAGAGGTGAAAATGCCTGGTGAAAATTGATTCTGTCTCTTCTTGTTTTCTTTAAAAACTTTCTTTCCCGAATATCCGCTTGGGATGTTTTTCTTTCCCTTCTAATCGAGAGGATCTTTTTTATCCTAAAGTATACTAATACTTGGAGATCTTTTTCCACATAAAAAAATAGATGGAAATGTTATTCATGTAATTACCTTTATAAACTGCTCCTAATATGTAAATGTGATAATATTTAGAAATATATAAATAAAATGACTTGTGTGGGAGTACAAGGAAAGAGGGAAGATAGCCGGGTTAAACCCCCTTGGTAAACAAGTGTCAAGTCTTCATTCTCCCCTAAGGGATTTATCTTACTTAAATCGGGTTAAAAAGCGGCTGGATGTGATAATCAAGGGACAGTTCTCACCGAGGTGGTCTCGAACGGCAGTTGTTCTGGGGGTTGTTCTGGGACTATCAGTCTTTCCTCCCCGATCTATTTCCTCACGGGACCTCTGGATCCTGTGTGTCCTTACCACCCATCACTCAACCACCACGACTGCTTCTAACCAACATGCCACACTACCTTCATCCAGCAGGATAACAAACTACATTAATACATACATTTTATTTTTATTTCAACACACAAAACGCGATATCCCGGCTAGGGATAATTGCGTCGATTTACATTTTTTTAACAAAAACAGTTATAAACATATTATACAAGAAAAAGTAATCTAAATAAAAAGAGATACAATAATATATATTAGGAACTTGAGCCTTTCAGGTTTGAAAGAAAATCATAAATATATTTACAAAAATAGTTAAATCTATGATAATTCTCTCAGCTATTTACAAATTGATATAGATCTACAACATTATTGTCTGTTGTCTAGCGGTGAAGAAGAGTGGGCATTTCAGCAGTAGGTATCTCGAGTCCTGGAACTATATACATATTGTATGAAAAAAAAAGTGAAACTTGTATATGCTTATTATTTTGCTTTGTTTTAAAAATGAATCGATGTTGGTTCCATATGTTTGAATTGAATATTACACCTTACTCCTATATATTTTATTGCTTAAAAGGGAACAAAACAAAGAAAAAACTACAATTGCAAAATGATTTGATAACTAAGGAAAAAAAAGCAATTTCAAAAAATGATGATGATAAAAAAATTGAATATGTTTGCCAGAAAAATGCTTCTATGAACTAAAAAATTAGAATAATTACAAAATTAACTTATAAACTTCAAACACATATGTTTTTATACCGAGAGTGCATGTATCTTATACTCAATTTGAATTTGAAAAAAGGGTTATCTTTCGGTGCCCATTTTCACTGAGCTCCGTACAGTTAAGTTGTGAACTCCGCTGAGACTCATCTGGAGAGGTTGATTACCTTTTGAATCAGAATTACCCGACTTTGGTGAACATAAAGCGTTATTCTACAACAGGTGAGCATCAAACCTCAATTTTCTCGAACGACACAAGAAGAGCTCCAATACCTTCAATCAATCCAAATGTTACCAGACAGTCATAACCTCGCACCATCAGATTAGTACTTGGTCAATGTCCCTTTTACTTCCCAGGATGGCACTTCAATGACCAGTTTGATTTTGAAGTTAAGACAAAAAAGTTATTTGCTTCGAATGATCAGAACTGGTATCACCGCGGGATCGACGAACTGGCAGAAAGATGGCTGAAGACGATACAACACGTTGGTCTGTACTTTGAATGTTAGGTATAACTCTTCACAAAGTTATGTGTTATGAATAAAGTGTCAAAATCATTCGGTTTACTTTCTGTAGTTGCGAACATCATGCGATTTGTCAGGTAAAATGTTCTTCAAATGGCTAAAGAGTAAAACGCTTCTTTTTTCCTCATTCGGCCAATTGAAAAGAACACGAAACCTCGCCTTTTTTTAGTGAATGAAACAATATATATCTCTTTATTTAATAAATATTCCAATATCTACTGACAATGTTCCTAGTTGAATATTATCGCATTACTTGTTTCTATATATAATTGCTTAATCATAAATATATAATTTCATATAGCTTTTTAACAGGATATGTATATGGGTATTCAAATGATGAGAAGTAGTTTTAAAAATATATTTAATTTTTATTAAGTGATGGATCATTAGAGACGGAGGGCAGAGGGGAGGGTGGGAGGTTTGAAGTGCACTCACACTTCTACGAGCCATGTTGGGGAGCTAGGGAATGTTGTTGGGGACAATGGCTCGCTAGATTGGTGGATGGTGGAGGGTTGTGTGCACATATGTACGAGCTACGTTGGTGCTAAGGGATGTTGTTGGGGCAATGGTCGCTTGAGGGGGGAGGGAAGGTATGCTGGTGGGTTGAACTGCACTCTTGTATGAGCCACGATGGAGATAGAGAGTGTTGTTGAGGGCAATGGCTCGCTAAAGTAGGAAAATGCAGAGTTATGCTTGTGAATTGAACTGGACTCTTTTAGGTGCCACCATAGTGCTAAGTAATGTTGTTGGGGCAATGGCTCGCTTGAGGGGGAAGGGAAGGTATGCGGGTGGGTTGAACTGCACTCTTGTATGAGCCACGATGGAGATAGAGAGTGTTGTTGGGGGCAATGGCTCGCTAAAGTAGGGAAAGGCAGAGTTATGCTTGTGAACTGAATTGGACTCTTTTACGTGGCACGTTGGTGCTAAAGAATGTTGTTGTGGGAACGGTCGCTTGAGGGAGAAGGGGGTATGCTGGTGGGTTGAACTGCACTATTGTATGAGCCACGATGGAGATAGAGAGTGTTGTTAGGGGCAATGGCTCGCTAGAGAGGAAGGTAGTGAGGAAAAATGCTGGAGGAATTATGTGCGCTATTGTGTGAGCCACATTGGGGGGTAGGAAATGTTGTTGGGGGAAATGGCTCGCTATTGGGGGAGGTAGTTTGCTGGAGGAATGAATTGGATTGCCGTACGTGCCACGTTGGGAGATAAAGCATGTTGTTGGGGGCAATGACACGCTAGAGTGGGGGACGCTGAAGATGAACTGGGTTATAAAAATGCATTCTTGCTATGTTGAGGATAATGGAATGGAGGAAATAAGGACACTCTTGAACGTGCCATGTTGAAGGCTAGATCATGTTGTTGGGGGCAATGGCACGCTAGAGAGGGGAAGTGTGGGGAAAAGATGGTGGAAGAATGAGGTGCGCTATTGTGTGAGCCACATTGGGGGATAGAGAATGTTGTTTGGGAAATGGCTCACTAGAGTGGGGGAGGGAGGAGGTTTGCTGGAGGAATGAACTGAACTGCTGTACGTGCCATGTTAGAGACTAGAGCATGTTGTTGGGGGGGCAATGGCACGCTAGAGTGGGGGACGGTGAAGATGAACTAGATTATTGAAATGCACTCTTGCTATGTTGGGGACTATGGAATGGAGGAGAGAAGGACACTCTTGAACGTGCCATGTTGGGGTTAGATCATGTTGTTGGGGGCTATGACACGCTAGAGTGGGGGACAGTGAAGATAAACTAGATTATTGAAATGCACTCTTACTATGTTGGGGACTATGGGATGGAGGAGAGAAGGACACTCTTGAACGTGCCATGTTGGGGCTAGAGCATGTTGTTGGGGGCAATGACACGCTAGAGTGGGGGACGGTGGTGGAGGGATGCTGGAGAAAGCAAGTGCATTCTTGTTCAGGAAGGATCGGTGTGTTTTTCAATTCTTGGGGCATTTTTTAAATAAAAAGCACGTAGTTATTGTGGAGGTCTGGAAGTTCCAAATTTGCACAGGCGATGTTACTTGCTGACATGAACAGTCTGATCCCAGATGTTGTGGTTCCACGTGGACGCTCGATGGAAGGAGAGTGAACGGCCATCTTGTTGGAGGCTCAGCGTCTCGTGCTGGTGTCGGTGGCTGGCTATCTGTGAGGGACAGTGGATGTCTTGTGAGGTGTTGGGTTCGTGTTGGTTGAGCGCTGTTCTTGGAACTGCCTCCGCGAATATCATTCGCTGAACATCGTAGAGCCGTGGTAGAAGCTCCGAGCTGGTGTCGGTGGACGTGGCTGGCTAGCAGCGAGGGACGGTGGAAGTCTTGAGTGTCGTGGAAGATGCTCGGATAGCGTCCTTGGGACTGACGTCGTGGACTCTGGGATATCCGAGCTGGTGTCAGTGGACGTGGCAGGCTAACGGTGAGGGACAGTGGAAGTCTTGAATGTCGTGGAAGATGCTCGGATCCAATCGCCTCTGGAACCTCCATCACAGTATATGGACCTTGTACCGTGCTGGGGAGCAGTAGAGGGACTCTCTTGTTGTCCGGAAGATGACCGCTGGTCAGTTCACGCGGCCATTCTCGCCCCTATCTCCTCGATGATCCTTCTTTCCCGGGAGTCTTACCACTACTGCGCATGCTCATTCTTGCGTTGCCATGACGTCACTTCTGCTCCTAATATCAATTTAGAACCCACACGAAAGATAAATTTTCTTGTATTGAATATTAAAAAGTTACCTTTCACATTAATATATTCTTCTGTGTGATTCTAATATTGTATTGGGCTGTTTTCTTTTATTTCAGGTACACACTGAAGATGAACTCGTAGAGAAATTATATAGTGCAGTAAGGGCAGTAGAAAATTGTTTTATTTAGAAAAGAAATATATGCGGTATCAATAACTTACATTTCAAATACATAAAATATTCAATTAAAAAGGCATATATTGGATCAAAATATAATTTATTCTACCAATATTTCAGATAGCTAAACGCCAACCTTTATCAAGGTACTTTAACATATTTCTGTGTGTCAACAACAAACTCAACGCCACATAATGTCAATTTAAGACGAATAATCCTTTCAATATATTATAATAACGATTAGATTCGATAAGGATAAGTTTCTTTATTTGTAAAATTAATTCGAGCTTTCGGGCGCAAGCTGCCCTTCTACAGGAATAAAGGATACAATTTCAAATAAACATGTATGTACAAATATATATATTTTCTTTAAATTATATCTTGCTCTGGTCTTGTATAGCGTGAGTGGATCATATGCCCGCGTGATTTAGTTTAAATCAAAGAAAAGCCTTGATAAAGGGAGGCGTGTTGCCCCTAGAAATACTGGCCAATTAATAAACTTATATCCAATATATGCCCCATATTTATTTATACATATATATATAAGCTAATATTTGCATATCTAGGATTATTTATGAAGTTTTTTATATTATAATTTAAGAAAATTATTGCTATGTAAATTAGTCAATTGGTTGATATTATTAAATGCTAAATTGTTAAGTGGTGTGATGAAGATAAAACGGATAATCCTATTTTAGTTTTTGGTCCAGCCTATCATATGTCTCTGGGATATCTATGTGTCTATTTATACTATTATATTTTGATGAAATCAGTGCTTCCAGTATTAATCTTTTGTATTTATATAGCAATTATATATAGCAACCATAATAAGAAACCCCATTACCAGAAACAGTATTCCTATAACAAAACTATACAATAGCAAAGCCGTATATTCCATACCATGCAACCAATGTAATAATGTATATGTAGGTGAAACAGGCAGACATATAAAAGACAGAATAGACGAACATAGAAGAAATATTAAAAACAAAGACCCCAAATCTCTAATAGTGCAACATATCAGAAACACAAATCACGATTTCAACCTAGCAAACCCTAATATTCATTACACAAACATAAATAGTAAATACAAAAGATTAATACTGGAAGCACTGATTTCATCAAAATATAATAGTATAAATAGACACATAGATATCCCAGAGACATATGATAGGCTGGTCCAAAAACTAAAATAGAATTATCCGTTTTATCTTCATCACACCACTTAACAATTTAGCATTTAATAATATCAACCAATTGACTAATTTACATAGCAATAATTTTCTTAAATTATAATATAAAAAACTTCATAAATAATCCTAGATATGCAAATATTAGCTTATATATATATATGTATAGATAAATATGGGGCATATATTGGATATAAGTTTATTAATTGGCCAGTATTTCTAGGGGCAACACGCCTCCCTTTATCAAGGCTTTTCTTTGATTTAAACTAAATCACGCTGGCATGTGCTCCACTCACGCTATACAAGACCAGAGCAAGATATCATTTAAAGAAAATATATATATTTGTTACGATGTACTAGAGCGCCATCTGTTATCAAATTATAAAACTATTTTAGAGGCGTATTTTTTCATCGCAGTAAGGACAGTAGAAATTGTTTTATTTTAAAAAGAATAATACGCCTCTAAAATAGTTTTATAATATATAATTGTACATACATGTTTATTTGAAATTGTATCCTTTATTCCTGTAGAAGGGCAGCTTGCGCCCGAAAGCTCGAATTAATTTTACAAATAAAGAAACTTATCCTTATCGAATCTAATCGTTATTATAACATAATGTCAATAGAATTAAGTTTAAACTTCATTCAGTTTAACTTAATTCTATTGACGTTATGTGGTTCTGAGTTTGTTGTTGACACACAACAATATGTTATAATAACTTGAAAAAGGTTGGTGTTCAGCCAACTGAAATATTGATAAAATAAATGATATTTGCCTTTTAAATAAAGATCTATTTATGGATTGCTCTCTAATATTGTTTCAGCATTTTGCTAAACATATCTAATTCACTATCTAACGGATCAATCAGATAATAAAGATAAAATCGAAAATTTGAATATGCTAATGAAGTTATAAAAACCAACACTGATCTTGTTAGGTCTTGATTAATTTGGGAATGGCTCACTAAAACCTTTACGTCCAGTCTGATCCCCCTTTTAGCAGAAAAAGAGTAAATTAATTTCGCTCTAATTGCAAGAGGGAGATTTATCCATCTTAGGAATCTTTTAACTTAAGAGAGAGAATTTTATCGGGTAAATATCTTATTTAAATCTTTTTAAAATCATAAATATAATTGGATACTTGTAGATTGAATGTGGCAAATATTAAACATGCCTTTGAACTTTTTGTGTATTCTAACTTTTAATACACTTACTGTAAATTTCACGATTCTATCAAATGATTCTAGTAAATAAAAATCGAATTTAAATGGCTTAAAGTGATATTTCCAAATTCTCCGTTATTCAACAAAGATACTTCTGAAAATTTTGGACTATTTTTGATGCGTATGATTCTTTTTTTTTTTTTAATAAATCAATTTTTACTGCTCTTTCTGTAATGATAAAATAATGGGAGGGCAAAGCTCATCAGTGGTGAACCCTCCCAGCGGTTTCGCCAGTTTAATCTACCGCTGTGAGGGTTCAACACTGATGAGCCAAACCTTCTCATTATTTTATCATTGCAGTAAGGGCAGTAGAAAATTTGTTTATTAAAAAAAAAAAAAGAATCATACACGTCAAAATAGTTCAAATTTTCCATAACAGATGGCGCGCTAATGCATTATAAAAATACCCCTTATAAGTACAAAGTCATTTGGTCAAACCTCCGTGTTATTGCTTGAACCAACTATAACAAGACTAAGAACAAAACACTATAAAGGAATGACAATACATCCAGATGGCACAAGACCCTATAGGACATGCAACAACTGTCCTGGTGTGGAACTAACACCTACTCACATAATCTCATGCCCAACAATGGCCGCAGCCTTGCAGAAAATTGACATGGACCCAGAGCAGCAGCTTTACAGACCCAAGATAGAGGACATTGCTGCTGCTGCGGTAGAGATGTATGTGGACAACTGAGGCTCTTTATTGGACACGACAACAACAACAGAAAATTGGCATGGACCCAGAACAGCAGCTTTACACACCCAAGATAGAGGACATTGCTGCTGCTGTGATAGAGATGTATGGAGACATCTGAGGCTCTTCATTGAACACGACAACAACAACAGAAAATTGGCATGGACCCAGAACAGCAGCTTTACACACCCAAGATAGAGGACATTGCTGCTGCTGCGATAGAGATGTATGGAGACATCTGAGGCTCTTCATTGAACAGGACAACAACAACAGAAAATTGGCATGGACCCAGAACAGCAGCTTTACACACCCAAGATAGATAACGTTGCTGCTGCTGTGATAGAGATGTATGGAGACATCTGAGGCTCTTCATTGAACAGGACAACAACAACAGAAAATTGGCATGGACCCAGAACAGCAGCTTTACACACCCAAGATAGAGGACATTGCTACTGCTGTGATAGAGATGTATGGAGACATCTGAGGCTCTTCATTGAACACGACAACAACAACAGAAAATGTGCATACACCCAGAACAGCAGCTTTACACACCCAAGATAGAGAACATTTCTGCTGCTGTAATAGAGATGCATGGAGACATCTGAGGCTCTTCATTTGACACGGCAACAACAACAGAAAATTGACATGGAACCAGAACAGCAGCTTAACACACCCAAGATAGAGAACATTGCTGCTGCTGTGATATAAATGCATGGGGACATCTGAGGCACTTCATTGGCCATGACAACAACAACAATACAGTATACACACCCAAGATAGAGGACATTGCTGCTGCTGTGATAAAGATACATGGAGACATCTGAGGCTCTTCATTGGACACGGCAACAACAACAGAAAATTAACATGGAACCAGAGCAGCAGATTTACACACCCAAGATAGATAACGTTGCTGCTGCTGTGATAGAGATGTATGGAGACATCTGAGGCTTTTCATTGGATTCGACAACAACATTGCTTGAACTACAATAACAGAAAAAAAACGATCATCAAGATATATAAATAATAAACAAAACAACTTTCCTGAGGGTAGGTTTCTTGTTTTTTATATTCATCTCAAGGTTTTGGGGTTTACAAATCTTTCTACAGGAATAAATATAATAACATAAGTTATAATCTTCAACTAATATTGATGCACTAGTAACCTGAGGTACTTGAAGAAAAAATTCGAAAAGCCTTTTGATCTACGTTTATTCAAAACTGGTTGTTTGAGAAAAATAATTTTTATCTTAAAATTATTGTCCTAAATAATCGCCAAGAACAAAAGTATTCAAATTCAACGATAATTATACAAAGTAAAAATAATTGTACGAAACAAAATTATTTGAAATAACTATACATGAAAGAGTCAATAAAAATTAATAAGTTGTAAAAAGTTACAAATAAACCCATGACAAAAGATATAAACACTATGTTTGATATGTGAACAGAACTCTCCAGTAGGGTAACTCTTTCCCAACATTATTTATATATGGTATTATATATACCCTTGTTTTATAAATTGTATATAATAACTATCCACTGAGGGTGGGCCACATGGTCTCTCCATATCTCCCTCCTTCAATGCCTTCCTCTACTGAGGGTGCCACATGGTCTTTCCATATCTCCCTCCTTCAATGTCTTCCTCTACTGAGGGTGGGCCACATGGTCTCTCCATATCTCCCTCCTTCAATGCCTTCCTCTACTGAGGGTGGGCCACATGCTCTCTCCATATCTCCCTCCTTCAATGCCTTCCTCTACTGAGGGTGGGCCACATGGTTTCTCCATATCTCCCTCCTTCAATGCCTTCCTCTACTCAGGGTAGCCACAAGGTCTCTCCATATCTCCCTCCTTCAATGCCTTCTTCTACTGAGGGTGGCCACATGGTGCTCCATATCTCCCTCCTTCAATGCCTTCCTCTACTGAGGGTGGGCCACATGGTCGCTCCATATCTCCCTCCTTCAATGCCTTCCTCTACTCAGGGTGGCCACAAGGTCTCTCCATATCTCCCTCCTTCAATGCCTTCCTCTACTGAGGAAGGGCCACATGGTCGCTCCATATCTCCCTCCTTCAATGCCTTTCTGTACTGAGGGTGGACCACATGGTCTCTCTATTTCTCCCTCCTTCAATGCCTTTCTGTACTGAGGGTGAGCCACATGGTCTCTCCTTATCTCCCTTTTTCAATGCCTTCCTCTACTGAGGGTGGGCCACATGGTCTCTTCTTATCTCCCTCCTTCAATGCCTTCCTCTACTGAGGGAGGGCCAAATGGTCTCTCCTTATCTCCCTCTTTCAATGCCTTCCTCTACTGAGGGTGGGCCACATGGTCTCTCCATATCTCCCTCCTTCAATGCCTTCCTCTACTGAGAGTGGGCCACATGGTCTCTCTATATCTCCCTCCTTCAATGCCTTCCTGTACTGAGGGTGGACCACATGGTCTCTCCATATCTCCTTCCTTCGATGCCTTCCTATACTGAGGCAGGGCCACATGGTCTCTCCATATTTCCCTCCTTCAATGACCTCCTCTACTGAGGGAGGGCGACATGGTCTCTCCATATCTCCCTCCTTCAAATAAAATGGCCTGTGTGGGAGTACAAGGGAAGATAGCCGGGTTAAAACAACCACCTCGGTAAACAAGTGTCAAGTCTTCATTCTCCCCTAGGGGATTTATCTTACTTAAATCGGTATAAAGAGCGGCTGGATGTGATGATCAAGGGACAGTTCTCACCGAGGTGATCTCAACGCCAGTTGTTCTAGGGGTTGTTCTTCTATCTTTCATCCCCGATCTATTTCCTCACTGGACCTCTGGATCCTGTGTGTCCTTACCACCCATCACTCAACCACCACGACTGCTTCTAACCAACATGCCACACTACATTCAACCAACAGGATAACAAACTACATTACTACATACATATTGTATGAAAAAGTGAAAGTTGTATAAGCTTATGATTTTGCTTTGTTTTAAAAATGAATCGATGTTGGTTCCATATGGTTAAATTGAATATTACACCTTACTCCTATATATTTTATTTCCTAAAAAGGAACAAAACAAAGAAAAAAAACTACAATTACAAAATGATTTGATAACTACGAAAAAAAAACAATATAAAAAAAAATAATTATGATAAAAAATTTGAATATTTCTGCCAGAAAAATGCTTCTATGAATTAAAAAATTAGAATAATTACAAAATTAACATATAAACTTGAAACACATATGTTTTTATACTGAGAGTGCATGTATCTTATACTCAATTTGAATTTGAAAAAAGGGTTATCTTTCGGTGTCCATTTTCACACACACACACACACACTGAGCTCCGTACAGTTAAATTGTGAACTCCGTTTACACTCATCTGGAGAGGTTGACTACCGTTTTGAATCAGAATTACCCGACTTTGGTGAACAGAAAGCGTTCTTCTACAACAGGTGAGCATCAAACCTCAATTTTCTCGAACGACACAAGAAGATCTTCAATACCTTCAATCAATCCAAATGTTACCAGACAGGCATAACCTCGCACCATCAGATTGGTACTTGGTCAATGTCCCATTTACTTCCCAGGATTGCATTTCAATGACCAGATTGATTTTGAAGTTAAGGCTAAAAATTTCTTTGTTTCGAATGATCAGAACTGGTATCACCGCGGGATCGACGAACTGGCAGAAAGATGGCTGAAGACGATACAACACGTTGCCCTATGCTTTGAATGCTAGGTATAACTCTTCACAAAGTTATGTGTTATAATAAAGTGTTAAATCATTGCAAAACCTTCGGTTTACACTCTATAGTTGCGAACAGCATGCGATTTGTCAGGTAAAATGTTCTTCAAATGGCTAAAGAGTAAAACGCTTCTTTTTTCCTCATTCGGTCAATTGAAAAGAACACGAAACCTCGCCTTTTTTTAGTGAATGAAAGAAACAATATATATCTCTTTATTTAATAAATGTCCCAATATCTACTGATAATGTTCCTAGTTGAATATTACAGCATTACTTGTTTCATTATTGTTTAATGATAAATATATAATTTCATATAACTTTTAACAGGATATGTAAATGGTTATTTAAATGATGAGAACTAGTTTTGAAAATATATTTAATTTTTATTAAGTGATGGATCATTAGAGACGAAGGGCAGAGAGGAGGGTGGGAGGATTGAAGTGCACTCACTCTTCTACGAGCCATGTTTGGAGACTAGGGAATGTTGTTGGGGCAATGGCTCGCTAGATTAGTGGAGGGTGGAGAGTTGCCTGCACATGTGTACGAGCTACGTTGGTGCTAAGGATGTTGTTGGGGCAATGGTCGCTTGAGGGGGAAGGGAGGTATGCTGGTGGGTTGAACTGCACTATTGTATGAGCCACGATGGGGATAGAGAGTGTTGTTGGGGGCAATGGCTCGCTAAAGTAGAGAAAGGCAGAGTTATGCTTGTGAATTTAACTGGACTCTTTTAGGTGCCATGATGGTGCTAAGGAATGTTGTTGGGGGAACAGTCGTTTGAGGGAGAAGGGTATGCTGGTGGGTTGAACTGCACTATTGTATGAGCCACGATGGAGATAGAGAGTGTTGTTGGGGCAATGGCTCGCTAGAGAGGGAGGTAGTGGGGGGAAATGCTGGAGGAATGAGGTGCGCTATTGTGTGAGCCACATTGGGGGTAGGGAATGTTGTTGGGGGAAATGGCTCGCTATTGGGAGAGGTAGTTTGCTGGAGTATTGAATTGGATTGCCGTACGTGCCATGTTGAAGCCTAGAGCATGTTGTTGGGGGCAATGGCACGCTAGAGTAGGGGACGGTAAAGATGAACTGGGTTATAAAAATGCATTCTAGCTATGTTGGGGACTATGGAATGGAGGAAATAAGGACACTCTTGAACGTGCCATGTTGAAGGCTAGATCATGTTGTTGGGGGCAATGGCACGCTTGAGTGGGGGACGGTAAAGATGAACTAGGTCATTGAAATGCACTCTTGCTATGTTGGGGACTATGGAATGGAGGAAAGAAGAGCACTCTTGAACGTGCCATGTTGGGGGTTAGATCATGTTGTTGGGGGCAATGACACGCTAGAGTGAGGACGGTGGTGGAGGGATGCTGGAGAAAGCAAGTGCATTCTTATTCCGGAAGGATCGGTGTGTTGTTCATATCTTGGGGCATTGTTCAAATAAAAAGCACGTAGTTATTGTCTAGGTCTGGAAGTTCCAAATTTGCACAGGCGATGTTACTTGCTGACATGAACAGTCTGATCCCAGATGTTGTGGTTCCACGTGGACGCTCGATGAAAGGAGAGTGAACGGCCATCTTGTTGAAGGCTCTGCGTCTCGTGCTGGTGTCGGTGGCTGGCTATCGGTGAGGGACAGTGGATGTCTTGTGAGGTGTTGGGTTCGTGTTGGTTGAACGCTGTTCTTGGAACTGCCTCCGCGAATATCATTCGCTGAACATCATTGAGCCGTGGTAGAAGCTCCGAGCTGGTGTCGGTGGACGTGGCAGGCTAACAGTGAGGGACGGTGGAAGTCTTGAGTGTCGTGGAAGATGCTCGGATAGCGTCCTTGGGACTGACGTCGTGGACTCCGGGATCTCCGAGCTTTGTGTCGGTGGACGTGGCTGGCTAACAGTGAAGGACAGTGGAAGTCTTGAATGTCGTGGAAGATGCTCGGACCCAGTCGCCTCTGGAACCTCCATCACAGTGTATGGACCTTTGTACCTTGCTGGGGAGCAGTAGTGGGACTCTCTTGTTGTCAGGAAGATGACCGCTGGTCAGTTCACGCGGCCATTCTCGCCCCTATCTCCTCGATGATCCTTCTTTCCCGGGAGTCTTACCACTACTGCGCATGCTTATTCTTGCGTTGCCATGACGTCACTTCTACTCCTAATATCAATTTAGAACCCACACGAAAGATAAAATTTCTTGTATTGAATATTAAAAAGTTACTTTTCACATTAATATATTCTTCTGGATAACTCTAATATTGTATTGGGCTGTTTTCTTTTATTTCAGGTACTGAAGTTAAACTCGCGGAGAAAATATTTAGTTTACAATTGCAGTAAGGGCAGTAGAAAATTGTTTTATTTAGAAAAGAAACCTATGCGGTATCAATAACTTACATTTCAAATACATAAAAATATTCAATTAAAAAAAGACATATATTGGATCGAAATATAATTTATTTATAAATATTTCAGTTGGCTGAACGCCAACCTTCATCAAGGTATTATAACATATTAATGTGTAATACAATATAATGCGGTTTATGATTGTAGAACGACATTTGAAAATTATCCCTCATGTGTTTCTTTTGAACGAAAGATCGAAATTTTAAGGAGAAATAATCATTACTCTTCACAATTCATCCTTTCATACTTCATCCCTAAGGTTAAAAATAATCGTCATTTCTCCTTAAAATAAATTTCGAATTTTCGTTCAAAAGAAACACATGCGGGATAATTTTCAAATGTCGTTCTACAATATTAATGTGTGTCAACAACAAATTCAGCGCCACATAACGTCAATAGAATTAATATGTTATATCACATCTTGAAAAAGGTTGGCGTTCAGCTAACTGAAATATTGATAATAAAATAATATTTTGATCCAATATATGCCTTTTTAAATAAAGATATATTTATGGATTGTGCTCTCTAATTTCAATACAAAATATTGTTTCAACATTTTGCTATACATATCTAATTCACTACCTAACGGATCAATCAGATAATAAAGATAAAATCGAAAATTTGAATATGCTAATGAAGGTATAAAAACCAACACTGATCTTGTTGGGTCTTGATTAATTTGGGAACGGCTCACTAAAACCTTTACGTCCAGTCTGATCCCCCTTTTAGCAGAAAAAGTGTAAATTAATTTTGCTCTAATCGCAAGAGGGAGATTTATCCATCTTAGGAATCTTTTAACTTAAGAGAGAGAATTTTATCGGGTAAATATCTTATTTAAATCTTTTTAAAATCATAAATATAATTGGATACTTGTAGATTGAATGTGGTAAATGTTAAGCATGTCCTTGAATTTTTTGTGTGTATTCGAACTTTTAATACACTTACTGTACATTTCACGATTCTATCAAATGATTCTAGTAAATAAAATCGAATTTAAATGGCTTAAAGTAATTTTTCCAAATTCTTTATTATTCAACAAAGATACCCCTGAGAATTTTGAACTATTTTTGATGCGTATGATTCTTTTTTTTTTTTATAAATTTTTACTGCTCTTACTTCAAAGATAAAATAATGGGAGGGTCTGGCTCATCAGTGGTGAACCCTCCCAGCGGTTTCGCCAGTTTAATCTACCGCTGTGAGGGTTCAACACTGATGAGCCAAGCCTTCTCATTATTTTATCATTGCAGTTAGGGCAGTAGAAAATTTGTTTCTTAAAAAAAAAAAAAAGAATCATACACGTCAAAATAGTTCAAATTTTCCATAACAGATGGCGCGCTAATGCATTATAAAAATACCCCTTATAAGTACAAAGTCATTTGGTCAAACCTCCGTGTTATTGCTTGAACCAACTAGAACAAGACTAAGAACAAAACACTATAAAGGAATGGCAATACATCCAGATGGCACAAGACCCTATAGGAGATGCAACAACTGTCCTGGTGTGGAACTAACACCTACTCACATAATCTCATGCCCAACAATGGCCGCAGCCTTGCAGAAAATTGACATGGACCCAGAGCAGCAGCTTTACACACCCAAGATAGAGGACATTGCTGCTGCTGCGATAGAGATGTATGGAGACATCTGAGGCTCTTCATTGAACACGACGACAACAACAGAAAATTTACATGGACCCAGAACAGCAGCTTTACACACCCAAGATAGAGGACATTGCTGCTGCTGTGATAAAGATGTATGGGGACATCTGAGGCTCTTTATTGGACACGACAACAACAACAGAAAATGGACATAGTCCCAGAACAGCAGCTTTACACACCCAAGATAGAGGACATTGCTGCTGCTGTGATAGAGATGCATGGAGACATCTGAGGCTCTTCATTGGACACGGCAACAACAACAGAAAATTAACATGGAACCAGAGCAGCAGCTTTACACACCCAAGATAGATAACGTTGCTGCTGCTGTGATAGAGATGTATGGAGACATCTGAGGCTTTTCATTGGACTCGACAACAACATTGCTTGAACTACAATAATAGAAAAAAAAAACGATCATCAAGATATATAAATAATAAACAAAACAACTTTCCTGAGGGTAAGTTTCTTGTTTTTTATATTCATCTCAAGGTTTAGGGTTTTACAAATCTTTCTACAGGAATAAATATAATAAAATAAGTCATAATCTTCAACAAAAATTGATGCACTAGTAACCTGAGGTACTTGAAGAAAAAATTCGAAAAGCCTTTTGATCTACGTTTATTCAAAACTGGTTGTTTGAGAAAAAAAATTATCTAAAGATAATTGTCCTAAATAATCGCCAAGAACAAAAGTATTCAAATTCAACGATAATTATACAAAGTAAAAATAATTGTACAAAACAAAATTACTTTGAAATAACTATACATGAAAGAGTCAATAAAAATTAATAAGTTGTAAAAAGTTACAAATAAACCCATGACAAAAGATGTAAACATGTTTCTTAACATGAAGTTTTACATGTAAACAAAAGAATCCAAGTAGTGTATATCTTTCCCAACAATATTTATATCTTGTATTATATATACCCTTGTTTTATAAATTGTATATAATAACTATCCACTGAGGGTGGGCCACATGGTCTCTCCTTATCTCCCTCTTTCAATGCCTTCCTCTACTGAGGGTGGCCACATGGTGCTCCATATCTCACTCCTTCAATGCCTTCCTCTACTGTGGGTGGGCCTCATGGTCTCTCCATATCTCCCTCCTTCAATGCCTTCCTGTACTGAGGGTGGGCCACATTGTCTCTCCTTATCTCCCTCTTTCAATGCCTTCCTCTACTGAGGGTGGGCCACATGGTCTCTCCATATCTCCCTCCTTCAATGCCTTCCTCTACTGAGGGTGGGCCACATGGTCTCCCCTTATCTTCCTCTTTCAATGCCTTCCTCTACTGAGGGTGGGCCAAATGGTCTCTCCTTATCTCCCTCTTTCAATGCCTTCCTCTACTGAGGGTGGGCCACATGGTCTCTCCATATCTCCCTCCTTCAATGCCTTCCTCTACTGAGGGTGCCACATGGTCTCTCCATATCTCCCTCCTTCAATACCTTCTTCTACTCAGGGTGGGCCACATGGTCTCTCCATATCTCCCTCCTTCAATGCCTTCTTCTACTAAGGGTGGCCACAAGGTCTCTCCATATCTCCCTCCTTCAATGCCTTCCTCTACTGAGGGTGCCACATGGTCTCTCCATACCTCCCTCCTTCAATGTCTTCCTCTACTGAGGGTGGGCCACATGGTCTCTCCATATCTCCCTCCTTCAATGTCTTCCTCTACTGAGGGTGGGCCACATGGTCTCTCCATATCTCCCTCCTTCAATGCCTTCCTCTACTGAGGGTGGGCCACATGGTTTCTCCATATCTCCCTCCTTCAATGCCTTCCTCTACTCATGGTGGCCACAAGGTCTCTCCATATCTCCCTCCTTCAATGCCTTATTCTACTGAGGGTGGCCACATGGTGCTCCATATCTCCCTCCTTCAATGCCTTCCTCTACTGAGGGTGGGCCTCATGGTCTCTCCATATCTCCCTCCTTCAATGCCTTCCTGTACTGAGGGTGGGCCACATGGTCTCTCCCTATCTCCCTCTTTCAATGCCTTCCTCTACTGAGGGTGGGCCACATGGTCTCTCCATATCTCCCTCCTTCAATGCCTTCCTGTACTGAGGGTGGGCCACATGGTCTCTCCTTATCTCCCTCTTTCAATCCCTTCCTCTACTGAGGGTGGGCCACATGGTCTTTCCATATCTCCCTCCTTCAATGCCTTCTTCTACTGAGGGTGGCCACATGGGGCTCCATATCTCCCTCCTTCAATGCCTTCCTCTACTGAGGGTGGGCCACATGGCCTCTCCATATCTCCCTCCTTCAATACCTTCCTCTACTGAGGGTGGACCACATGGTCTCTCCATATCTCCCTCCTTCAAATAAAATGGCCTGTGTGGGAGTACAAGGGAAGATAACCGGGTTAAAACAACCACCTTGGTAAACAAGTGTCAAGTCTTCATTCTCCCTAGGGGATTTATCTTGCTCAAAGCGGCTCAAAAGCAGCTGGATATGATGATAAAGGGTCAGTTCTCACCGAGGTGGTCTCGACACTAGTTGTTCTAGGGGTTGTTCTTCTATCTTTCCTCCCCGATCTATTTCCTGACTGGACCTCTGTCTCCTTACCACCCATCACTCAAACACCACGACTGCTTCTATCCAACATGATACACTGCATTCATCCAACAGCATAAACTACATTACTACATACATGTTGTATGAAAAGTGAAAGTTTTATATGCTTATGATTTTGCTTTTGTTTTAAAAATGAATCGATGTTGGTTCCATATGTTTGAATTGAATATTACACTTTACTCCTATATATTTTATTTCTTAAAAAGGAACAAAACGAATAAAAAAACTACAATTGCAAAATGATTTGATAACTAAGAAAAAAACAATATTAAAAAATTGATGATGATAAAAAATTGAATAGGTCTGCCAGAAAAATGCTTCTATGAATTAAAAAATTAGAATAATCACAAAATTAACTTATAAACTTCAAACCCATATGTTTTTATACCGAGAGTGCATGTATCTTATACTCAATTTGAATTTGAAAAAAGGGTTATCTTTCGGTGTCCATTTTCACACTGAGCTCCGTACAGTTAAGTTGTGAACTCCGCTGACACTCATCTGGAGATGTCAACTACCGTTTTGAATCATAATTACCCGACTTTGGTGAACAGAAAGCGTTCTTCTGCAACAGGTGAGCATCAAACCTCAATTTTCTCGAACGACACAAGAAGAGCTCCAATACCTTCAATCAATCCAAATGTTACCAGACAGTCATAACCTCGCACCATCAGATTAGTACTTGGTCAATGTCCCTTTTACTTCCCAGGATGGCACTTCAATGACCAGATTGATTTTGAAGTTAAGGCTAAAAGGTTCTTTGCTTCGAATGATCAGAACTGGTATCACCGCGGGATCGACGAACTGACAGAAAGATGGCTGAAGACGATATAACACGTTGCCCTATGCTTTGAATGTTATGTATAACTATTCACAAAGTTTTGTGTTATGAATAAAGTGTCAAAATCATTGCAAACCTTCGGTTTACTTTCTGTAGTTGCGAACATCATGCGATTTGTCAGGTAAAATGTTCTTCAAATGGCTAAAGAGTAAAACGCTTCTTTTTTCCTCATTCGCTCAATTGAAAAGAACACGAAACCTCGCCTTTTTTGTGAATGAAAGAAACAATATATATCTCTTTATTTAATAAATGTCCTAATATCTACTGACAATGTTCCTAGTTGAATATTATCGCATTACTTGTTTCTATAATTGTTTAGTGATCCATTTAATATTTCATATAGCTTTTAACAGTATATGTATATGGGTATTCGATTTATGAGAACTAGTTTTAAAGATATATTTAATTTTTATTAAGTGATGGATCATTAGAGACGGAGGGCAGAGGGGAGGGTGGGAGGATTGAAGTGCGCTCACTCTTCTACGAGCCATGTTGGGGAGCTAGGGAATGTTGTTGGGGGCAATGGCTCGCTAGAGTAGGGAAAGGCAGAGTTATGCTTGTGGAATGAACTGGACTCTTTTAGGTGCCACGATGGTGCTAAGGAATGTTGTTGGGGGAACGGTCTCTTGAGGGAGAAGGGGGTATGCTGGTGGGTTGAACTGCACTATTATATGAGCCACAATGGAGATAGAAAGTGTTGTTGGGGGCAATGGCTCGCTAGAATGGGGAAATGCAGAGTTATGCTTGTGAATTGAACTGGACTCATTTAGGTGCCACGATGGTGCTAAGGAATGTTGTTGGGGGAACGGTCGCTTGAGGGAGAATGGGGTATGCTGGTGGATTGAACTGCACTATTATATGAGCCACGATGGAGATAGAAAGTGTTGTTGGGGGCAATGGCTCGCTAGAATGGGGAAATGCAGAGTTATGCTTGTGAATTGAACTGGACTCATTTAGGTGCCACGATGGTGCTAAGGAATGTTGTTGGGGGAACGGTCGCTTGAGGGAGAATGGGGAATGCTGGTGGGTTGAACTGCACTATTATATGAGCCACGATGGAGATAGAAAGTGTTGTTGGGGGCAATGGCTCGCTAGAGAGGAAGGTAAAGGGGAAAAATCCTGGAGGAATTAGGTGCGCTATTGTGTGAGCCACATTGGGGGGTAGGGAATGCTGTTGGGGGAAATGGCTCGCTATTGGGGGAGGTAGTTTGCTGGAGGAATGAATTGGAATGCCGTACGTGCCATGTTGAAGGCGAGTGCATGTTGTTGGGGGCTATGACACGCTAGAGTGGGGGACGGTGAAGATGAACTGGGTTATAAAAATGCATTCTTGCTATGTTGAGGACAATGGAATGGAGGAAATAAGGACACTCTTGAACGTGCCATGTTGGGGCTAGAGCATGTTGTTGGGGGCAATGACACGCTAGAGTGGGGAAGGGTGGGAAAAGATGCTTGAGGAATTAGGTGCGCTATTGTGTGAGCCACATTGGGGGGTAGGGAAGGTGTTAGGGAAATGGCTCACTAGAGTGGGGGAGGGAGGCGGTTTGCTGGAGAATGAACTGAACTGCTGTACGTGCCATGTTGGGGGCTAGAGCATGTTGTTGGGGGCAATGTCACGCTAGAGTGGGGGGCGGTGATGGTGAACTAGGTCATTGAAATGCACTCTTGCTATGTTGGGGACTATGGAATGGAGGAGAGAAGGACACTCTTGAACGTGCCATGTTGGGGGCCAGGGCATGTTGTTGGGGGCAATGTCACGCTAGAGTGGGGGGCGATGATGGTGAACTAGGTCATTGAAATGCACTCTTGCTATGTTGGGGACTATGGAATGGAGGAGAGAAGGACACTCTTGTACGTGCCATGTTGGGGCTAGAGCATGTTTTTGGGGGCAATGTTACGCTAGAGTGGGTGATGGTGAACTGGGTTATTAAAATGCACTCTTGCTATGTTGGGGACTATGGAATGGAGGAGAGAAGGACACTCTTGAACGTGCCATGTTGGGGCTAGAGCATGTTGTTGGGGGCAATGACACGCTAGAGTGGGGGACGGTGGTGGAGGGATGCTGGAGAAAGCAAGTGCATTCTTGTTCAGGAAGGATCGGTGTGTTGTTCATATCTTTGGGCATTGTTCAAATAAAAAGCACGTAGTTATTGTGGAGGTCTGGAAGTTCCAAATTTGCACAGGCGATGTTACTTGCTGACATGAACAGTCTGATCCCAGATGCTGTGGTTCCACGTGGACGCTCGATGGAAGGAGAGTGAACGGCCATATTGTTAAGGCACTGCGTCTCGTGCTGGTGTCGGTGGCTGGCTATCGGTGAGGGACAGTGGATGTCTTGTGAGGTGTTGGGTTCGTGTTGGTTGAACGCTGTTCTTGGAACTGCCTCCGCGAATATCATTCGCTGAACATCATTGAGCCGTGCTAGAAGCTCCGAGCTGGTGTCGGTGAACGTGGCTGGCTAGCAGTGAGGAACGGTGGAAGTCTTGAGTGTCGTGGAAGAAGCTCGGATAGCGTCCTTGTGACTGACGTCGTGGACTCTGGGATCTCCGAGCTGGTGTCGGTGGACGTGGCAGGCTAACGGTGAGGGACAGTGGAAGTCTTGAATGTCGTGGAAGATGCTCGGACCCAGTCGCCTCTGGAACCTCCATTACAGTGTATGGACCTTGTACCGTGCTGGGGAGCAGTAGTGGGACTCTCTTGTTTTCCGGAAGATGACCGCTGGTCAGTTCACGCGGCCATTCTCGCCCCTATCTCCTCGATGATCCTTCTTTCCCGGGAGTCTTACAACTACTGCGCATGCTCATTCTTGCGTTGCCATGACGTCACTTCTACTCCCAATATCAATTTAGAACCCACACGAAAGATAAATTTTCTTGTATTGAATATTAAAAAGTTACTTTTCACATTAATATATTCTTCTGGGTGACTCTAATATTTTATTGGGCTGTTTTCTTTTATTTCAGGTACTGAAGTTAAACTCGTGGAGAAAATATATACAGTAATCCCTCGTTATCACGAACTCGGATTATACGAACTCTCGGTTTGCGCAAACCGTTTCTTTTCCCCCATTAAATTTCAATGCTTTCCAAAGAGATTTTGCCGGTTAAGACGAAATATTCGGTTATGACGAAATACGAATTAAATTTAGCCCCCAGCAGAACTAATCAATCGGTTAAAACGAATTCTAATATATTTTTAAAGGCGAGTTATAAGTAAAACAATGAACTATTAAAACAACAAAAACGCCGTTGATATCAAGTATTGGCTCTCTTTGTCTTTTGTGTAAAAATTCGTCCTTTGTGTGTTATGATGACTCATTTTCTATGAAACCATTCCCTTGGGGAAGACGATGAGGTGAAAGAAGAGATAATGATGCCTACTAGAGGGGAAGTAATCGCGGCCCTCGTAACCCTCCAGAAGCTCTCCAAAACCTCTGCGGATATTGATGTTCATTTTGAAGATGACCTGGATAAAATAAGAAGGGAGTGTCTGAAACAGTGCCTAATCAAATACCACCAAAAAACTATAACAGACTCTCTGAAGCCTGCAGAGAAAACCCAGATATAGGATACTCTATGCATACTGCATATGCTGCATACACATAAACATTGTATGTACCAAGTATATTATGTAAGTTGTTTCTTTTGTTGTTCTTTTTTATTTGTGTTTTAAAATAAACTTATATTCTCATGTTATTGCCTTACATTGTGATTATATTATCCATATTGTCTTTTAAAATAAAATACTTTATGTACATACATATACATAATTGTTGTTCCTTAAAATTATAAAATATTTTCATTAATATTGTTTTCAAATAAATTTATTCGTTATTCCTCAGAAATGTAGTTTTCTTACTCATCAGTAGTACATAAGTACAACCCCCGGATACCACGAATTCAATTCGTCTAATACGAATTCGGTTTATACGAATTCGGTATATATTCTTTTAAGATGAAAAGGGTATTTCGTTCTCCCGTTGAGTTCGTCTTAACGAGGGATTACTGTAGTTTACAATTACAGTAAGGGCAGTAGAAAATTGTTTTATTTAGAAAAGAAACATATGCGGTATCAATAACTTACATTTCAAATACATAAAAATATTTAATTTAAAAAAGCCATATATTGGATCAAAATATAATTTATTCTACCAATATTTCATATGGCTAAACGCCAACCTTTATCAAGATATTATAACATATTAATGTGTAATACAATATAATGCGGTTTATGATTGTAGAATGACATTTGAAAATTATCCCTCATGTGTTTCTTTTGAACGAAAAATCGAAATTTTAAGGAGAAATAATCATTACTCTTCACAATTCATCCTTTCATACTTCATCCCTAAGGTTAGAAATAATCGTTATTTCTCCTTAAAATAAATTTTTATTTTTCGTTCAAAAGAAACACATGCGGGATAATTTTCAAATGTCGTTCTACAATATTAATGTGTGTCAACAACAAATTCAGCCCCACATAACGTCAATAGAATTAATATGTTATAATAACTTGAAAAAGGTTGGCGTTCAGCCAACTGAAATATTGATAATAA
This sequence comes from Cordylochernes scorpioides, assembly GCA_030710605.1. Classification (NCBI taxonomy): domain Eukaryota; kingdom Metazoa; phylum Arthropoda; class Arachnida; order Pseudoscorpiones; family Chernetidae; genus Cordylochernes; species Cordylochernes scorpioides. The sequence goes on from CP092880.1 coordinate 18,226,200, forward strand.
AATAATATTTTGATCCAATATATGCCTTTTTAAATAAAGATATATTTCTGTATTGCTCTCTATTTTCAATACAAAATATTGTTTCAACATTTTGCTATACATATCTAATTCACTATCTAACGGGTCAATCAGATAATAAAGTTAAAATCGAAAATTTGAATATGCTAATGAAGTTATAAAAACCAACACTGATCTTGTTGGGTCTTGATTAATTTGGGAATGGCCCACTAAAACCTTTACGTCCAGTCTGATCCCCCTTTTAGCAGAAAAAGAGTAAATTAATTTCGCTCTAATTGCAAGAGGGAGCTTTATCCGTCTTAGGAATCTTTTAAATTAAGAGAGAGAATTTTATCGGGTAAATATCTTATTTAAAATCTTTTTAAAATCATAAATATATAATTGGATACTTGTATATTGAATGTGGCAAATATTAAGCATGTCTTTGAATTTTTTGTGTGTATTTGAACTTTTAATACATTTACTGTACATTTCACGATTCTATCAAATGATTCTAGTAAATAAAATTGAATTTAAATGGCTTAAAGTAAATTTTCGAAATTCTTTATTATTCAACAAAGATACTGACAAAACGTTACTTTGTACGGATTAACACAAAATGCAATAAACTAGGGCCTACAGTAAGAGTAACTTAAACCCAGAAAAAAACGTACACTCAAGAGTACAACAAAAAAAAAGAAAAGGAATAAATAAACTTACAATTGGTTAAATAAACTAAAAAAAAAAACCAGTACTTATCTTTATTTTAGCGTTGGTAGGGATCGGACCGAGGTTACACAGGTATGCGAGGAGATAGCCAGACACGGATATAGCACGCAGAGAACACTTTAAGTGTCTCCACACGATAATCCACCACACCCCCTCGACTGTCCTCGTAATAGAGAAAATAAGGATAACCCAGGCCCCTGGAGCGCAAGAAACGCCAACTGCCCGGGCTGTCCAGCTAACTAGTAGAAACCAGTTACTCTAGATTACATTTTACAGACTATTTATAGACTAGATTATAGACTATACTCAAGAATGGCAGTTGGTGATTTTCTAGCGTTCACCTGCAGGACACGCAATGGCCTAGACATTGTTTCTTGTTCGGGCTATTCTCTCTTTTACAAAGGGACAGGAAGATGAGGTGGCAAAGTGGTTGATGGGAGCTCCAGATTTTTTGCTGCAGCGGCAGCAGTAGCTTTGGCTTGGCTCGACCGAGCATTGGATGCCCTCGTGCTCTGCAAAGCCGCAGCGGTAGCAGATTGGATGGACAGCTGGGCAGGCAGAAGCGCGGTGGCCGAAGCCACAGCAGCGGAAGCATTGCTTTAAAGTATGACTGCGCTCATACCTGTGCATTAGGCCCGCCACAGGGATACGTCCATGTTGACCGAGGATTTCGGCGACTTGGTTGTCCACTTCGATGAACACTGTACTAGTGCTGTGCGCCGCATTCTTTGATCGATGGACTACCCTGATGTCACGTTTTCCCTGGAGTGACTGCGCGGAGTGGTTGGAGCGGAAGCTCTCGCATAACTCCTCGTCCCGCACCTCTCCGTCCACTCTGAAGAGGCAGTATCTTGGTAGGATAACCAGGCGCTCGTGGCATCTTAGACCCGTTGGCAGGGAGGTCAGCCCAGAAGCCAGCGACTTTGCCATTTGGGTTGTTTTGGTGTGGAAAACCACCTTGCCGCTGGTGTTGATGGACGCCACCACGTCTTTTGACGACGCTAGGGATGGATGAATCTTTTGAATTTCCCTTAAAATTTCCCTTGGGTTGGCCTTGGGGTTATCCGACTTGACGACGACATGCGATTCAAAGGAAGGAGCCAGATTCACAAATGTGGCTTTCGCTTTGGGTTTCGGAGGTGCAGGCCTTGCCGGCTTGTCTTTTTCTGCCACTACCGAGGCGAAAGAGGTGGAGGGGATCGGGACGTTGGCTGTGGGATTGGGTCTTCCTAGACTGGCTCCTTTGAAGGCGTCCTCAAGAAGTAGTTCTGCCTCTTGGACGAGAGCCAGCATCAGTCCTCTGGTGGCCATCTGTATTTTTTCGGGGTGTCCAGGCTGGTGTCGGCAGTGATCGCCTCGAAGGTTCGGCACCCAAAGTTGAACAAGTTCGCTGTGCTGTTGAACTTAAATTGATGATGGGAAGACGGGAGGAGGTCTTCGTCCTCAGGACGCGGCCGCTTTTTATTGGTCTGCTGACTTCCTCCACCACCACTACCATCAAACTGGTTCGACTCCATCAATAAAAAAAAAAAAGAACTATCAAAAAGCAAATTTACTACAAATAGAAAAAAAAAGAAAGCCTAACCAGACAAAGAGATTGTCTTCGCTGAAAGGAGACCTACTTAGTCACCTCAAAGAGGAGCTTACTTCTGGCAGTATCCCGCAGCCTTACCACTGGTGGGGGGACAGTTGGGACTGACCAGAAGCGTGCGCTCTGCTGTCCTCGCAATACCATAGCCCCCTTATATATACAAACATGGCCACATTCGTCTAATGAGAAGGCGGGAGAGATTGGTTCACTATCAAACGATAACAAAATCCTTCCCACTAAAATCTGAGATAAGATTTTAAAAATGCAAATATTTGTCAATATAATTTGACAATACTCCTGAAAATTTTGAACTATTTTGATGCGTATGATTTTTTATTTTTTTATTAAATCAATTTTTACTGCTCTTACTTTAAAGATAAACTAATGGGAGGGCAGGGCTCATCAGTGGTGAAGCCTACCAGTGGTTTCGCCAGTTTAATCTACCGCTGGGAGGGTTCAACCTTGATTAGCCAGGCCCTCCCATTATTTTATCATTGAGATAAGGGCAGTAGAAAATTCGTTTATTTAAAAAAATAAAAAGAATCATACGCGTAAAAATAGTTCAAAATTTCCATAACAGATGGCGCGCTAATGCATTATAAAAATACCCCTTTTAATTACAAAGTTATTTGGTCAAAACCTCCGTATTATTGCTTGAACTAACTATAACATGGCTTAGAACAAAACACTATAAAGGAATGACAATACATCCAGATAACACGAGAACCTATAGGACATGCAACAACTGTCCTGGTGTGGAACTAACACCTGCCCACATATTATCATGTCCAGCAATGGCCGCAGCCTTGCAGAAAATTTACATGAACCCAGAACAGCAGCTTTACATACTCAAGATAGTGGACATTGCTGCTGCTGTGATAGAGATGCATGGAAACATCTGAGGCTCTTTATTGGACACGGCAACAACAACAGAAAATTGGCATGGAACCAGAGCAGCAGCTTTACACACCCAAGATAGAGAACATTACTGCTGCTGTAATAGAGATGCATGGAGAAATCTGAGGCTCTTCATTGAACACAACAACAACAACAGAAAATTTACAGAAATATTACACCTTACTCCTATATATTTTATTGCTTAAAACGGAACAAAACAAAGAAAAAACTACAATTGCAAAATGATTTGATAACTAACTAAGAAAAAAACAATAGCAAAAAATGATGATGATAAAAAATTGAATATGTCTACCAGAAAAATGTTTCTATGAATTAAAAAATAAGAATAATTACAAAATTAACTTATAAACTTCAAACACATATGTTTTTATACTGAGAGTGCATGTATCTTATACTCAATTTGAATTTGAAAAAGGTTATCTTAGGTGTGTGTGTGTGTGTTCACTTTCACGGAGCTCCGTGCAGTCCAGTTGTGTACTCCGTTGTCACTCAGATGGAGCGGTTGACTACCGTTTTGAATCAGAATTACCCGACTTCGGTGAACAGAAAACGTTCTTCTACCCCAGGTGAGCATCAAACCTCAATTTGCTCGAACAACACAAGATCTTCAATCAATCCAAATGTTGCCTGCCAGACAGACATAATCTCGCATCAGATTGGTACTTGGTCAATGTCCCACTTCCTTACAGGACGACACTTCAATGACCAGATTGAGTTGGAAGTTTCTTTATTTTCATTATTTTGACTTAGAGCGCTATGTCCCCCTAGGGACACTTGCACTTTAAAGGTAAACAAAAAATTTTGAAAGAAAAGAAAGAGATATTTTAAATATGTACAGAATTAGTATGCAAATTAGTTAGATGAAAAGATATATATATATATCAACACAATTGATATATGTACAAAGGGTTGGTATGCAAATAAGTTGTTTGAAGTTAAGGATAAAGAGTTCTTTGCTTCGAATGATCAGAATTGGTATCACCGCGGGATCGACGAACTGGCAGAAAGATGGCTGAAGACGATACAACACGTTGGTCTGTACTTTAAATACTAGGTATAACTCTTCACAAAGTTATGTGTTATGAATAAAGTGTCAAAACCATTACAAACCTTCTGTTTACACTCTGTAGTTGCGAACAACATGAGATATTTCGAGTAAAAATGATCTTCAAATGGATAAAGAGTAAAACTCTCCTTTTTTCCTTAATCGGTCAATTGGAAGGGGTACGAAACCTCGCCTTTTGTTAGTTTTTTTTTTTTTTTTTGCTTATCCCTAGTACACGTGGTACAGGCCATGATAATCATGGTGGGTAGTTAGCGACTGCTTTTTACTGTAAGCGCACCACATGTCTACACATGTGTAAAGCAGTTTGACTTTGCACTTACAAATATGCCAGAGCCCCGTTTGGTTGCTTGCACTCGCTGGTGGGGTTGGACTTTTGCAAGAATCGGGGGCCATTGGAGCATTTTTTTTTTAAACAGAAAAAAGTGTCCAATGCGGGAATCGAACCCGGGTCATAGTGGTCGAAAACCAAACGGTTTACCAGCCTTCCACCGACCCCCGCCTTTTGTTAGTGAATGAAAGAAACAATCTATATCTCTTCATGTTGGAGATTATTTTATTATTTTTGATAAAATGTTTTATTGTATTTGACCAGGAGTGCCTGGTCACGTGTGTGTTTGGTTGTATATATAGTGTGCTTGAAAATAAAACGTGTGTGTTCTTCCCCGCAAGAGAGAAAACAATTAGTTTTGGCAAAAAATAATATGCCACCGATTGTAATTAAATCGACGATCGGACCAACCGGCGAGAAACTATGCATAATCGAAGCCTCTTTAATAACGAAGATCCTAGACAAATGTGGAATCGAGTATAAACTTGAGGAAACGGTTCAATCAAAGAAGAGAATTCGCGGCTCCCAATCGGATGACTCAAGATCGCCAACTAGGAACGAGCGTAATCTGAAGACGCCTAGAATGGACATCGACGAACAAAGTCCCGCCACTGGAGTTTCTCAACAAATGAACGCAGCTCACCCACCGCAAGACGATGACGGAAATAGCGACAACGATGGCCCATGGACCACAGTCACTAACGTGAAAAAACCGAGAATTCCTCCTGTTATTGCAGAAAATGTAGCAGATTGGAAGCTTCTTTGCCAAGAGCTAAAAGACTTGTGCATGGAACCATTCCAAGTCACGATTTCTGGCAAAAAGCACATAATTAAATCGAAAAACATAGGCGACTTCAAAAAAATCAGGGAGTATGTACAGAAAAATAATGGAGGATATTCCTACAGACTACAGGAGGAAAAACCACTGAAAGTGGTATTGAAGGGGGTATCAACAGCCTTCAAAGAAGAAGACGTCGTAATTGAACTGGTCTCAATGGGCTTCACTGAGGTCATTGTCAAAAGACTCCATAGACAATCGACCAAAATACCCATGAATATAGTCCTAGTAGAGCTACCGAAAAATGAACAAAATAAACGAATCTATGGAATAACCGAAATACTTTACCAAAAAATAGTCGTGGAATCATTCAGGACTACAAAACGAGTGACCCAATGCTTTAACTGCCAGGGTTTTGGGCATGGCCAGCTAAACTGCTTTTTGAAGCCCAAATGCGTCAAGTGTGCTGAAGAACACCATTCGAAGGATTGTCCAAGAAAGTCGAAACAGCTCCCACCAAAGTGCGCTAACTGCGGAGAGGCGCACACAGCCAATTACCGCGGATGCCCAAATTTTCCGAAGCCACAACAACAGCAGCTAAAGCCTCCCAGACAAAACTCCCCTAACACCATACCTCAAGCAAGCTCCATTAAAACAGAAGAAGCAATTGTTGAAAAACAAAAGGCAAGTTACGCTGAAACTGCAAAAAAGAAAACTACTCATTCTGACACCAGGGAACTGTGCGAAAAGTTATTAGAAATTATCAAAACTTTCTTACAATGAAAGGCAAATTACCTTTAAAAATCGTTTTCTGGAATTGCAACGGAATCAAACTCAAAAAAGAAGAATTCCTGCAGTTGGTGACCTCAGCCACCGAATCCGACGACCTGGACCCAATGGCTAGCTGACAGCCAAACACCCAACAACTGCCCTCCTGTAAGGTTCGGGGGCCACTCCAGCATTACAACTCGCCATGTGTAAATAATCTGGACAAGGTGACTCGTGAGCTGTGCTCGAATGTAACACCTGTAAATTGAGATGAAATAAATAAATAAATAAAAAAAAAACGTGTGTCCAAAAACCAAAGCCTTAATAAGGGAGAAAAATAAAGCTAGGAAAAGATGGCAATCAACCTGGGATCCAGCTCATAGAGCTACTTACCTCAATCTTCAAGGAAAGGTAAATCAAGCCCTTGAAGCAGAGAAATCTGAAAATTGGAATAGTTTTTTAAGCAAACTTGAATCGAGCCCAACAGACTTCTGGAAAAAAACAAAACCCATTAGGAAAAAAACTGACAAAATCACTAGTTTAAACGCAAATGGAAAAACCTTGCTGACCGACAAAGAAATTGGAAAAGATCTTTCAGAGCATTTTTCCAAACACTTTTCCAAGGCGGAGGATGAGGTTCCGTCGTACCTAACAGATAACACTTGCCATCATCCCCAAGAGAATATACTATCAATGACAACTCCAAATGAAGTCAAGGAAGTGATTAAAAACCTAGGTAATCACAAAGCTCCAGGCCACGACAATATTACGCCGCAAATGACTAAAAACCTCCCCATCAAATGGATAGTTTTCCTCGCTGGGATCTTCAATGCTGCATTACACCTGTGCTACTTCCCGAAGACATGGAAACATGCCATTATCATAACCATTCCAAAAAAAATCACCTGTCAAATCACCTGAAGATCTCAGACCAATCAGCCTTCTTTCTACCATCGGTAAGGTATACGAGAGAATCGTTCTTCGCAGATTGCAGTCATACATGGATTCTATTAACTTTATCATTCCTCAACAATTTGGATTCAGAAAAGGACACTCCACAACCCACCAGCTAATCACAGTAATAGACTATATCCAAATAAGAAAGTCCCACAAGGAGGCAGTAGGTGCTGTTTTTCTAGACTTTACCAAAGCCTTTGATAGAGTATGGCATGATGGCTTGATAGCAAAAATAACAAAAAATCAATTTCCAAGGGATTTTATCAAATTCTTGAAAAACTATCTCCAAGACAGAACCTTTTCAATTAAGCAAGGGAATTATATAACCACGGCAAAACCAACCCAGATTGGAGTCCCTCAAGGCTCTATCCTTGGACCCTACCTATTCAACATCTACATCAACGATTTCCCTCCACATCCAAAATGTCAAATAAAACTTTTCGCAGATGACGCAGCAATTTTATCAAACTCCAAATCAATAGGAATAATAACTACACAACTCCAAAATTACATAAACAGTATAACCAAATGGTGCAATGATTGGAAATTAGACATCAACCCAAAAAAGTGTCAGGCAATAATTTTTCCTCCTCTAGACAATAAAAAATTCAAGCCACAATCCATCCTGAAGGTAAACCAGAGCCCTATTAACTGGACTGACAGCGTTAAATATCTTGGAGTTACCTTAGACTCCAAGTTGAAATTCAACATGCATGTCAAAAACATGATAAAGAAAGCAAAAATCGCCAAAATAATATTATCAAGCCTGTTCAACTATAGAAGCAAATTGACTACAAAACAAAAGTTTACTCTATACAGAAGTTGTATCCTCCCGATAGTAACATACGCACTCCCAGTTTGGTGCAAATATATTACAGCCACAGACAAAAATAGGATAAACGCATTCATGAGAATCTGCCTACGGACAAGTATAGGAGCTCCATTCAACCTATCAAACAAGATACTGAAGGAGGACTTGAACCAACCCGATCTAGAAGATATGTACCAAACTTCCGTTAAGAAATTATACCTCCATATGCAAAATTCAAATAATCCAACCATACAAGATATTCTACAAAATAAAGGAGATATCAATCCCCGATTCCGACGACCCGGCCCTGACACTTAGTCAAGAGCTCATCGCCCAACAGCTGCCCTCCTGCAAGGCCTAGGGGGACCACTTCTACTCCACCAACTCGCCATGTGTAAATAGCCAGGACAAGGTGACTCGCGAGCTGTGCTCGAATGTAACACCTGTAAATTGAGACGAAATAAATAAATAAAAAATAAAACGTGTGTAGGGGGCAAAAAATAATATGCCACCGATTGTAATTAAATCGACGATCGGACCAACCGGCGAGAAACTATGCATAATCGAAGCCTCCTTAATAACGAAGATCCTAGACAAATGAGGAATCGAGTATAAACTTGAGGAAACGGTTCAATCAAAGAAGAGAATTCGCGGCTCCCAATCGGATGACTCAAGATCGCCAACTAGGAGCGAGCGTAATCTGAAGACGCCTAGAATGGACATCGACGAACAAAGTCCCGCCACTGGAGTTTCTCAACAAATGAACGCAGCTCACCCACCGCAAGACGATGAAGAAAATAGCGACAACGATGGCCCATGGACCACAGTCACTAACGTGAAAAAACCGAGAATTCCTCCTGTTATTGCAGAAAATGTAGCAGATTGGAAGCTTCTTTGCCAAGAGCTAAAAGACTTGTGCATGGAACCATTCCAAGTCACGATTTCTGGCAAAAAGCACATAATTAAATCGAAAAACATCGGCGACTTCAAAAAAATCAGGGAGTATGTACAGAAAAATAATGGAGGATATTCTTACAGACTACAGGAGGAAAAACCACTGAAAGTGGTATTGAAGGGGGTATCAACAGCCTTCAAAGAAGAAGACGTCGTAATTGAACTGATCTCAATGGGCTTCACTGAGGTCATTGTCAAAAGACTCCATAGACAATCGACCAAAATACCGATGAATATAGTCCTAGTAGAGCTACCGAAAAATGAACAAAATAAACGAATCTATGGAATAACCGAAATACTTTACCAAAAAATAGTCGTGGAATCATTCAGGACTACAAAACGAGTGACCCAATGCTTTAACTGCCAGGGTTTTGGGCATGGCCAGCTAAACTGCTTTTTGAAGCCCAAATGCGTCAAGTGTGCTGAAGAACACCATTCGAAGGATTGTCCAAGAAAGTCGAAACAGCTCCCACCAAAGTGCGCTAACTGCGGAGAGGCGCACACAGCCAATTACCGCGGATGCCCAAATTTTCCGAAGCCACAACAACAGCAGCTAAAGCCTCCCAGACAAAACTCCCCTAACACCATACCTCAAGCAAGCTCCATTAAAACAGAAGAAGCAATTGTTGAAAAACAAAAGGCAAGTTACGCTGAAACTGCAAAAAAGAAAACTACTCATTCTGACACCAGGGAACTGTGCGAAAAGTTATTAGAAATTATCAAAACTTTCTTACAATGAAAGGCAAATTACCTTTAAAAATCGTTTTCTGGAATTGCAACGGAATCAAACTCAAAAAGAAGAATTCCTACAGTTGGTGACCTCAGCCACCGAATCCGACGACCTGGACCCAATGGCTAGCTGACAGCCAAACACCCAACAACTGCCCTCCTGTAAGGTTCGGGGGGCCACTCCAGCATTACAACTCGCCATGTGTAAATAATCTGGACAAGGTGACTCGTGAGCTGTGCTCGAATGTAACACCTGTAAATTGAGATGAAATAAATAAAAAAAAACGTGTGTGTGAATAGTATTGGTCGTGCCTTTATTCTCTCTTTGGCAGAGGCTTTGGAAACACCATAAGGGTGTCACTTAAGATAACATCAAATTTTACAGTCCTCTAGAAAACGGCCTTCATTCAGTTAAGAAAAGATATCTTAACATTTTGGTCCCTCGAGCCGGATTCTAAAAGAGAATCGGCGAATAATTTAAGATAAGGCCTGAAGTATCAAGTTAAAGGCTCCCTAGAGGATAAGGCCTGAAGTATTAAGTTAAAAGGCACCCAGAGGATAAGGCCTGAAGTATTAAGTTAAAAGGCACCCAGAGGATAAGGCCTGAAGCTCAAGAAGAAAGGCAAGGTTCATTGAAACCCATAAGGCCTGAGGCATAGTTATAAGGCCAAAGAAGAAAAGGCTAAAGAAGATAAGATAAGAGCCAAAGAATTGAAAGTTTAAGAAGGTAAAGTTGAAGAAAATTAAAATTAAACAAAGTAGATCGGCGAAATTTGGCGAATATATGCAAATTAGCCTTAGTTTAAATTTGTTGATTGAAATTTTTAAGTTGGATAAAAGGTTAAGTTAAGAACAGCACCAAGGCTATAGAATGAAGCGGGCATTAAGAAGTAGAGTCGTTCAAAGAACGACTATTTCCAAGTTAATCAAAAGGGCAGAAGCGGAGTTGGATGAAGAAACTCCTTCTGAGGATATGATAAGAACGAGCTATCAACTCCTCGAAAAGCATATGGCAAATCTTCAGGATGAAGATAGGTTGATCTGGAATTTGATGCTGGACGATGAGGAAATTGATTACAAGGTACTAGAGGAGGAGAAGGATACAGTGAGCCAGTATGATCTGAAGTGGATAAGTCTTGAAATTGAGATAAATCATTTCCTCAGCTCTCTGAAGAAAAATACGGAAGCCCTCCATGGTGCTAGTTCGGAAAAGGGCTCGCTGCCTGGAACAAGAGTTTGCCGATTGCCCAACTTGGATTTGAAGATCTGCGATGGAAGCAGTTTAGAAGTCGGGATGAGTGAGAAGCCAAGGGTTGTAGGAGTTACCTTGATGAAAGGAGTTGATCCAGCTTCTATTAAGGAAGATGCTGGGATTGTGGTATCATCCGAGCAAATGGTAGAAGAGACATCCAAGCAGATTGCCGTTGAATAAAGTAAGAAGGCTCTAGTGGAGAAAAGGTACTTTGATGAAGAAAGTAAAAGGGCTCAAGTTGAGAGAAATTGTTTTGCTGAAAAAGGTGAAAAGGCTCAAGTCAAGAAGAAGTCTGTTGTAGAAATTGACGAAAGTCATAGGGCTGAAGTTGATAAAGAATCCGTTGAAGCAGATGAAGAGAAAGGGCTGGATGTGGCGCAAGGAATGGATTCAAAGAACACTGAAGAAGTGGAGCTGCTATATGCAGAACAAGGTACTGATTCAAAGGTAGCAGAAAATCTATATTCAGAACAAGGCACTGATTCAAAGGTGGCAGAAAAGCTAGACGCAGAACAAAGTACCGATTCAAAGGTGGCGGAAAAGCAAGACGCAGATTTAGAGAATGGGAAAGACTCGGAAGCTGAAACCAAGGACAATGAAGTAGGGGATTCTAAAACTGCAATCAAAGGTTATGAATCGGTGAGCAATTCTAAAGCGGTAGCTGAAGGCGCTGATCAAGTGGAGATTTCAGATGGTGAAACTGAGTCCATTGATGATATTGAGGAAAGGGTTGTCGGAGTTCCAGCATCGAGGAAATTGGTGGAAGCAAGACAAACTGGAGATGCGGAATTTAAAGTAAAGGGATGCTATTTTCCCGATCGCCCTGTATTTGAGTGTGGGTCCAAAGCGACGCCTATACGGCCAGTGTTTGACGACGCTTCCTGTCGAGGAAACTGCGGACTCGCTTTGAGGCGGTATTTGAGGAGGAGACCCAGTCTATTGAGAGGAATCCCTGAGATAAGGATAAAACTTCGGGAAAATAAATTCGGAGTTTTGGCCGACATGAGAAGATATTTCCGGTTGATGGCCATCAAGGAGAATGATTGGGACTACCTCAGATTTCTATGGAAGAAGAAATTGGACAACTGATGGTTTTTGGGCGGGAAATCGTTGTAGACGATTTTAGTTAAGTGCCCCGTGCCTCAAAATCCGGAAGAAAAGGAAATGGTTGAATGATGATGCAAAGGTTGGAGAAAGTAAAACGCTTTCTAAACAGGGTTGTACCATCCAGATCACCTATGTGAAGAGACAACCAATAGAAAAAGGTTCAGTTGGCAAATATCTTCCAAACAATAAAATGCAACTTGTATCGAAGGAAACTGTTTCTGGAGCTGTGGTAACTCCAATATTATATACTCCGGCCAGTTCTCCAAAGGGGCAAGTGCCTACTCCGGCGAAAGGTCTTAATTTAGGAGACAAGTCTCCAGAAAAGTCTGGTAAAAGTGCTAAACTGGAAAGGATTGCGAATCCGGTAGATTATAGGACTAATATTGAGCGGTTTGAGATCTCTAAAGAAGATTTCGGAATCCTATGACTGCTCTAAGCCTGCAGACGATACCTCTGGGCCTTCAGACGATACCTCTGGGCCTTCAGACGATACCTCTAAGCCTGCAGACGATGCCTTAGCATCAGATCCTGATTCTTCAAGAGGTAAAGCTCAAGGTTCTCAAGAGGTTCCAGAGATTGCAGTAGAAGATTCTGACGAAAAGTCTGCAATTGAGGATTCTCAACCTTCAGAGCCTCTTGATGTGGAGGGTTCTGGAGTGGGGGCTTCAAGCGATGTAGAGGTAAGAGCTCAAACAAAGAGCCCTAAAGCCATATCTTCAAAAATACCTTGCATGAAGAGAGAAGAATCCAGCATAGACTTGGAAGAGGAAGACACTGGAAGAAACGAACCCTCTCCAGCCTCAATCACCTTCAAAGCCCTAGAAACCACAGATTCTAAATAAATTGATCTGACGATTTTGGGCAACCTTGCGAGAGAACATTGCGCACAAGGGATTACATTTGAACAGTCCAATGTTATAAGGACATTGGGTTTGGGATGGATCCAAGGTGAAGACTGTTTCTTATATGAAGTTCAGTCGTTGGAAAAGACATCGGCGACTACCACGAGCGAAATGCTTTCCTTCATCGCCAAGTTAGAAGATCCCTTAAGATGGTTGGCACCTGTCCTTGTAACAGGAAAAATAATGGTTCAAAGGTTGTGGATAACGGGATTACATTGGGATGATCCGATGGATGAGTCATTGATTGAAACATGGACTGATTTTCATAGGAAGTTTGAGAATACCCCGATGGTTGAGTCTCGGAAGGAATACCCAGGGAGTAAAATTGCATGGATTCGGTGATGACTCTGAAGACGCCTATGCGGCAGCTGTTTACATAAGAATTCCCACTGATGATGGAGTCAGTGTAGGACTGTTGGCATCAAGGACTGAGTTGGCTCCCATGCAGAATATGTCAATTCCACGCTTGGAGTTGTGCGCGGCTCTTCTCCTGACCAGACTAATGAAATATATACTGGAAGAGTTGAATATCAAAATGGAGAGTGCTACCTGTTGGTCCGATTCTACCATAGTCTAGAGTTGGTTAAGAACTATGTCTGGAAATCTCCCCACTTTCATCGGCAATCTTGTCGCGGAGATTCAGAGTTGTCCACAGGTCAGGGAGTGGCGCTATGTTCCCACAGGAGATAATCCAGCGGATATTGCCAGGCGAGGAATTCTGGGGTCCGAGCTGAAACAGTCTTCCATCTGGTGGACAGGACCTAGCTGGTTATCAGCGGAATCAACAGAATGGCCTAGAATGCCTCCTGTGTTTGAGCACCAAAGTCACACTGAGCTCCTGAGTGTTCATGCCATCAGTGAAACACCTTTCTTGGTGGCTATCGGAGAGATGAGCTCGACCTTTAATGGATATATACGAAAGGTGGCCTGGATATTGCGTTTTTGCCATAATTGCCGCTACAGCGCGGAGCGATATCAGTCGCACTTAACCACAGCTGAACTGAGAAGTGCTCATCGGAGAATACTTCAATCAATTCAGTTCCAGCATTTCAGGGAAGAGATAAGAAGTTTGACCACTTTAGGATCAGTAAAGCGCACGAGCAAGATTTATGGTTTAGCACCGTTCCTCGACGATCAAGGAATCATTAGAGTCGGCGGTAGATTAAAATGGGCTCCATCTATGACATATGAACAAAAACATCCTGCGCTATTGCCTTCATCAGGAAAGGTGGCTCAGATGATTATTCAAGCGGTTCATATGCGGACTTTGCACGGAAGTGTGCACCTGATGCTGTCCACAATGAGACAGAAGTATTGGATGCTGAGAGCAAAAGATCAGGTGAAAAGATGCATTCGAGAGTGCGTGACATGTTGTCGATACAATCGCGTCACTCAGGGCCAGCTAATGAGCGATTTGCCCAAGGAGAGATTAACACCGGGTAAACCCCTCTCAATCAGTGGTGTAGATTATGCTGGACCTGTGAACCTTCGAATGTCCAAGGGTAGAGGTCGAAAGACGGAAAAGGGCTACATCTGTCTATTTGTGTGCTATGTGACCCGAGCCGTACATCTTGAATTGGTCCCAGATGCCTCTACACCCACCATCATGTCGGCTTTTAAGCGATTTGTAGCGCGAGGAGGGCACTGCACTCGGCTATATAGTGATCAAGGAACAAGTTTTGTAGGAGCTGCACGACAGTTACGTTCACGTTTCTATCTGGCTCAAAATCAATTAAAAGAACTGGCTGCCGTGTTAGCTAATGATGGAAATTGATGTGACCCATCAACTCGGGGAGGAATGTTGGAGATTATTTTATTATTTTTGATTAAATGTTTTATTGTATTTGACCAGGAGTGCCTGGTCACGTGTGTGTTTGGTTGTATATATAGTGTGCTTGAAAATAAAACGTGTGTGTGAATAGTATTGGTCGTGCCTTTATTCTCTCTTTGGCAGAGGCTTTGGAAACACCATAAGGGTGTCACTTTAGGCTTTGGAAACACCATAAGGGTGTCACTTTAGATAACATCAGAATTTACAGTCCTCTGGAAAACGGCCTTCATTCAGTTAAGAAAAGATATCTTAACACTTCATTTAATAAATGTCCCAATATCTACTGATCATGTTCCTAGTTGAATATTATCGCATTATTGTTTCTATAAATGTTTAATGATAAATATAATATTTCATATAACTTTTAACAGGATATGTATATGGTTGTTCAAATGATGAGAACTAGTTTTAAAAATATATTTAATTTTTATTAAGTGATGGATCATTAGAGACGGAGGGGAGAGAGGAGGGTGGGAGGATTGAAGTGCACTCACTCTTCTACGAGCCATGTTTGGGGACTAGGGAATGTTGTTGGGGGCAATGGCTTGCTAGATTGGTGGACGTTGGAGGGTTGCGTGCACATGTGTATGAGCTACGTTGGTGCTAATGGTGTTGTTGGGGCAATGGTCACTTGAGAGGGGATGGGAGGTATGCTGGTGGGTTGAACTGCACTCTTGTATGAGCCACGATGGAGATAGAGAGTGTTGTTGGGGGCAATGGCTCGCTAAAGTAGGGAAATGTAGAGCTATGCTTGTGAATTGAACTGGACTCTTTTAGGTGCCATGATGGTGCTAAGGAATGTTGTTGGGGGAACGGTCGTTTGAGGGAGAAGGGTATGCTGGTGGGTTGAACTGCACTATTGTATGAGCCACGATGGAGATAGAGAGTGTTGTTGGGGGCAATGGTTCGCTAGAGAGGGAGGTAGTGGGGGGAATATTCTGGAGGAATTTGGTGCGCTATTGTGTGAGCCAGATTGGGGGTAGGGAATGTTGTTGGGGGAAATGGCTCGCTATTGGGGGAGGTAGTTTGCTGGAGGAATGAATTGGATTGCCGTACGTGCCATGTTGAAGGCGAGAGCATGTTGTTGGGGGCAATGACACGCTAGAATGGGGGACGGTGAAGATGAACTGGGTTATAAAAATGCTACTTGCTATGTTGGGGACAATGGAATGAAGGAAATAAGGACACTCTTGAACGTGCCATGTTGAGGGCTAGAGCATGTTGTTGGGGGCAATGGCACGCTAGAGAGGGGAAGTGTGGGGAAAAGATGGTGGAAGAATGAGGTGCGCTATTGTGTGAGCCACATTGGGAGGTAGGGAATGTTGTTGGGGGGAATGGCTCGCTATAGTGGGGGAGGGAGGCGGTTAGCTGGAGAATGAACTGAACTGCTCTACGTGCCATTTTGGGAGCTAGAGCATGTTGTTGGGGACAATGGCACGTTAGATTGGGGGACGGTTATGGAGGGATGCTGGAGAAAGCAAGTGCATTCTTATTCAGGAAGGATCGGTGTGTTGTTCATATCTTGGAGCATTGTTCAAATAAAAAGCACGTAGTTATTGTGGAGGTCTGGAAGTTCCAAATTTGCACAGGCGATGTTACTTGCTGACATGAACAGTCTGATCCCAGATGTTGTGGTTCCACGTGGACGCTCGATGGAAGGAGAGTGAACGGCCATCTTGTTGGAGGCTCAGCGTCTCGTGCTGGTGTCGGTGGCTGGCTATCTGTGAGGGACAGTGGATGTCTTGTGAGGTGTTGGGTTCGTGTTGGTTGAACGCTGTTCTTGGAACTGCCTCCGCTAATATCATTCGCTGAACATCATTGAACCGTGGTAGAAGCTCCGAGCTGGTGTCGGTGGACGTGGCTGGCTAGCAGTGAGGGACGGTGGAAGTCTTGAGTGTCGTGGAAGATGCTCGGATAGCGTCCTTGGGACTGACGTCGTGGACTCCGGGATCTCCGAGCTGGTGTCGGTGGACGTGGCAGGCTAACGGTGAGGGACAGTGGAAGTCTTGAATGTCGTGGAAGATGCTCGGACCCAGTCGCCTCTGGAACCTCCATCACAGTGTATGGACCTTGTACCGTGCTGGGGAGCAGTAGTGGGACTCTCTTGTTGTCCGGAAGATGACCGCTGGTCAGTTCACGCGGCCATTCTCGCCCCTATCTCCTCGATGATCCTTCTTTCCCGGGAGTCTTACCACTACTGCCCATGCTCATTCTTGCGTTGCCATGACGTCACTTCTACTCCTAATATCAATTTAGAATCCACACAGAAGATAATTAATCTTGTATTGAATGTTGAAATTAACACTTCACATTAATATATTATTCTGGATGACTCTAATATTGTATTGGGCTGTTTTAATTTATTTTAGGTACTGAAGTTAAACTCGTGGAGAAAATATATAGTTTACAATTGCAGTAAGGGCAGTAGAAAATTGTTTTATTTAGAAAAGAAACCTATGCGGTATCAATAACTTACATTTCAAATACATAAAAATATTTAATTAAAAAAAGACATATATTGGATCGAAATATAATTTATTTATAAATATTTCAGTTGGCTGAACGCCAACCTTTATCAAGGTATTATAACATATTAATGTGTAATACAATATAATGCGGTTTATGATTGTAGAACGACATTTGAAAATTATCCCTCATGTGTTTCTTTTGAACGAAAAATCGAAATTTTAATGAGATATAATCATTACTCTTCACAATTCAACCTTTCATACTTCATCCCTAAGGCTAAAAATAATCGTCATTTCTCCTTAAAATAAATTTCGATTTTTCGTTCAAAAGAAACACATGCGGGATAATTTTCAAATGTCGTGCTACAATATTAATCTGTGTCAACAACAAATTCAGCGCCACATAACGTCAATAGAATTAATATGTTATAATATCTTGAAAAAGGTTGGCGTTCAGCTAACTGAAATATTGATAATAAAATAATATTTTGATCCAATATATGCCTTTTTAAATAAAGATATATTTCTGTATTGCTCTCTATTTTCAATACAAAATATTGTTTCAACATTTTGCTATACATATCTAATTCACTATCTAATGGGTCAATCAGATAATAAAGTTAATAATATAAGTTAATAAAGATAATAAAATCATGAAACGGGCAGTTAAGGCCAGATTTATCTTTAACTAGTATTTATATCTTGTAAATTATTTACATATCTTTAAAATGCAAAGAAATTATTTAGCCTTTTATTTAGTGTATGTTTTATGATGTAATATAATCGAGTTTTAACTTTTATATACAACTCCAGGAAAATTTCGATTTTTCGTTCAAAAGAAACACCTGCGGGATAATTTTCAAATGTCGTTCTACAACGACATTTTGTAAAACGACATTTGAAAATTATCCCGCATGTGTTTCTTTTGAACGAAAAATTAAAATTTATTTTAAGGAGAAATAACGATTATTTCTAACCTTAGGGATGAAGTATGAAAGGATGAATTGTGGAGTGTAATGATAAACGGAAAAATAAA
This sequence comes from Cordylochernes scorpioides, assembly GCA_030710605.1. Taxonomy (NCBI): domain Eukaryota; kingdom Metazoa; phylum Arthropoda; class Arachnida; order Pseudoscorpiones; family Chernetidae; genus Cordylochernes; species Cordylochernes scorpioides. The sequence continues at coordinate 18,244,422 of CP092880.1, forward strand.
GTGTTTAGTTTCGTTTATAAATACTCTTCACAATTCATCCTTTCATACCTTATCCCTAAGTTTAGAAATAATCGTTATTTCTCCTTAAAATATTTTTTTTTCGTTCAAAAGAAACACATGCGGGATAATTTCAAATATCGTTTTACAATCACAAGCCGCATTATATGGTAACATTTTATTTAAAAGTGCTTACTTGTTTTGACTTGTTTTAAATTAACGATAAGATGTAAATATATGTTTTAAAATAAATTTAAGAAATAAATATGGAGATATGGTGGTATTGCACTGTGATAACAAAAAATATTAAAATATAAACGTTACCTACGGTATATTCACACACATGATAGATATTCACTCTAATTCACATCCAAAACCTATATAATAATTTTACACGTAGTTTGTTTACACGATGAATGTTAGTTTGTGTACACTATAAATGTTTTTAAAAGGTCAGATTATCCAATCGCCGTGAAACTTTAAGAAGTTATTTACTATACTACTGGGAAGGTTTCTGGTGTGAATTTGATTTGAAATAAATATTCGTTGCAATTTTATTTGCAAATTTTCTACTTTCACTCGCACATCCAAAACCTATGTTTTCAACCACTGTGAAAAGATAAAAATAGGTCTTTATTTATTCAAAAGATGTTAGTTTCACAAAAACTAAATTTTTTGCAATAAAATGTATATTAAAATGTTATTTTATTTATTTAACAGTTGCAAAAACACGCCATATTCACAATTAGGATAATTGCGTGTAAATCTGAAATTATATACAAATCAAATCATCGTGAAATTAACATAATTAAACATTGAGAAGCACGCAAATTACACATTCGATCTCGAATTTTGCATATAGTAATTAGAAATATGTACAGTCAACAATTTCGCCTTGAAATATACAAGCTGCAGAATCTATTAAACTTGGTGTATTGGTTTTTATTGTGTAAAGAACTTGTTTTGTATTAGTCAGATAAAGTTGGTTTTCTTCCCTTAGATCAGAAGTTAACGGACAGTTTATCAGGAGGTGTTCAGGGTTTTGTTTTTCGTTTCCACCAGTGCACGCAGGTGAGCCAATTTTGCCAATTCTAAACAAATATGTGTTGAAGTCACCATGTCCAGTAAAATATTGAACGTTATAAAAATGTTATCCAAACAGAATATTGTATGCAAAATAGTAAAAAAGTGGAATTACATTGGGATCATGTGGTTAAATTTGAAAAAAGCATCTCATTAACATGTAACTAAAAGTTGCTTATTAGCTTTTCTTGATTCATCAAGAAAGAGTATTTTTCCAATTCTGAAATAATTAAAAATCAAGATCATCAACATCCTGAGCCTCGAGACCCGTGTCATCAACTGTCACCTGTCCCATACTCCTGAAGAACGGAATCTTCAACAGCCGGTCATCGCAGAGGAAGCCATCAGGGAAGATGCGTGGATCCTCGACAACTTCAACATCTCTGAGTAGTCTTCGAGCGACATCGAGTCTGAGCCGTGGAAGTCTTCGCGGAACTCCTGTACTGAACCGCCCTTGTCAACACCGTCACAATTTTAAATTATGATGCATTAACGCGCCATCTGTTATCAAAATTCGAAACTATTATAGACGCGTATGATTCTTTTTAAAAAATAAACAATTTCTACTGTCCTTACTGCTATGAAAAAATTTAATGGGAGGGCCTGGTTCATCAGTGGTGAACCCTCCCAGCGGTTTCGCTAGTTTAATCTACCATACCGCTGTTATATTACATTTTTCGAACTTCCTTTGGCATTTTAAAAAAAAGAATCATACGCGTCTATAATAGTTTCTAATTTTGACAATTTTCAATATAGAGTAAAAGTATCAGGAAAAAGTATATTTCAAAAGCCATTTTAATCTTTAGCTTTCTGGTACGAACGCCCTTCTACAGGAGAAAACCTGGTATAACGCAGCACACCTGCCTACGAGGGTTGCCAGTTACAGAAGCCGGATAGACGCAGCCAGTCTGGATAGAATTCTAACACCAACAAAACTCTCCGGATACGTCACCCGTTACTGGACACTCAAATACCACTGTTCGAACCATTCAAACAGTTTATTTCAGTATTGTTATTGAAAATATAACTTCAGTTTTGATATCAAACCATGATTTCAAACCACTACATCACATTTTTTAATGTTGATTGATATAATTTGAGCAAAGAGCCTTCAAATGCAGAGTTTTTCAAAATCTATAATTGAAAAGTCTGATATAATACCTTTCAGTTGACATCACACGCTTCGTATAATTGAGAATGTAGGACATAATGTCTACTTTCTCTAAATTCCTTCATTTAAAAAAGTTATTGAGGGCGCTCTCCAGCAGAAGATTGTAGCTTCCCAAACGATTTCCGATATAGTCGCTACTTAATTAGAGGTTTGGGCGATCGGCTGCTAAAAAAAGAGGATCTATTCAAAGTTGGCCTCAATGATAAAATCGTTAAGTGTTCGAAGAGGTGAAAATGCCTGGTGAAAATTGATTCTGTCTCTTCTTGTTTTCTTTAAAAACTTTCTTTCCCGAATATCCGCTTGGGATGTTTTTCTTTCCCTTCTAATCGAGAGGATCTTTTTTATCCTAAAGTATACTAATACTTGGAGATCTTTTTCCTCATAAAAAAAATAGATGGAAATGTTATTCATGTAATTACCTTTATAAACTGCTATTAATATGTGCATGTCATAATATTTAGAAATATATAAATAAAATGGCCTGTGTGGGAGTACAAGGAAAGATAGCCGGGTTAAAACAACCCCCTTGGTAAACAAGTGTCAAGTCTTCATTCTCCCCCTAAGGGATTTATCTTACTTAAATCGGTTTAAAACCGGCTGGATGTGATGATCAAGGGTCAGTTCTCACCGAGGTGGACTCGACGGCAGTTGTTTTAGGGGTTGTTCTGGGACCTTCAGTCTTTCCTCTCCGATCTATTTCCTCACTGGACCTCTGGATCCTGTGTGTCCTTACCACACATCACTCAACCACCACGACTGCTTCTAACCAACATGCCACACTACCTTCATCCAACAGCATAAACTACATTACTACATACATTTTATTTTTATTTCAACACACAAAACGCGATATCCCGGCTAGGGATAATTGCGTCGATTTACATTTTTTTAAAACAAAAACAGTTATAAACATATTATACAACAAAAAGTAATCGAAATAAAAAGAGATACAATAATATATATTAGAAACTTGAGCCTTTCAGGTTTGAAATAAAATCATAAATATATTTACAAAAATAGCTAAATCTATGATAATTCTCTCTGCTATTTACAAATTGATATAGATCTACAACATTATTTATTGTCTGTTGTCTAGCGGTGAAGAAGAGTGGGCATTCCAGCAGTAGGTGTCTCGAGTCCTGGAACTATATACATGTTGTATGAAAAAGTGAAACTTGTATATGCTTATTATTTTACTTTGTTTTATAAATGAATCGATGTTGGTTCCATATGCTTGATTTGAACATCACACCTTACTCCTATATATTCTATTGCTTAAAGGGAACAAAACAAAAAAACTACAATTCCAAAATGATTTGATAACTAAGAAAAAAAAAACAATTTCAAAAATAATGATAATAAAAAAATTGAATATGTCTGCCAGAAGAATGCTTCTATGAATTAAAAAATTATAATAATTACAAAATGAACTTATAAACTTCAAACACATATGTTTTTATACTGAGAGTGCATGTATCTTATACTCAATTTGAATTTGAAAAAGGTTATCTTAGGTGTGTGTGTGTGTGTTCACTTTCACGGAGCTCCGTACAGTCCAGTTGTGTACTCCGCTGACACTCAGCTGGAGATGTTGAATACCGTTTTGAATCAGAATTACACGACTTTGGTGAACAGAAAGCGTTCTTCTACCTCAGGTGAGCATCAAACCTCAATTTTCTCGAACGACACAAGAAGATCTTCAATACCTTCAATCAATCCAAATGTTACCAGACAGGCATAACCTCGCACCATCAGATTAGTACTCGGTCAATGTCCCATTTACTTCCCAGGATGGCATTTCAATGGCCAGATTGAGTTTATAGTTGAGGATAAAAATTATTTGCTTCGAATAATCAGAACTGGTATCACCGCGGGATCGACAAACTGGCAGAAAGATGGCTGAAGACGATACAACACGTTGCCCTATGCTTTGAATGTTAGGTATAACTCTTCACAAAGTTATGTGTTATGAAAAAAGTGTCAAAATCATTGCAAAACCTTCGGTTTACACTCTATAGTTGCGAACAGCATGCGATTTTTCGAGTAAAAATGATCTTCAAATGGATAAAGAGTAAAGCGCTCTTTTTTTCCTTATTCGGTCAATTGAAAGGAACACGAAACCTCGCCTCTTGTTAGTGAATAAAAGAAACACTCTATATCTCTTCATTTAATAAATGTCCCAATATCTACTGATAATGTTCCTAGTTGAATATTATCGCATTACTTGTTTCTATAATTGTTTAATGACAAATATATAATTTCATAT
>CP092880.1:18249038-18308532 GCA_030710605.1 Cordylochernes scorpioides
AGGGTTGTACCATCAGATACCTATGTGAAGAGACAACCAATAGAAAAAGGTTCAGTTGGCAAATATCTTCCAAACAATAAAATGCAACTTGTATCGAAGGAAACTGTTTCTGGAGCTGTGGTAACTCCAATATTATATACTCCGGCAGTTCTCCAAAGGGGCAAGTGCCTACTCCGGCGCGAAAGGTCTTAATTTAGGAGACAAGTCTCCAGAAAAGTCTGGTAAAAGTGCTAAACTGGACAAGGATTGCGAATCCGGTAGATTATAGGACTAATATTGAGCGGGTTTGAGATCTCTAAAGAAGATTTCGGAATCCTATGACTGCTCTAAGCCTGCAGACGATACCTCTGGGCCTTCAGACGATACCTCTGGGCCTTCAGACGATACCTCTAAGCCTGCAGACGATGCCTTAGCATCAGATCCTGATTCTTCAAGAGGTAAAGCTCAAGGTTCTCAAGAGGTTCCAGAGATTGCAGTAGAAGATTCTGACGAAAAGTCTGCAATTGAGGATTCTCAACCTTCAGAGCCTCTTGATGTGGAGGGTTTCTGGAGTGGGGGCTTCAAGCGATGTAGAGGTAAGAGCTCAAACAAAGAGCCCCTAAAGCCATATCTTCAAAAATACCTTGCATGAAGAGAGAAGAATCCAGCATAGACTTGGAAGAGGAAGACACTGGAAGAAACGAACCCTCTCCAGCCTCAATCACCTTCAAAGCCCTAGAAACCACAGATTCTAAAGAAATTGATCTGACGATTTTGGGCAACCTTGCGAGAGAACATTGCGCACAAGGGATTACATTTGAACAGTCCAATGTTATAAGGACATTTGGTTTGGGATGGATCCAAGGTGAAGACTGTTTCTTATATGAAGTTCAGTCGTTGGAAAAGACATCGGCGACTACCACGAGCGAAATGCTTTCCTTCATCGCCAAGTTAGAAGATCCCTTAAGATGGTTGGCACCTGTCCTTGTAACAGGAAAAATAATGGTTCAAAGGTTGTGGATAACGGGGATTACATTGGGATGATCCGATGGATGAGTCATTGATTGAAACATGGACTGATTTTCATAGGAAGTTTGAGAATACCCCGATGGTTGGGTCTCGGAAGGAATACCCAGGGAGTAAAATTGCATGGATTCGGTGATGACTCTGAAGACGCCTATGCGGCAGCTGTTTACATAAGAATTCCCCACTGATGATGGAGTCAGTGTAGGACTGTTGGCAGCAAGGACTGAGTTGGCTCCCATGCAGAATATGTCAATTCCACGCTTGGAGTTGTGCGCGGCTCTTCTCCTGACCAGACTAATGAAATATATACTGGAAGAGTTGAATATCAAAATGGAGAGTGCTACCTGTTGGTCCGATTCTACCATAGTCTAGAGTTGGTTAAGAACTATGTCTGGAAATCTCCCCACTTTCATCGGCAATCTTGTCGCGGAGATTCAGAGTTGTCCACAGGTCAGGGAGTGGCGCTATGTTCCCACAGGAGATAATCCAGCGGATATTGCCAGGCGAGGAATTCTGGGGTCCGAGCTGAAACAGTCTTCCATCTGGTGGACAGGACCTAGCTGGTTATCAGCGGAATCAACAGAATGGCCTAGAATGCCTCCTGTGTTTGAGCACCAAAGTCACACTGAGCTCCTGAGTGTTCATGCCATCAGTGAAACACCTTTCTTGGTGGCTATCGGAGAGATGAGCTCGACCTTTAATGGATATATACGAAAGGTGGCCTGGATATTGCGTTTTTGCCATAATTGCCGCTACAGCGCGGAGCGATATCAGTCGCACTTAACCACAGCTGAACTGAGAAGTGCTCATCGGAGAATACTTCAATCAATTCAGTTCCAGCATTTCAGGGAAGAGCTAAGAAGTTTGACCACTTTAGGATCAGTAAAGCGCACGAGCAAGATTTATGGTTTAGCACCGTTCCTCGACGATCAAGGAATCATTAGAGTCGGCGGTAGATTAAAATGGGCTCCATCTATGACATATGAACAAAAACATCCTGCGCTATTGCCTTCATTCAAGATTATTCAAGCGGTTCATATGCGGACTTTGCACGGAAGTGTGCACCTGATGCTGTCCACAATGAGACAGAAGTATTGGATGCTGAGAGCAAAAGATCAGGTGAAAAGATGCATTCGAGAGTGCGTGACATGTTGTCGATACAATCGCGTCACTCAGGGCCAGCTAATGAGCGATTTGCCCAAGGAGAGATTAACACCGGGTAAACCCCTCTCAATCAGTGGTGTAGATTATGCTGGACCTGTGAACCTTCGAATGTCCAAGGGTAGAGGTCGAAAGACGGAAAAGGGCTACATCTGTCTATTTGTGTGCTATGTGACCCGAGCCGTACATCTTGAATTGGTCCCAGATGCCTCTACACCCACCATCATGTCGGCTTTTAAGCGATTTGTAGCGCGAGGAGGGCACTGCACTCGGCTATATAGTGATCAAGGAACAAGTTTTGTAGGAGCTGCACGACAGTTACGTTCACGTTTCTATCTGGCTCAAAATCAATTAAAAGAACTGGCTGCCGTGTTAGCTAATGATGGAAATTGATGTGACCCATCAACTCGGGGAGGAATGTTGGAGATTATTTTATTATTTTTGATTAAATGTTTTATTGTATTTGACCAGGAGTGCCTGGTCACGTGTGTGTTTGGTTGTATATATAGTGTGCTTGAAAATAAAACGTGTGTGTGAATAGTATTGGTCGTGCCTTTATTCTCTCTTTGGCAGAGGCTTTGGAAACACCATAAGGGTGTCACTTTAGGCTTTGGAAACACCATAAGGGTGTCACTTTAGATAACATCAGAATTTACAGTCCTCTGGAAAACGGCCTTCATTCAGTTAAGAAAAGATATCTTAACACTTCATTTAATAAATGTCCCAATATCTACTGATCATGTTCCTAGTTGAATATTATCGCATTATTGTTTCAATAAATGTTTAATGATAAATATAATATTTCATATAACTTTTAACAGGATATGTATATGGTTGTTCAAATGATGAGAACTAGTTTTAAAAATATATTTAATTTTTATTAAGTGATGGATCATTAGAGACGGAGGGGAGAGAGGAGGGTGGGAGGATTGAAGTGCACTCACTCTTCTACGAGCCATGTTTGGGGACTAGGGAATGTTGTTGGGGGCAATGCTTGCTAGATTGGTGGACGTTGGAGGGTTGCGTGCACATGTGTATGAGCTACGTTGGTGCTAATGGTGTTGTTGGGGCAATGGTCACTTGAGAGGGGATGGGAGGTATGCTGGTGGGTTGAACTGCACTCTTGTATGAGCCACGATGGAGATAAAGAGTGTTGTTGGGGGCAATGGCTCGCTAAAGTAGGGAAATGTAGAGCTTATGCTTGTGAATTGAACTGGACTCTTTTAGGTGCCATGATGGTGCTAAGGAATGTTGTTGGGGGAACGGTCGTTTGAGGGAGAAGGGTATGCTGGTGGGTTGAACTGCACTATTGTGTGAGCCACGATGGAGATAGAGAGTGTTGTTGGGGGCAATGGTTCGCTAGAGAGGGAGGTAGTGGGGGGAATATTCTGGAGGAATTTGGTGCGCTATTGTGTGAGCCAGATTGGGGGTAGGGAATGTTGTTGGGGGAAATGGCTCGCTATTGGGGGAGGTAGTTTGCTGGAGGAATGAATTGGATTGCCGTACGTGCCATGTTGAAGGCGAGAGCATGTTGTTGGGGGCAATGACACGCTAGAATGGGGGACGGTGAAGATGAACTGGGTTATAAAAATGCTACTTGCTATGTTGGGGACAATGGAATGAAGGAAATAAGGACACTCTTGAACGTGCCATGTTGAGGGCTAGAGCATGTTGTTGGGGGCAATGGCACGCTAGAGAGGGGAAGGGTGGGGAAAAGATGGTGGAAGAATGAGGTGCGCTATTGTGTGAGCCACATTGGGGGGTAGGGAATGTTGTTGGGGAAATGGCTCACTAGAGTGAGGGGGGGAAGGCGGTTTGCTGGAGGAATGAACTGAACTGCTGTACGTGCCATGTTAGAGACTAGAGCATGTTGTTGGGGGCAATGGCACGCTAAAGTGGGGGACGGTTATGGAGGGATGCTGGAGAAAGCAAGTGCATTCTTATTCAGGAAGGATCGGTGTGTTGTTCATATCTTGGAGCATTGTTCAAATAAAAAGCACGTAGTTATTGTGGAGGTCTGGAAGTTCCAAATTTGCACAGGCGATGTTACTTGCTGACATGAACAGTCTGATCCCAGATGTTGTGGTTCCACGTGGACGCTCGATGGAAGGAGAGTGAACGGCCATCTTGTTGGAGGCTCAGCGTCTCGTGCTGGTGTCGGTGGCTGGCTATCTGTGAGGGACAGTGGATGTCTTGTGAGGTGTTGGGTTCGTGTTGGTTGAACGCTGTTCTTGGAACTGCCTCCGCGAATATCATTCGCTGAACATCATTGAACCGTGGTAGAAGCTCCGAGCTGGTGTCGGTGGACGTGGCTGGCTAGCAGTGAGGGACGGTGGAAGTCTTGAGTGTCGTGGAAGATGCTCGGATAGCGTCCTTGGGACTGACGTCGTGGACTCCGGGATCTCCGAGCTGGTGTCGGTGGACGTGGCAGGCTAACGGTGAGGGACAGTGGAAGTCTTGAATGTCGTGGAAGATGCTCGGACCCAGTCGCCTCTGGAACCTCCATCACAGTGTATGGACCTTGTACCGTGCTGGGGAGCAGTAGTGGGACTCTCTTGTTGTCCGGAAGATGACCGCTGGTCAGTTCACGCGGCCATTCTCGCCCCTATCTCCTCGATGATCCTTCTTTCCCGGGAGTCTTACCACTACTGCCCATGCTCATTCTTGCGTTGCCATGACGTCACTTCTACTCCTAATATCAATTTAGAATCCACACAGAAGATAATTAATCTTGTATTGAATGTTGAAATTAACACTTCACATTAATATATTATTCTGGATGACTCTAATATTGTATTGGGCTGTTTTATTTTATTTTAGGTACTGAAGTTAAACTCGTGGAGAAAATATATAGTTTACAATTGCAGTAAGGGCAGTAGAAAATTGTTTTATTTAGAAAAGAAACCTATGCGGTATCAATAACTTACATTTCAAATACATAAAAATATTTAATTAAAAAAAGACATATATTGGATCGAAATATAATTTATTTATCAAGGTATTATAACATATTAATGTGTAATACAATATAATGCGGTTTATGATTGTAGAACGACATTTGAAAATTATCCCTCATGTGTTTCTTTTGAACGAAAAATCGAAATTTTAATGAGATATAATCATTACTCTTCACAATTCAACCTTTCATACTTCATCCCTAAGGCTAAAAATAATCGTCATTTCTCCTTAAAATAAATTTCGATTTTTCGTTCAAAAGAAACACATGCGGGATAATTTTCAAATGTCGTGCTACAATATTAATCTGTGTCAACAACAAATTCAGCGCCACATAACGTCAATAGAATTAATATGTTATTGTTAAAAGTCGTGGCATAGACTATGTAAATATCTCTTTTGAGTGTATAACCTGGAATGTAAATTTCTTTTAAATTAATTATTATTATGTCAAATATATTTTGAATGAATTGTTATTATGTAAATTCCTTGAATGTATATAACTAAGCCGTGTTGTCAAAATAAAGAGTTTTCTAAGTAGAAGAGTTTTCTTAGAGTTTCTGAGAGTTTCTTACTAGAGCGAGATCTTCTGCGTGTAGTAGCCGCTGGTTTCTGCCTGCGTTATTTTCCTTCCTGGCTTGATCACCCAAGGCAGTCCAAACTGATATCAAGACTCTAGGTGAGGGTCTTACTTGTTGGGAGAAGGTTCTTCAATCTTGACCTCTCGTAATCTCAACATTTAGTGGCGTCCCCGGGTGGGCTGCGTGGGCCGGTCAAGTAGAGAAGGCGGGAAGACCTGTAGGCGCTGTCTCCCGAGGAACAGAAGGCGGGAAGACCTGTAGGCGCTGTCTCCCGAGGAACAGAAGGCGGGAAGACCTGTAGGCGCTGTCTCCCGAGGAACAGAAGGCGGGAAGACCTGTAGGCGCTGTCTCCCGAGGAACAGAAGGCGGGAAGACCTGTAGGCGCTGTCTCCCGAGGAACAGAAGGCGGGAAGACCTGTAGGCGCTGTCTCCCGAGGAACAGAAGGCGGGAAGACCTGTAGGCGCTGTCTCCCGAGGAACAGAAGGCGGGAAGACCTGTAGGCGCTGTCTCCCGAGCAACAGCAGCTCAAGGGAAGCTCAGGGTACAAGAAGCTAAAGAGGCTCAAGGTACAAGAAGCTAGGGAAGCTCAGGGTACAAGAAGCTAAAGAAGCTCAAGGTACAAGAAGCTAGGGAAGCTCAGGGTACAAGAAGCTAAAGAGGCTCAGGGTACAAGAAAGCTAAGGAGGCTCAAGGTACAAGAAAGCTAAGGAAGCTCAAGGGTACAAGGAAGCTAAGGAAGCTCAAGGTACAAGAAAGCTAGGGAAGCTCAAGGTACAAGGAAGCTAAGGAAGCTCAAGGTACAAGAAAGCTAAGAAAGCTCAAGGTACAAGAAAGCTAAGGAAGCTCAAGGTACAAGAAAGCTAAGGAAGCTCAAGGTACAAGAAAGCTAAGGAAGCTCAAGGGTACAAGGAAGCTAAGGAAGCTCAAGGTACAAGAAAGCTAAGGAGGCTCAAGGTACAAGAAAGCTAAGGAAGCTCAAGGTACAAGAAAGCTAAGGAAGCTCAAGGTACAAGAAAGCTAAGGAAGCTCAAGGTACAAGAAAGCTAAGGAAGCTCAAGGGTACAAGGAAGCTCAAGGTACAAGAAGCTAGGGAAGCTCAGGGTACAAGAAGCTAAAGAAGCTCAAGGTACAAGAAGCTAGGGAAGCTCAGGGTACAAGAAGCTAAAGAGGCTCAGGGTACAAGAAAGTTAAGGAAGCTCAAGGTACAAGAAAGCTAAAGAAGCTCAAGGTGAAAGAAGCTAAAGAAGCTCAAGGTTTAAAGGAGCTCAAGAAGCCCTTTGTTAAAGGTTAAAAAGAGCTCAGTGAAGCTCAAGGTTTAAAGGAGCTCAAGAGGCCCTTTGTTAAAGGTTAAAAAGAGCTCAGTAAAGCTCAAGGTTTAAAGGAGCTCAAGAAGCCCTTTGTTAAAGGTTTAAAAAGAGCTCGGTGAAGCTCAAGGTTTAAAGGAGCTCAAGAAGCCCTTTGTTAAAGGTTAAAAAGAGCTCAGTGAAGCTCAAGGTTTAAAGGAGCTCAAGAGGCCCTTTGTTAAAGCGTTAAAAAGAGCTCAGTGAAGCTCAAGGTTTAAAGGAGCTCAAGAGGCCCTTTGTTAAAGGTTAAAAAGAGCTCAGTGAAGCTCAAGGTTTAAAGGAGCTCAAGAAGCCCTTTGTTAAAGGGTTAAAAAGAGCTCAGTGAAGCTCAAGGTTTAAAGGAGCTCAAGAAGCCCTTTGTTAAAGGTTAAAAAGAGCTCAGTGAAGCTCAAGGTTTTAAAGGAGCTCGAGAAGCCCTTTGTTAAAGGTTAAAAAGAGCTCAGTGAAACTCAAGGTTTAAAGGAGCTCAAAGGCAAAGAAGTTGAGGATACCTACAAGGGAAAAGGCTACCTACAAGGTAAAAAGGATACCTACAAGGCGAAAGGATAACTACGGGGTGAGATGGAGGATATTAGCAGAAGGCGTAGAGAGGCGATAAGAGGCGTTTTTACCGAGATGGTAAATGATATGAATACGGAGTTAAGGGATCCTCTTATTGACAAAAGTGGCATATATGCCAAATTTGATAGATTGGAAGCTCTCTATTTGGAGCTGCTGGTATTGAACGAACAATACCAGGAAATTTTATTAGCCAAAGCTGAGGCGACTGACGATGAAATTGATAAAGAATTTGAGGAGTGTGAAGTCTACATCATGGAAAGATATTATTTAAAGGCCAGAATTCGCGAAATGCGTGAGCAGGATAGGGATGCTCAGGCCAAGACTTCTCAAATTCCACCAGGGGCGTCTAGTACCTCTCCGAATTCAGAAACCGATAATCAGAAAGTTATCAAACTTCAGACTACTTCTACGTCTCTATCGAAAAGCCCGGAAGAGTCATGAAAAATGAAATTGAAGGCGTGGAAAAAGAGGATTCTGTAAAAACTGCTAGAGCTACGGATGTGAAGCCTACTCTAAGCTAAAGCTAGAATGCTAAAGGAAGCTTGTTCAGCCCCCTCTATAATAGATATTGAATATGAGGGCAAAAAAGGTGCTGTGAGTGCTATTAAAGAAAAGGAATTGAATGTGGAAGTTAAATGCAATAAAGTGAAGGATTCTGAAACTGCAGTTGATAGCTATGTAGGTGTGAGGGAAGCTGAGGCTAAAAACAAAGCAAATGAAGCGAAAGCAAAACCTGATAAAGCGAATCTTAAGGGCGACGGAGTAAATGATTCTGAAGCGAAGCCTAAGGGCGAAGGCGTAGAGGAATCTGAAGTGAATTCTAAAGACGGAGATAAAGGAGATCAAGTAAAAGAATCTGAAGGTCAAAAAGCAGGAGATGAAGGCGACGGAAAAAAGGATTTTGAAGATGAGCCTAAGGGCGACGGAGTAAAGGAATATGAAGCGAATCCTAAGGACGAAGTAAAGGATTCTGAAGATGAGCCTAAGGGCGACGGAGTAAAGGATTTTGAAGATGAGCCTAAGGGCGACGGAGTAAATGATTCTGAAGCAAGACCAACTGGAGATACGGAATCTAAGATAAAGAATAGGGGAGATCTACAAAAACTTAAGGGCAACCCAGGGGATTGGCTCTCAAGGTAGGGGCAATTTGGTAGAAATAATGCCAATGAAAAATATGAAGATGCAAATTTAAAGGATAGGGAAGATTCTGAAGCGAAGCCTAAGGGCGATGGAGTGAAGGATTCTGAGACGGCAATTAAAGGTTATGAACCGGTAAACAATTCTAGAGCGGTAGCTGAAGGCGCTGACCAAGTAAAGATTTCAGATGAAACTGAATCGATTGATGATAATGAGGAAAATGAGGAAGGAGTTGTCAGAGTTCCAGCATCGAGGAAATTGGTGAAAGTAGGACCAACGAGAGATGCGGAATTTAAAATAAAGGATAATTATAAAGAAACAGAATCCCAAGATTTGAAAACCATAAATAAATCTGATTTTGCTAAGAGTAAGGACGATAAATACAACAAGGGAACAGATCATGATGGAAATGAAGCGAAAAATATAGATGCAGAACAAGGTACTGATTCGACGGTGGGGGGAAAAGCTAGATGCAGAACAGGGTACTGATCCAAAAGTGGAAGAAAAGCTAGATGCAGAACAGGGTACTGATTTAAAGGTGGAAGAAAAGATAGATGTAGAACAGGGTACTGATACAAAGGTGGAAGAAAAGATAGATGTAGAACAGGGTACTGATCCAAAGGTGGAAGAAAACCTAGATGCAGAACAAGGTACTGAATCAAAGGTGGAAGAAAAAATTATTGATCCAAAGGATTGGTTTAAGAGTGAGTCCAGGGCTGCGCCTATACGGCCAGTATTTGGCGACACTTCCTGTCGAGGACGCGGCGGACTATCTTTGAGGCGGTATTTGAAGAGGAGACCCATTCTACTGAGGAGAATCCCGGAAATAGGGATAAAACTTCGGAAAAATAAGTACGGAGTTTTGGCCGACGTGAGGAGATATTTCCAGGTAATGGCCATCAAGAAAAATGATTGGGACTACCTCCGATTTCTTTGGAGGAGAAAGATGGCGCCCATGGGGCAACCTCCGGTGGTGTGTATGGAGAGGGTGCCGCAGTATGCCGGATTTTTTCTTTTTACAAAAAAGAAAGGTGGGGGTATGTTAAAAAGTCGTGGCATAGACTATGTAAATATCTCTTTTGAGTGTATAACCTGGAATGTAAATTTCTTTTAAATTAATTATTATTATGTCAAATATATTTTGAATGAATTGTTATTATGTAAATTCCTTGAATGTATATAACTAAGCCGTGTTGTCAAAATAAAGAGTTTTCTAAGTAGAAGAGTTTTCTTAGAGTTTCTGAGAGTTTCTTACTAGAGCGAGATCTTCTGCGTGTAGTAGCCGCTGGTTTCTGCCTGCGTTATTTTCCTTCCTGGCTTGATCACCAAGGCAGTCCAAACTGATATCAAGACTCTAGGTGAGGGTCTTACTTGTTGGGAGAAGGTTCTTCAATCTTGACCTCTCGTAATCTCAACAGTTATAATATCTTGAAAAAGGTTGGCGTTCAGCTAACTGAAATATTGATAATAAAATAATATTTTGATCCAATATATGCCTTTTTAAATAAAGATATATTTCTGTATTGCTCTCTATTTTCAATACAAAATATTGTTTCAACATTTTGCTATACATATCTAATTCACTATCTAACGGGTCAATCAGATAATAAAGTTAATAATATAAGTTAATAAAGATAATAAAATCATGAAACGGGCAGTTAAGGCCAGATTTATCTTTAACTACTATTTATATCTTGTAAATTATTTACATATCTTTAAAATGCAAAGAAATTATTTAGCCTTTTATTTAGTGTATGTTTTATGATGTAATATAATTGAGTTTTATCTTTTATATACAACTCCAGGAAAATTTCGATTTTTCGTTCAAAAGAAACACATGCGGGATAATTTTTCAAATGTCGTTCTACAACGACATTTTGTAAAACGACATTTGAAAATTATCCCGCATGTGTTTCTTTTGAACGAAAAATTAAAATTTATTTTAAGGAGAAATAACGATTATTTCTAACCTTAGGGATGAAGTATGAAAGGATGAATTGTGGAGTGTAATGATAAACGGAAAAATAAAGTGTTTCGTTTATAAATACTCTTCACAATTCATCCTTTCATACCTTATCCCTAAGTTTAGAAATAATCGTTATTTCTCCTTAAAATATTTTTTTTTTCGTTCAAAAGAAACACATGCGGGATAATTTCAAATATCGTTTTACAATCACAAGCCGCATTATATGGTAACATTTTATTTAAAAGTGCTTACTTGTTTTGACTTGTTTTAAATTAACGATAAGATGTAAATATATGTTTTAAAATAAATTTAAGAAATAAATATGGAGATATGGTGGTATTGCACTGTGATAACAAAAAATATTAAAATATAAACGTTACCTGCGGTATATTCACACACATGATAGATATTCACTCTAATTCACATCCAAAACCTATATAATAATTTTACACGTAGTTTGTTTACACGATGAATGTTAGTTTGTGTACACTATAAATGTTTTTAAAAGGTCAGATTATCCAATCGCCGTGAAACTTTAAGAAGTTATTTACTATACTACTGGGAAGGTTTCTGGTGTGAATTTGATTTGAAATAAATATTCGTTGCAATTTTATTTGCAAATTTTCTACTTTCACTCGCACATCCAAAACCTATGTTTTCAACCACTGTGAAAAGATAAAAATAGGTCTTTATTTATTCAAAAGATGTTAGTTTCACAAAAACTAAATTTTTTGCAATAAAATGTATATTAAAATGTTATTTTATTTATTTAACAGTTGCAAAAACACGCCATATTCACAATTAGGATAATTGCGTGTAAATCTGAAATTATATACAAATCAAATCATCGTGAAATTAACATAATTAAACATTGAGAAGCACGCAAATTACACATTCGATCTCGAATTTTGCATATAGTAATTAGAAATATGTACAGTCAACAATTTCGCCTTGAATATACAAGCTGCAGAATCTATTAAACTTGGTGTATTGGTTTTTATTGTGTAAACAACTTGTTTTGTATTAGTCAGGTAAAGTTGGTTTTCTTCCCTTAGATCAGAAGTTAACGGACAGTTTATCAGGAGGTGTTCAGGGTTTTGTTTTTCGTTTCCACCAGTGCACGCAGGTGAGCCAATTTTGCCAATTCTAAACAAATATGTGTTGAAGTCACCATGTCCAGTAAAATATTGAACGTTATAAAAATGTTATCCAAACAGAATATTGTATGCAAAATAGTAAAAAAGTGGAATTACATTGGGATCATGTGGTTAAATTTGAAAAAAGCATCTCATTAACATGTAACTAAAAGTTGCTTATTAGCTTTTCTTGATTCATCAAGAAAGAGTATTTTTCCAATTCTGAAATAATTAAAAATCAAGATCATCAACATCCTGAGCCTCGAGACCCGTGTCATCAACTGTCACCTGTCCCATACTCCTGAAGAACGGAATCTTCAACAGCCGGTCATCGCAGAGGAAGCCATCAGGGAAGATGCGTGGATCCTCGACAACTTCAACATCTCTGAGTAGTCTTCGAGCGACATCGAGTCTGAGCCGTGGAAGTCTTCGCGGAACTCCTGTACTGAACCGCCCTTGTCAACACCGTCACAATTTTAAATTATGATGCATTAACGCGCCATCTGTTATCAAAATTCGAAACTATTATAGACGCGTATGATTCTTTTTAAAAAATAAACAATTACTACTGTCCTTACTGCTATGAAAAAATTTAATGGGAGGGCCTGGTTCATCAGTGGTGAACCCTCCCAGCGGTTTCGCTAGTTTAATCTACCATACCGCTGTTATATTACATTTTTCGAACTTCCTTTGGCATTTAAAAAAAAAAGAATCATACGCGTCTATAATAGTTTCTAATTTTGACAATTTTCAATATAGAGTAAAAGTATAAGGAAAAAGTATATTTCAAAAGCCATTTTAATCTTTAGCTTTCTGGTACGAACGCCCTTCTACAGGAGAAAACCTGGTATAACGCAGCACACCTGCCTACGAGGGTTGCCAGTTACAGAAGCCGGATAGACGCAGCCAGTCTGGATAGAATTCTAACACCAACAAAACTCTCCGGATACGTCACCCGTTACTGGACACTCAAATACCACTGTTCGAACCATTCAAACAGTTTATTTCAGTATTATTATTGAAAATATAACTTCAGTTTTGATATCAAACCATGATTTCAAACCACTACATCACATTTTTTAATGTTGATTGATATAATTTGAGCAAAGAGCCTTCAAATGCAGGGTTTTTCAAAATCTATAATTGAAAAGTCTGATATAATACTGTAGGCGCCATCCCGACCAGAGAGCCACAGATAAACAGATTATAAACGCACAGAATATAGAATCCGAGCTCCCCAGTAGAAGGAATACCCGGAAGACGACGGTACTCTCTGTTATATTTGTTGTTCACTATTATGATTTTGTTCTAATAAACACTACTAAATTATTTCATTGGATCCTCTCTTTCTTTTTCCCAGTAAGAAACGCCTACGGAAGCCAACAGAAATTCAGAAGTGGGATAGTCCTGAAGAAAATTGAAGATTCACTGGAATAATTTGGAAACGAGAAGGACGTGGCGCGGTGACCGATCAACGTAAGAGGAGTTGCATGGTATGTACGAAATTTAATTACCTATTCCTAAAAGTATTATTACAAGTCACCTCGGTAAAATATTATTGCAAAATCATCTCGATAAGAAAGTATTTTAAAGTAAGCATTTTAAAGTAAAGTGAAGTATTTTAAAGTAAGCATTTTAAAGTAAAGCGAAGTATTTTAAAGTGAAGTATTTTAAAGAAAGTATTTTAAAGTAAAGTGAAGTATTTTAAAGTAAGCATTTTAAAGTAAAGTGAAGTATTTTAAAGTGAAGTATTTTAAAGAAAGTATTTTAAAGTAAAGTGAAGTATTTTAAAGTAAGCATTTTAAAGTAAAGTGAAGTATTTTAAAGTGAAGTATTTTAAAGAAAGTATTTTAAAGAAAGCATTTTAAAGTAAAGTGAAGTATTTTAAAGAAAGTATTTTAAAGTAAAGTGAAGTATTTTAAAGTAAAGTACAGTATTCTAAAGAAAGTATTTTAAAGTAAAGTAAAGTATTCTAAAGAAAGTATTTTTAAAGTAAATTGAAGAAACAAATAAAAAGTATTATCGCAAAGTATCGCGGTAAAAAGAAAAAAAAAGTATTGTCTCAAAATTACCAAAGAAAAGTTGATTTCGTTTAAAGAAATAATTGAAACAGTACGTATCTGGCTTAGTCAGTTTTATTTGTTTATTTAAAAAAAAAACTTTGCCTTGTTTATTTTTCCTTTTGAAAAACATGACTTACTTAGCGAAAGTAAGGAAATGCGATTTGAGCAAGTTGGGCGTATGAACTCGGCGAGGTAGTACCGCCAGAGAGCAGGATCGTCGACTTAAAACGCCTTATCCTGAATAGTCAATCTTACGAAGAAGAATTCGCAAAGCAACTGTTGGAGACTCTGATCGAGGAACGGGAACAAACAGAACGAGCAGAACGGGAGCGAATGGAACAAACAGCACAAACAGAGCAAGCAGAACGTATAGAACGGGAACGAATCGAGGATCGGAAACGAATCGAGGATCGGGAACGAATCGAACGAAAAGAACAAATGGTAATGGAATTCGAGCTTGAGAAGCTGCGCATCCAGACTACACGCGGAAACAACGATACGTCTCGAAGTACCAGCAATGACGCACATTACGAGATACGTAAACTGATGCCCAAGTACGAGTCGAAGGACAATGATTTGAGTTTTTACCTAATTCTTTTCGAAAGACAGGCAAAGCGACTAGGATTGGATGAAGACCAATGGGCGTTCAGCCTCCTAGGATTGCTACCTTACGAAATGACTCAATTAATCGCTCGGGAAACAGAAGAACAAAGCGGCGATTATAGGTTCGTGAAAAGGTTGCTCCTAAAACGGTACAAGTTGAGCCCCGAACAATTCAGACAAAAATTCGAGAAGCACGAGAGATCTCAAAAGGGTTCCTGGAGAGACTTCGCTTTCGAATTGCGAGGATATTTCAACGAATGGATCGAAGGAATGAACGTGGAAAATTTCGACGCCCTAAAGGATTTGTCCGTCACTAACCAACTAAAGAAAAAAGTTCCAAATGTGCTGCGTAATCATCTCATTGACGATTGGACCAAGTTAAACAACCCAGATGAGTTGGCGGATAAACTGGACGAGTACGAAAATGTTCGCACCGAGATGGGACCTCCGCATTGGAATGCGAAACACCTCATACCACCGTCGTTTCAGCAGAAATCTGCGAGATTCCCCAACCAAAGCGAAGTTAAAGAGACTAAACAAGGAACGAATGTTTCGGGTCAAGACGCTGCAAGGAACGAAATCAGTGAAACGTACCCTAACACCTTGAGGAGAATGGTCAACCGTGCAATCAGAAACGACAAGGGAGAACCGAAGTGCTTCAACTGCAATCAGTTTGGACACATTGCCAGAGACTGCCCAGCACCCAGGACTACGTTGACATGCCGAGGATGCGGTCAAACGGGACACAAGGAAAGGAATTGCACAAGACCCAAAGAAGGACTAAAAGTAGCCAACCTGGAAGTCGAAGGACTGGAGACTGTCCCGCCAGATGTATATTTGAAGGATGTCAAGATCGACAACAAGGAAACCGTGAAGGCAATGATAGACACCGGGGAGCAGCAGTTGTCTAATGAGAGAATCGGTCGCAAGGAGGATCAGCGTCGACATCGAACCAGACTCGACTAGTCTGTACGGCATCGGTAACCAGACTGCACCAGCTGCCAGGACCGTTGGGAAGACGACAGTCGACCTGGAGATTGATGGCATCGTCGGAAGGGAAATCACTGTATTCATTGTCAACGATGATGCCCAACCCTATGACCTATTAATTGGAAGAACATGGACAGATCTGCCCTACGTATCCTTCGCCAGAATTGGTAAAAACTTGCATATTGGCTATTCATCCGAATTTCCGTTTGCTAATCTGCAAGAAGAAATCAAGTCGCGTCGCATCGAACTGAGAGCAACCGAAACTGTTCAGTTGGAGAGCGACTCCATTAACTTTACAAGTGCAATCACAGACGAGGTAAAGGACGGATATGTATTGTTCACAGGAGTAGATGACGCCTGTGTCGATTCCCTATTGGAAGTGGTCGACGGAAAGACGACCGTACCCATCATCTCAGCTGGCAAGGGCAAGTTGAGAGTAAGGAAGAACCAATGTGTAGGGCGAGTTGAACTACTGAACCTTGATGATATTGTTGTTAACCTGGACGTCGCAGAGGATTCGTTTCAGACTAAAAATGAAGAGAAGAGGGAAGGACAAGACCAAATGAAACGTAAGCGCCCCATACTGCCTGAGGACATCAACGTCAATCATTCTCTGACTTCGAAAGAGAGACAAGAAATCCTAGATGTAGTAAACGAGTATAGAGACTGTTTCGCTCTTGGCATGGAGGAATTAGGGTGCACCGATGTCACCAAGATGGACATTAAGGAGGTTGATGGAAGCAAGCCAGTCTGTCTGAGACCGTATAAGACGACTGCAAGTGAACGCGAAGCAATCAGGGAGATTGTCAGAGAGTGGAAGGACAATGGAATAGTCACGGAAACTAGATCACCCTACGCTAGTCCCGTCCTACTTGTGAGGAAGAAAACTGGAGATCATCGTCTGGTGGTAGATTATAGGAGACTCAACATTCAAACAGTTAAGGACAAGTTCCCATTACCAAGGATAGACGACCTTCTGGAAGGCCTAAGGAATGCGAAATTCTTCACCACTCTGGATCTGGCGCATGGATATCTGCAGATACCACTGACCGATAAGGCAAAATTAAAGACAGCATTCATCACCCCAGATGATACAGGTCAATTCGAAAGGATGATTTTTGGACTCGCCAACGCACCAGCTGAATTCCAAAGACTGATGCACACTGTCCTAGGTCCGCTGCTGAACAAGAAGGCATTCTGCTATCTCGACGACGTGATTATCCCGGCAAAGGATTGGCGGGAGATGATCGAAAGGTTGAGGGAAGTCCTCGAAAGAATAAGATCAGCGAAGTTGACACTGAAACCCTCCAAATGTGAGTTCGGAAGGAGGGAAGTTGAGTTCTTAGGGTATGTCATCAGTACAGGCGGACTTAAGCCAGGCCCAAGAAAGATCAAGGCGATAGAAGAATTTCCAGAACCCAAGAATGTCCACGACATACGACGCTTTCTGGGACTGACGAACTTCTTCAGACGATTTGTAAAGGACTTCGCGAGGAAAGCAGAACCGCTAAGCAGACTTACGAAGAAAGGTTCACAATTTGAATGGAAGGAAGAACAGCGAAGGTCATTTGGAGGACTACGAAAGGATCTGGTCGAATATCCGGTACTAGCTCATTACAACCCTGAACTCAAGACAGAAGTACATTGCGATGCGAGTGCTGAGGGATTAGCAGGAATGGTGCTACAGATGGACCAAGACTGCAAATGGCGCTTGGTCTACTGTGTGAGCAAGAAGACAACAGAGGCCGAGAGGATGTACCACTCAAGCAAATTGGAGCTGATGGCGATAGTGTGGACCTTGGATCGACTACGTCAGTTCCTCGTAGGAATCAAGTTTACAGTGGTTACAGATTGCCAAGCACTGGTCTACATGAACGCGAAGAAGACTACAAATCCTCAGATAGCGCGATGGTACAATCTGATTCAGGAATACGATTTCGAAATTCGACATAAACCAGGGAGAAGATGGCCCACGTAGACGGAATGAGTAGAGCTCCAGTCGACGACCCTAGAGACACGATGGAGGAAATCGTGGAGAAAAACCTTGAAGTGTGCCTCACAATCACACTGGAAGAACAAATCTTGATGATTCAGCATTCCGACCCTGAATTGAGAGACCTGATCCAGATCTTTCGAAAGGACCCGTGTGATAGGACAGTAGGAGAACAAAATAGAATTAACGACTACAGCTACAGAAGAAAGTCCGGACGAGGAGCCAGAAGTAGAAGATACCCCCCGACGCAACCCACGACGTTCCTGCAACGCAAGGTTCAATCGAGGACGATTGAAATCCAGGAATGGCCGAATGTAGGCGCCATCCCGACCAGAGAGCCACAGATAAACAGATTATAAACGCACAGAATATAGAATCCGAGCTCCCCAGTAGAAGGAATACCCGGAAGACGACGGTACTCTCTGTTATATTTGTTGTTCACTATTATGATTTTGTTCTAATAAACACTACTAAATTATTTCATTGGATCCTCTCTTTCTTTTTCCCAGTAAGAAACGCCTACGGAAGCCAACAATACCTTTCAGTTGACATCACACGCTTCGTATAATTGAGAATGTAGGACATAATGTCTACTTCCTCTAAATTCCTTCATTTAAAAAAGTTATTGAGGGCGCTCTCCAGCAGAAGATTGTAGCTTCCCAAACGATTTCCGATATAGTCGCTACTTAATTAGAGGTTTGGGCGATCGGCTGCTAAAAAAAAGAGGATCTATTCAAAGTTGGCCTCAATGATAAAATCGTTAAGTGTTCGAAGAGGTGAAAATGCCTGGTGAAAATTGATTCTGTCTCTTCTTGTTTTCTTTAAAAAACTTTCTTTCTCGAATATCCGCTTGGGATGTTTTTCTTTCCCTTCTAATCGAGAGGATCTTTTTTATCCTAAAGTATACTAATACTTGGAGATCTTTTTCCTCATAAAAAAAATAGATGGAAATGTTATTCATGTAATTACCTTTATAAACTGCTATTAATATGTGCATGTCATAATATTTAGAAATATATAAATAAAATGGCCTGTGTGGGAGTACAAGGAAAGATAGCCGGGTTAAAACAACCCCCTTGGTAAACAAGTGTCAAGTCTTCATTCTCCCCCTAAGGGATTTATCTTACTTAAATCGGTTTAAAACCGGCTGGATGTGATGATCAAGGGTCAGTTCTCACCGAGGTGGACTCGACGGCAGTTGTTTTAGGGGTTGTTCTGGGACCTTCAGTCTTTCCTCTCCGATCTATTTCCTCACTGGACCTCTGGATCCTGTGTGTCCTTACCACCCATCACTCAACCACCACGACTGCTTCTAACCCACATGCCACACTACCTTCATCCAACAGCATAAACTATATTACTACATACATTTTATTTTTATTTCAACACACAAAACGCGATATCCCGGCTAGGGATAATTGCGTCGATTTACATTTTTTTAAAACAAAAACAGTTATAAACATATTATACAACAAAAAGTAATCGAAATAAAAAGAGATACAATAATATATATTAGAAACTTGAGCCTTTCAGGTTGAAATAAAATCATAAATATATTTACAAAAATAGCTAAATCTATGATAATTCTCTCTGCTATTTACAAATTGATATAGATCTACAACATTATTTATTGTCTGTTGTCTAGCGGTGAAGAAGAGTGGGCATTCCAGCAGTAGGTGTCTCGAGTCCTGGAACTATATACATGTTGTATGAAAAAGTGAAACTTGTATATGCTTATTATTTTACTTTGTTTTATAAATGAATCGATGTTGGTTCCATATGCTTGAATTGAACATCACACCTTACTCCTATATATTCTATTGCTTAAAGGGAACAAAACAAAAAAACTACAATTCCAAAATGATTTGATAACTAAGAAAAAAAACAATTTCAAAAATAATGATAATAAAAAAATTGAATATGTCTGCCAGAAGAATGCTTCTATGAATTAAAAAATTATAATAATTACAAAATGAACTTATAAACTTCAAACACATATGTTTTTATACTGAGAGTGCATGTATCTTATATTCAATTTGAATTTGAAAAAGGTTATCTTAGGTGTGTGTGTGTGTGTTCACTTTCACGGAGCTCCGTACAGTCCAGTTGTGTACTCCGCTGACACTCAGCTGGAGATGTTGAATACCGTTTTGAATCAGAATTACACGACTTTGGTGAACAGAAAGCGTTCTTCTACCTCAGGTGAGCATCAAAACTCAATTTTCTCGAACGACACAAGAAGATCTTCAATACCTTCAATCAATCCAAATGTTACCACACAGTCATAACCTCGCACCATCAGATTAGTACTCGTTCAATGTCCCATTTACTTCCCAGGATGGCACTTCAATGGCCAGATTGAGTTTATAGTTGAGGATAAAAATTCTTTGCTTCGAATAATCAGAACTGGTATCACCGCGGGATCGACAAACTGGCAGAAAGATGGCTGAAGACGATACAACACGTTGCCCTATGCTTTGAATGTTAGGTATAACTCTTCACAAAGTTATGTGTTATGAATAAAGTGTCAAAATCATTCGGTTTACTTTCTGTAGTTGCGAACATCATGCGATTTGTCAGGTAAATTGTTCTTCAAATGGCTAAAGAGTAAAACGCTTCTTTTTTCCTCATTCGGCCAATTGAAAAGAACACGAAACCTCGCCTTTTTTTAGTGAATGAAAGAAACAATATATATCTCTTTATTTAATAAATATTCCAATATCTACTGACAATGTTCCTAGTTGAATATTATCGCATTACTTGTTTCTATATATAATTGCTTAATCATAAATATATAATTTCATATAGCTTTTTAACAGGATATGTATATGGGTATTCAAATGATGAGAACTTGTGTTAAAAATATATTTTTTTTTATTAAGTGATGAATCATTAGAGACGGGAGGCAGAGGAGAGGGTGGGAGGATTGAAGTGCACTCACTCTTCTACGAGCCATGTTGGGGAGCTAGGGAATGTTGTTGGGGCAATGGCTCGCTAGAGTAGGGGACGGTAAAGATGAACTGGGTTATAAAAATGAATTCTTGCTATGTTGGGGACTATGGGATGGAGGAGAGAAGGACACTCTTGAACGTGCCATGTTGGGGGCTAGAACATGTTGTTGGGGGCAATGGCACGCTAGAGAGGGGAAGGGTGGGGAAAAGATGGTGGAAGAATGAGGTGCGCTATTGTGTGAGCCACATTGGGAGGTAGGGAATGTTGTTGGGGGAATGGCTCGCTATAGTGGGGGAGGGAGGCGGTTAGCTGGAGAATGAACTGAACTGCTCTACGTGCCATTTTGGGAGCTAGAGCATGTTGTTGGGGACAATGGCACGTTAGAGTGGGGGACGGTGAAGATGAACTAGATTATTGAAATGCACTCTTGCTATGTTGGGGACTATGGAATGGAGGAGAGAGGACACTCTTCAACGTGCCATGTTGGGGCTAGATCATGTTGTTGGGGGCAATGGCACGCTAAAGTGGGGGACGTTGAATATGAACTAGATTATTGAAATGCACTCTTGCTATGTTGGGGACTATGGGATGGAGGAGAGAAGGACACTCTTGTACGTGCCATGTTGGGACTAGATCATGTTGTTGGGGGCAATGACACGCTAGAGAAGAGGACAGTGGTGGAGGGAGGCTGGAGAAATCAAGTGCATTCTTATTCAGGAAGGATCGGTGTGTTGTTCATATCTTGGGGCATTGTTCAAATAAAAAGCACGTAGTTATTGTGGAGGCCTGGAAGTTCCAAATTTGCACAGCGATGTTACTTGCTGACATGAACAGTCTGATCCCAGATGTTGTGGTTCCACGTGGACGCTCGATGGAAGGATAGTGAACGGCCATCTTGTTGGAGGCTCAGCGTCTCGTGCTGGTGTCGGTGGCTGGCTATCGGTGAGGGACAGTGGATGTCTTGTGAGGTGTTGGGTTCGTGTTGGTTGAACGCTGTTCTTGGAACTGCCTCCGCGAATATCATTCGCTGAACATCATTGAGCCGTGGTAGAAGCTCCGAGCTGGTGTCGGTGGAGGTGGCTGGCTAGCAGTGAGGGACGGTGGAAGTCTTGAGTGTCGTGGAAGATGCTCGGATAGCGTCCTTGGGACTGACGTCGTGGACTCTGGGATCTCCGAGCTGGTGTCGGTGGACGTGGCAGGCTAACGGTGAGGGACAGTGGAAGTCTTGAGTGTCGTGGAAGATGCTCGGACCCAGTCGCCTCTGGAACCTCCATCACAGTGTATGGACCTTGTACCGTGCTGGGGAGCAGTAGTGGGACTTTCTTGTTGTCCGGAAGATGACCGCTGGTCAGTTCACGCGGCCATTCTCGCCCCTATCTCCTCGATGATCCTTCTTTCCCGGGAGTCTTACCACTACTGCGCATGCTCATTCTTGCGTTGCCATGACATCACTTCTACTCCTAATATCAATTTAGAACCCACACGAAAGATATATTTTCTTGTATTGAATATTAAAGTTACTTTTCACATTAATATATTCTTCTGTGTGACTCTAATATTGTATTGGGCTGTTTTCTTTTATTTTAGGTACTGAAGATAAACTCGTAGAGAAAATATATAGTTTACAATTGCAGTAAGGGCAGTAGAAAATTGTTTTATTTAGAAAAGAAACCTATGCGGTATCAATAACTTACATTTCAAATACATAAAGATATTCAATTTAAAAAAGGCATATATTGGATCGAAATATAATTTATTTATCAATATTTCAGTTGGCTGAACGCCAACCTTTATCAAGGTATTATAACATATTAATGTGTAATACAATATAATGCGGTTTATGATTGTAGAACGACAACTGAAAATTATCCCTCATGTGTTTCTTTTGAACGAAAAATCGAAATTTTAAGGAGAAATAATCATTACTCTTCACAATTCATCCTTTCATACTTCATCCCTAAGGTTAAAAATAATTGTCATTTCTCCTTAAAATAATTTCGATTTTTCGTTCAAAAGAAACACATGCGGGATAATTTTCAAATGTCGTTCTACAATATTAATGTGTGTCAACAACAAATTCAGCGCCACATAACGTCAATAGAATTAATATGTTATAATATCTTGAAAAAGGTTGGCGTTCAGCCAACTGAAATATTTTGATAATAAAATAATATTTTGATCCAATATATGCCTTTTTAAATAAAGATATATTTCTGTATTGCTTTCTATTTTCAATACAAAATATTGTTTCAATATTTTGCTATACATATTTAATTCACTACCTAACGGATCAATCAGATAATAAAGATAAAATCGAAAATTTGAATATGCTAATGAAGTTATATAAAAACCAACACTGATCTTGTTGGGTCTTGATTAATTTGGAATGGCTCACTAAAACCTTTACGTCCAGTCTGATCCCCCCTTTTAGCAGAAAAAGAGTAAATTAATTTTGCTCTAATTGCAAGAGGGATCGTCTTAGGAATCTTTTAACTTAAGAGAGACAATTTTATCGGGTAAATATCTTATTTAAATCTTTTTAAAATCATAAATATAATTGGATACTTGTACATTGAATGTGGCAAATGTAAAGGATGTCTTTGAATTTTTTGTGTGTATTCTAACTTTAAATACACTTACTGTCCATTTCACGATTCAATCAAATGATTCTAGTAAATAAAATCGAATTTAAATGGCTTAAAGTAATTTTTCCAAATTCTTCGTTATTCAACAAAAATACTCCTGAAAATTTTGAACTATTTTTGACGCTTATGATTCCTTTTTTTTTTTAATAAATCAATTTTCTATTGCCATTACTGCAATAATAAAATAATGGGAGGGCAGAGCTCATTAGTGGTGAACCCTCCCAGCGGTTTCGCCAGTTTAATCTACCGCTGTGAGGGTTCAACACTGATTAGACAGGCCCTACCATTATTTATCATTGAGGTAAGGGCAGTAGAAAATTCGTTTATTTAAAAAATAAAAAAGAATCATAAGCGTCAAAAATAGTTCAAAATTTCCATAACAGATGGCGCGCTAATGCATTATAAAGAGACCCCTTTTAATTACAAAGTCATTTGGTCCAAACCTCCGTCTTATTGCTTGAACTACAACAGAAAAAAACGATCATGAAGATATATAAATAATGACAAAACGGCTTCTCCAAGGGTGAGTGTTCTATCCTTATAGGTTGGGAGGTAGCCAAGAGTGAGGTGTCGAGGCTGAGGCAAAGACGGACTCCAGTAATCTCTTTTATTAGCTAAATTGACTGAATACTGGTAGCTAAAAACTGTCGCTATTTATATACAAAATTATATCAAAAGCATTATGAAAAACAGGACATTTGCATATCCATAATTAATATGCAAATACACTACAGTGAGTTTCTTGTTTTTTTATATTCATCTCAAGCTTTCCGGTATCACACAAACCTTTCTTTCTCTTTCTACATGAGTAAATAATAAAATAAATCTTAATCTTTAATATTTATATATTGTATTACATATTGTGAGGGGGTCGGTGGAAGGATGGTCTAAACCGTTGGTTTTCGACCGCTACGACCCGGGTTCGATTCCCGCATTGGGCACTTTTTTCTGGAAAAAAAATGCCCCAATGGCTCCCGATTCTTGTAAAAGTCTAACCACACCAGCGAGTGCAAGTAACCAAACGGGGCTCTAGCACATTTGTAAGTGCAAATTCGAACTGTTTTTCACATGTGTAGACATGTGGTGTACTTACAGTAAAAGCAGTCGCCTACTTCTACCCAACATGATTAGCATGGCCTGTACCACGTGTACAAGGGATAGGCAAAAAAATAAATAAATATTGTAATACCAAGTTGAAGCTTTACAGGGTCGTCAACCTTGGTTCTCCTCATTCTTGGTATTATACACGTTTCCATAGCGGGTTTCCATACTTAAATCAAATAAATAAAAGTAAATTACCTTTTAAAGTTATTGTGTTTATTTATTTGTTGTCTTCCTCGTAATTCGTGATCCGCAGTCTTCCTCTAGATCCTCTCTCTCTCTCCAACGGAGATATCTTTATTCACGGGGCTGCTAACCAAAATGAATGATTTATGAGCCCCGATGGATGCATAAAGCGGAATATATACAAAGCACCATATATATTGTACTTTTGGAGGGGCCTGAGGATGGGTGGCCAGGGGATCATCGCCGGGTGAGGCCAGAAGAGCCGGGATGTAAAGGAGGATCAGTGATCTCCAATAAACAATCAAGATATATGTACAATAACAATATTACAAAAGGAATGATACCCTTGTATATAATATGTTTTAAAAATATATTAAATATCATAGAATATTCTGAATAAATGTAAGGCGCATAAAAATTGATGCAACAATATATTGAAAAATAAGCTCCTCGTGTAATCTTTTATTCGTATATATTTAAACAAAAGCTACTGAGTTCAGGTAGCCGAAAATATATATTTACAATGTTTTATAAATTGTGTATAGTAACTATTACCATTTGTATTTAGTATTTGTATTTTGAGATATCAGCATGTTCAAGATGTGAGCATTCAACACAAAGCTTATAGTGGATACAAATTCATTTTGCCCTATGGTTTAAAATATATAAAGGTTAACAAATAACAGAGTCTTTATAAATATAAACGCTGATATTGTTAGAAGTTTCAAATGTCTATCTTTTTCCAAAATAAGAGAAATAGAGAATTCTTCAAGAGCAGCTAACAATACGATTAAAAGTCTTCCGTACATATAAAGTTGAAAATGAAATGGCGTCGCGCATGCGCCTCACTACCAGAGGATGAATTGTTATTGCCGATAGCATTAAATGGTCAGACTGGGAAAACTTATTTAATCGATATATATAGAAACTTCCTTCATTCGAAATTATTCTCCATATGTAAATTTGAGGTAGTATTACATTTTAAGTTGTGGTTTAGCTCTGTAGTATTGAAATCTACAACAAATTCACCATCTCATAGTACAGTTATATTGATATGCTTCTAGTAGCGTGTTCTATCGATTAGAAATGTCAACTCTTTATGACACCTCTGTTTAAATAAAACAATTCCCTACTATAATATAATATAATGCGGCTTGTGATTGTAAAACGACATTTGAAAATCGTTGAAAAGAAACACATGCGGGATAATTTTTAAAAGTCGTTTTACAATCACAAGCCGCATTATATTGTATTGTATTATAAATTACTCTCTATGTATTATTTACGAACGGAAAAATATGTTCAGGGTAGCCTAGTGGACATGGCATCTGCCCGGTAAGCGGAACCCTGTGGGTTCGATTCCCATCCCTGGAACTTTTATTTTTCCGTTTATCATTATTCTTCACAATTCACCCTTTCATGCCTCATCCAAAAGGTTAGAAATAGTCGTTATTTCTCCTTGGAATAAACTTTGATTTATCGTGAAAAGAAACACATGCGGGATAGTATTTCAAATGTCGTTTTACAATTCCCTACTATAGCCCTTCAATGATAAGAATAATGAGAGGGCCTGACTCATCCATGGTGAACCCTCACAGTGGTTTCGTCAGTTTATTCAACTGATGAGCCGAGCCCTCAATTATTCTTATCATTACAGTAGGTGGAAAAAATTGTTTCATTCAAAAACAGAAACATATACTTACTATAAACAACACTTGAAGTTACACCGCATGAGTTTCTTTTCAATGAAAAATCAAAATTTATTTCAAAGTGAAATATTGACTATTTCTAACCTTTTTGGATGAGGTATGAAAGGGTGAATTATGAAGAGTAATGATGGACGGAAAAATAAAAGTGGGAATTCCCATCCCTGGACACTTTTTTTTTCCGTTCATCATTACTCTTCATAATTCACCCTTTCATACCTCATCCAAAAAGGTTAGAAATAGTCAATATTTCACCTTGAAATAAAATTTTGATTTTTCATTGTAAAGAAACTCATGCGGTGTAACTTCAAGTGTTGTTTTACAATCACAAGCCGCAGTGTATTATATATATATACTTATTATGAAAATTCGAAACTATTATAGACGCGTATGGATACTCCATTACAGTAAAGACACTAGAAATTGTTTATTTTTTAAAAGAATCATACGCGTCTATAATAGTTTCGTATTTTCATAACAGATGGCGCGCTAATTCATCATAATATACTTATTATATATAGTTTACCATTCCAATAACAGATGACATACTTATGTATCAGATTCTATTTATTATAAAATAGGAGGCTTTACCGATTGTATACATCATAGGTGTTGTTCAAATTTTGAATTAAATGGATTTTGTTTATTGTGTGTGTGTATATAATTTTAGACGTTTATTTTGACGGGACAGGCGACCCATGTCTCTTTAGATCAATTTCCTCCCGGCAAAATTTCCATCTACTCGTAAAGACGGCATCGAAGGAGGAGCTGAAAAAGATTTTAAAAAATGATTTTTGAAGTGCTTCGAAGATTGGAAAAACCGTTAGCACAAGTGTATAATATCTCATGGGGATTACTTTGAAGGGGGACAAAATAGGTATTCATGAATAAATAAATAATTTAAAAAAAAAAACACAAAAGTTGCGATACCTTTTGAACACACCTCGTATATATTCCGCTTTACGCGGCCATTGGGGCTCAAAAATCGTTTATTTTGGTTAGCAGCACCGTAAATAAATATATTTTCTCTCTCTTTTGTTGTTATTTAGTAATTTTCATTATAAGTATATCAGGGTGTAATTTAAATTTGCGTATTTATAGTTCATTGATTATTAACCTTATGTAAATTGATTTGTGAATATAATGTACTATTTTAGCCTTTTAATTTTATTAATTAAAATCTAAAATGGAGCAGCAGAATTCACCAGTGTGTCAGATAGAAAAGAATTAATTTCAATTTATTCATGGCATATTCAACATAGAAATTCAAAAACATAGACAAAAATTAATCGTCGATTAGGATTCACGCTGCAATCTGGTGTCTTCTGTCATTCTAGAATTGTCTTTGAAGGATCTTTTACATCTTAGAACAGGGGTCGATAAACTTTTGAGTAGGAAGAGTCAAAAATTACAATTTTCCAAATTTCAAAGTTTTTAAAGAGCTACACAATTTTTTCTTGCCAACAATAAATAGTACTTGCATAAATAATACTTGTGTATGGAACTATATACTAGGAGGGATATTTATAACCCAAGTTCCTGGAGCGCAGAGCACCAACTACCAGTACACTACCGTACAACTTTCTCTCTCCACGATACTAATTATTACAGATAACTTCATTAAATCAACTTCCATCATTGCTTAACATATTGTAAATAACTACCTTGTGGTTTCTTCTATCTTCTTTTATTGTTGCTTATTTGTTTAATGGATATGTTTATTCAATGCTCTTTTTCTTAATTGTTTATTTTCTTTTTGATATTTCTGTTATACCTACTCTACTACAATTATTGTAAATAGTTTCACGCAAAATTATCCAGATAGGATATAGCGTGTCTTGTTTGCTACTGGTATATAAATAAATAACTACTCAAAAAAATTCGTTTTACGGGTTTTACCCGAGTAAAGGTTGTTTAACGAATCTCTCGATAAAGTGAACATTTTTTCCCGGTCTCTTGAAAAATACTCGATAAGTTGAATAAAATCAATATTAATTTGTTCCCTCGGTAATTGGAAGTTAAAGGAATAGTATCTTGCCTTGGAATTGTATCATTATTCTTGTATGGATGTACCCGGCTTCGCCCGGGTTTTACCCGAGTAAAGGTTTGTCTAACGAATCTCTCGATAAAGTGAACATTTTTTCCCGGTCCCTTGAAAATACTCGATAAGTTGAATAAAATCAATATTAATTTGTTCCCTCGGTAATTGGAAGTTAAAGGAATAGTATCTTGCCTTGGAATTGTATCATTATTCTTGTATGGATGTACCCGGCTTCGCCCGGGTTTTACCCGAGTAAAGGTTTGTCTAACGAATCTCTCGATAAAGTGAACATTTTTTCCCGGTCCCTTGAAAAATACTCGATAAGTTGAATAAAATCAATATTAATTTGTTCCCTCGGTAATTGGAAGTTAAAGGAATAGTATCTTGCCTTGGAATTGTATCATTATTCTTGTATGGTTGTACCCGGCTTCGCCGGGTTTTACCCGAGTAAAGGTTTGTCTAACGAATCTCTCGATAAAGTGAACATTTTTTCCCGGTCCCTTGAAAAATACTCGATAAGTTGAATAAAATCAATATTAATTTGTTCCCTCGGTAATTGGAAGTTAAAGGAATAGTATCTTGCCTTGGAATTGTATCATTATTCTTGTATGGTTGTACCCGGCTTCGCCCGGGTTTTACCCGAGTAAAGGTTTGTCTAACGAATCTCTCGATAAAGTGAACATTTTTTCCCGGTCCCTTGAAAAATACTCGATAAGTTGAATAAAATCAATATTAATTTGTTCCCTCGGTAATTGGAAGTTAAAGGAATAGTATCTTGCCTTGGAATTGTATCATTATTCTTGTATGGATGTACCCGGCTTCGCCCGGGTTTTACCCGAGTAAAGGTTTGTCTAACAAATCTCTCGATAAAGTGAACATTTTTTCCCGGTCCCTTGAAAAATACTCGATAAGTTGAATAAAATCAATATTAATTGGTTCCCTCGGTAATTGGAAGTTAAAGGAATACTATCTTGCCTTGGAATTGTATCATTATTCTTGTCTCAAATAAATTGCCGTGTCATCCTGAATTTTGTCTTTCCTAATTTTCTACATTACAAAATCATCGTATCATCATGATAATATTTAGAGCAGATTGTTGAATTATAACAGATAAATTCGAATATTTAGGCAAAATAATTTAGAATTTTTAGGCGAAAAGTTATTTCAAAAATTTTATTTGCTAGAAACCTTCCCAGTACTATACTAAATAACTTCCCAAAGTTTCATGGCGTTCCAATGAGTGGTTTGGTCAGGCATAAAGGACAGACATACACACACACATTCATGTTTATATATATATAGATAATATTTTTTACAATATTTTTGCATTAATGTCATCTATGTGAAAATAGTAGAAAAGTGAAATTGTGCTGGGATCAGGTGGATAAATTGAGAAAAAGACATATTCTGATTGTGTGACTAAACATTGTGATGGTTTACGCCAATGGTGAAAGCCATCAGTAACTTTTAGTTGCATGATCCAGAGATGTCTTTTTATTATAAATGCTTTCATTTTAGGATTTAAATCCATAATATCGTGCTTTACACAATTAAATTATATAATCTTATTTGCGTATCTTATTTGCAACTGGTAAATAAATAAACTACTCGGTATAACTATATAAAGAGCCACAGCTTCACATCCAAAGAGCTGCATGTGGCTTACGTGACTCAGTTTGCCAACCCCTGCCTTAGTTCAGTCCAACTGGACACCTTCAGGTCCTCGACTAACAAAAAGAGTCTACTGCTATTCCCAAAGATCCAACCACTTCCCCGAGAACATTACAGCAAAGTCGAGACCGTCAGCTTGCACTTGCATTATAATTGACCCCAACACAATCTAATTTGTAATCGGAATGATTAATTGGAAAGTAATTAGCTTCTGTTAATTGCCATGTAATCCCCATTGTGACCGAGATGTTGTTGGAAATTGAAATAAATAATTAGCGACGGCTCTGTGCGACTCTGAGAAATGAAATGAAGATTGGAAGCCGATCTATAGAGTCAACCAGGGACAGATCTGTTGTTGTCGTTATATCCTCGAGTTAGGTCTCGAAAACATTCAGTATTTTGATTAATATGATGCACTAGCGCGCCATCTCTTATCAAAATTCGAAACTATTTTAAAAGGCGTAAGATTCTTTTTGAAATTAAACAATTTCTACTGCCCTTACTGCAATGGAAAATTAATGGGAGGGCCTGGCTCATCAGTGGTAAACCCTCCCAGCGGTTTCGCCAGTTTAATCTACCCTACCGCCATTATATTTATAATTGTATGTAATTCTACTGTCCTCAAAGCTTATGTCCATAGTTCATATAAAATACCCATTCCAAGAGTCTAGCTACAGTATCACTATAAAAGGAAGTTCCAAAAATGCAATATAACGGCGGTATGGTAGATTAAACTGGCGAAACCGCTGGGAGGGTTCACCACTGATGAGCCAGGCCCTCCCATTAATTTTCCTTTGCAGTAAGGGCAGTATAAATTGTTTAATTTCAAAAAGAATCTTACGCCTTTAAAATAGTTTCGAATTTTGATTTTGATTAATGTTACTTTGTACGGTTTACACACAAGAAATTACAAACTAGGGCCTAAATTAAAAGTAACTTAATACACAGAAAAGAGTACACTAAAAAGTACAACAATAACAAAAAGAAAACGTAAATAAAAACTCACAATTTGTTATACAGTAGAGGACACTCACGCTAGATGACACCTCTACAAAGGACAGATTTCACCTACGAAATTACCATTTTTACTATTTAGAAATCGAACTGCTATTTACATGTGTAGACATGTGGTGCACTTACAGTAAAAACATTCGCCTACTTCTACCCACCATAATTATCATGGCCTGTACCACGTGTACTAGGGATAAGTAAAAAAAAAACTATTTAGAAACTCTCCGGTAAGAGGACAATTCTCCCTAAAGGATACTTTGGCTCTGCAATTAGGTGTTGTCCTTTATAGGAAGGTTCTACTGTATATATATAAAACAGTACTTATCTTTTATTGCAGTGTTGATATCCGGACCGGGGTATCACAGGTATGCGGGGAGATCACCAGACACGGGTCAAACGCGCAGAGAACACTTTAAGCTTCTCCACACAACTCACTCTTGGGAGCCCCCTCGCATTATTTTATTTCATCTCAATTTACAGGTGTTACATTCGAGCACAGCTCGCGAGTCACCTTGTCCAGATTATTTACACATGGCGAGTTGTGATGCTGGAGTGGCCCCCGGAACCTTACAGGAGGGCAGTTGTTGGGTGTTTGGCTGTCAGCTAGCCATTGGGTCCAGGTCGTCGGATTCGGTGGCTGAGGTCACCTTGATTTTGAACAATTTCTTGTATAGTTGGATTTGATGATTTTTGAAATTGCGAGAATAATCTTGTCGCAGAGTCTTGATAAATCTCTTCTATATTAGGCTGGTTGAGATCTTCTTTGAGAATTTTGTTTGAAAGATTGAATGGGGCTCCTATAGTGGTTCGTAAGCAAATCCTCATGAAGGCATCTATTCTTTTTTTATCCGTAGGTGTGATATATTTGCCCCAGACAGGTAGTGCGTACGTGATGATGGGTAGAATACAGGTTTTGTACAACGTGAATTTATGCTTTGTTGTTAAATTGCTTTTAAAATTAAGCAGGCTTGATAGAGATATTTTGGCTATCTTTGCCTTTCTTATGGTGTTTTGGACATGTAGGTTAAATTTTAATTTCGAATCCAGAGTGACACCAAGATACTTGGCATGGTCGGCCCAACTAATAGTGCTTGAGTTTACTGTCAAGTTGGTTTGTGGCTTGAATTTTTTGTTATCTCTTGGGGGAAAAACTATTGCTTGAGTCTTAGTTGGGTTAATGTCTAGTTTCCACTCATCGCACCATTTGATTATGTTATTTAGGTAATTCTGAAGCTGAGTAACCAATAGGTTGACTGATTTAGAGTTAAATAAAATTGCTGTGTCATCTGCGAAGAGCTTAAGTTTACATTTAGAGTGCAGTGGGATGTCATTGATGTAAATATTGAAAAGGTAGGGTCCGAGGATAGAGCCTTGAGGTACTCCAGTCTGGATTGGCTTTGGTTCAGTTATAAAATTTCCTTGCTTGACTGAAAATGTCCTGCCCTGTAGATAATTCTGCATAAAATTGATAATGTCACTTGGAAACTGGTGTTTTGTGAGTTTCTTTATAAGGCCATTATGCCAAACTTTATCAAATGCTTTCGCAAAATCTAGAAAGACAGCACCTACCACTTCCTTGTGGGATCTTCTTATCTGGATGTAGTCCAGAACTGCAATGAGTTGGTGAGTTGTTGAATGCCCCCTTCTAAATCCGAATTGCTGCGGGATGATGAAGTTAGAGTTGTCCAAGTACATCTGAAGTCTACGTAAAATAATTCTTTCGTAAATTTTGCCGATGGTGGGGAGGAGGCTGATAGGTCTTAGATCTTCAGGGGATTTAGCGGATTTTTTTGGAATTGGAATTATGATAGCATGCTTCCAGACTTTGGGGTAGTAACACAAGTGCAGTGCGGCGTTGAATACTCCAGCTAGAAATACAATCCATTTGATGGGAAGATTCTTGGCCATTTGCGGAGTGATATTGTCATGGCCAGGAGCTTTGTGGTTAGTTAAGTATTTAATCACTTCTTTGACTTCATTTGGTGTCGTCATTGTGAGCATTTTTTCTACCTATGGTCCCCCATTATATACAAACATGGCCACATTCGTCCAATCAGAAGGCATGGCAGATCAGTTCGTTAGTCAAATACAAATAAACAACAAACTCTCCACCTAACTGATAAGCTCAAATTGCCTATATTGTCAAATAAATTTGACGATTTCACAAATTGTCTTGTGGAACAGATATCAACTAAACATTGATTTAACATGTTCCCTGATATTTAGCTAACCTATTTTCTTGATAAATCAAGAAAAGCCATCCACCAATTATATATGTGGCGACCACACTTTGCTTCAGCGAGCGCGAACTGGGACAAAGCTCCACTACACACACGGGCAGTGTAACGGCCTCGGCAACCGCGAGCGTCAACCTGACTACGCATGCGCGAACATCCAGACTCTGGCCACTCGCGCGGTAAACAAGAAGGCTTGATCCCAACGGCCGTTACTTCTTTTCTCTTTATATATTTCTGGCTTAAAATAAATTAATTTTAATTATAATTTTATCAGCGGTCTTTCCACAAGCCACACCAACACATCACGCAACCATCCCACAAAATATATATATAATTTTAAATGTATATTATATCAATTATAAAGTAATAACGTGCCACTATATATATGTGAAATAGAAATGTAAATCACAATGTTTCTTTTTACAAACGAAATAAATATCCTTACAAACAAACATTTGCTTTACAATTCTATTTCTTACGTATGCTATATATATTTTTAAAAGAGTTTAATGGAGAGATATTCCTTTAAATATAAATATTGAAATAATTTTATACGATGTTTCTTTCATTAAAGAAAAAGTTCAATTTGCAAATTATTAATTTGTTAATACATATTCGCGCAACAAAAAAAAAAGTATTAAATTTGATTAAGATAATTTTTGTGTAATATTTAATAAATTTAAATTCTATTTATTAGTAAGATGAAAATATATTTAAAAAACAATTCTTTAAAAGGTTGCCAATGTTTAAATAAAAAGAAAGAAAATTTAATTTTATGCTTTTCCTTATTGGCATTCTTGAATTGATATCAAAATATTCCCCATGTAGATTCGAAATTACAATCCACCTAATGAGGTGCAGTTTAAAAGCGAGAGTTGTTTTTTATCGCATATAAATATAATAACTCCGCGCTAAATTGTAACTATATTTTTTATCAAATATATAATTAAATAATATATAAATTGGCGAAGAAAAAGCAATTATTATGAATTATTTGTATCAATTCATTTATAATGCTAATTATACAATTCGCACTATTTTTCCAAACGGAATTCCTACACAGTTCCATCCAACTTTTATAGTCACTCAATTTGTCACATCACACGGAAAATTCTAACAATATTTGAATAGAAGATGTCTATCAGAAACACCAAATTGTTCCTACGGAGAAACTGAAAAAAAACTGCTCTTCACCTTATCTATGACTGTCTGAACTTTACAGAAGTGAGACATCGATTGTTTCCTGATCTAAATTATTTAACTCTCTTACATCAGCCACTTTGTAACTCCACCTTTACCGGTCCCAAGCCCGGATGAAAAAGGAGGAGGGGGAGCAGTAACAAGCTTGCTAAAAAA
The DNA here is from genome assembly GCA_030710605.1 of Cordylochernes scorpioides. Lineage (NCBI taxonomy): Eukaryota > Metazoa > Arthropoda > Arachnida > Pseudoscorpiones > Chernetidae > Cordylochernes > Cordylochernes scorpioides. Next base: position 18,283,440 of record CP092880.1, read on the forward strand.
CCTGGGTTCAGGAGGCCCGGCTGATAGTACCCTGTAAGGGCTCCTAATCCAGGGATAAAGAATGAGCAGCGTTTGTACTCCAAGTTAGGAGTGGCTGCGCATGGCATCTGTTCCTCATGTCAGAGGCGGCCATTTCTTTTGGAGCTAAGTCGGCCTGGCACTGAGTAGTGCTCCCAGTCTTAATGACAAAGGCAGATGCATCCTACTTCACCCAGTCATGATGGTTGTCAAACAGACACCATCAAGGGTCACAAACTTGATACCCTAATATGATTGAGTGGAGATAAGAAAGAATAAGAAGAAGAAAGCCACTTTGTCTATATAAATTTTAAGAACTCTGTCGATTAATACATGTAAATTGGTAAATATTTAATTCTAAGTTGTAATTTGTTTGTTGTTTTGTTTGTTTCCCCCGTAATAGGCGCATATATTTCAATACCACGCCTGGTTGATTAATAAATATATATAAATAAAAATAAATCATATATAGATTTTTCATATTTTTTAGATAGAAAATTATTAGATTTTGAATACAAGAATAGTTTGCCAATAATATGTAGTCGTTACATCTTGAAAACAAATACAATAAAATCATTTATAGATCACTATTTACGAACGGAAAAACATGTCCAGGGTAGCCTAGTTGCCATGGCATCTGCCCGGTAAGCAGAACACTGTGGGTTCAATTCCCATCCCTGGACACTTCATTTTTCCGTTTATCATTACTCTTCACAATTTATCCTTTCATACTTCATCCCTAAGGTTAGAAATGGCCGTTAGTTCTCCTTGAAATAAATTTTGATTTTTCGTTCAAAAGAAACACATGCGGGATAATTTTAAAATGTCGTTCTACAATCACAAGCCGCATTATATTGTATATATCACTATATTCACTTTAATTAAGCTCATAGAAATTAAAACTAATTAATTCTATAAAATAAACCCTTGTGTCAATATTAAGTAAAATTAATCATTCCTCCAGGGAAAAGCGTATTTTCAAAATATTTTTATTCTCTAGCTTTCGGGCACGGACGTCCTTCTACAGGAGAAAACCTGGTATAATGATTATGTAAAATAGTATCCGATTATATTGTTGCACCAGGTTGCGGCTTGGCAGACTCTTCAACCTTGATTCTCTCTTGTGCCGGGTCTTGTATCTTACCAGAGCGTGCTTCAACCATCCTATAAATTTATATAAGGGAATAATGAGATAACTTTAAGTAGCTTCCAGAATCCTTTATTTATTTCTCACATCAAAGAGAGCAGTGAAGTCACACAGTGTACCTAAATACAAATGATGATTCTATAATACATATATTCTGTTTAATAAAAAAATAAATATAAAATATAAATTTGAATTTAAAATATATGAATATTAATATTACAAATTAAAATAAAATAGGTTCATTAGCCATGATGTAACAATATTCAACTCGTGTTCTATTGGCGAATTATTATACCAGGTTTTCTCTTGTAGAAATGCGTCCGTACCCGAAAGCTAGAGAATAATAAAAATGTTTTGAAAAGATACTGAAGCGGTGCAGCAAAGAAGATGAAGAGAAGATGTGGGCAAAGCCGGTAAAGGTATGCAGGGGGTCCTTCCACAAGGAAGTGTTGATTGACAGATTCCAGAGGAGGGGTCGGCAGACAGATAGTCCAGCTGGTGCCGTAGTGAAGGAATGAGCCGAGAGAGCGGTCGGCCTGAAGGGGGTTTGTGCGCCGAGAGGTCATCGCAGTCTGGGGGAGAAGTCAGTCTGGGGACATTGAGATCTGCGGCAAGTAGAAGACGGCGGCGAGTTACCTCCGGGCGTGTGGATGATCCTTCAAGACGGTGCCAGGAGAGACTGACATCGGAGCAACCTACAAGGCGGTGTAGTCCAAGCTGCACATGTATAGTGTGGAGCGAAACGCTTCACCAGAGGACATATACGGCGCCAAAGATTCATCAGACGGGGAAGTGCAAAGCAAGTCCCACTGCTGTATTCCTTCTATTAAGTGAGATACAATAAAGCGCTAAAATTTAGCTGCAATCCCTTCGAATTCACATGTGTATCTTTGTGGCATCCTGAGTAGACAAAGTACACGAATAGCGTCTGGGTACGACGTAACAATACTTTTCTCTGGAGGAATGATTAATTTTACTCAAAACTAATTAATAATAACAATTTGAGAAGAATCTTTAAGATAGATCAAGTTATTTTAAGACCTAATAATTTTATAAAGAAATACCTCTGACTTGAGACGTGAAGGAAGAGATTAAATATTGGATTATTTATTTACATATTTACAAAAAGTTATCAGCCGGTCAAAAGTAAACAACAACAATGGATTAATATTGTCAAGCGGCTCAGCGGTTCCAACCACGAGTCCCCATGGGACGCCTGTCAATCGTCCCCGGACACCGGGTGTGAGGGGTTCGCGGAATTTGCCCGCCGGGTGGGGGGGGTGGGTTAAGCTGACATCCCTCATTAGGATTATCTTTTAACTTGGGGTAAGTTGTACTCCCTCTCTCCCCCTATAAATACCCCTTATAATTAATTATTTATTCCCAAATTTGCCCTTGCTTTATTTATCTCCGCGACAATATATTGTAAAGCTACACTATCTAGCGGTCGAATTAACAGAGTTTGCCCTCTAAAATATAATTCCAAATAAAATGAAAAATTTTATATAACATATATACTTACTGTGTATAATAAAAAGGCATATATTGGATTGAATAAAAGATTAATTGCCTATATTTCGGTTGGCTGAATGCCAACCTTTATCAAGGCATTACATTTTTTGTATACATTTTTACATTTTTTTAAATACAAAAATGTAATGCCTTAATAAAGGTTGGCGTTCAGCCAACCGAAATATTGGCAAATAAATCTTTTATTCAATCCAATATATTCCTTTTTATTATCTAATGATTTAAATATGGATTGCTCTATTTTCAGAAATATATATTTATCGTTTTGAAAATAGAGAAATCCATAAATAAATCTTTAATTAAAAAGGCATATATTGGATCAAAATACATTAATATGTTATAATACCTTGATAAAAGTTGGCGTTCAGCCAACTGAAATATTGGTCAATATTTAAATATATGTGGTATTATGCTATGCTGGGAAACCTTACTCTTGGGGTTGAAGATTGTTGAAGTGGTGGCGCAGTCGTGGTGTCTGAATGGTAAAGGTTTTCACACAAGGGAAATAAGCTAGGATACTTGATGGGTTGAAAATAAAAGGCAACTGGTTTGGAGGAAAGAAAGCTTGAGAAAGCGGAGCGATTTTGACTATTAACTATCGGATCACATGGTGATGATCGACTTGACTATGGGATGAATTGAGAGAGAGATCTCTAGAGCAGAGGTTACTTTGGTGAGAGCAAGTCGAAGACTCGATCCGAACTCGGTGGGAGCGAAGCGACTACTAACTATCCTAGGTTCTCGATTTAACACCAAGAGTTTTCTTCTTTCCCATTGGCGGGAAGCTGTCACGTGGGCTTTTTTCTATTGGTTGACCTACTTAGGTGTTGTTCCCTAATTGGTAGGAAGATGTCACATGGCCGTTGGCTATTGGTTGACTTACTTAGGTGTTATCTTCTAATTGGTCTTTACTGAGGTCTTTGTCGGAAGATATAACCGGCCTTGCCCAGGAAATACTGGTCGTTAAACTTAGTTTTTAGGATTTCCGGGGTCATAAGGTTGACTGTGACTTTATTAATAGTTGTGTTCTCTTCTAAGCCTACTTCCTAGGTTTTTCTCTAAGGCGTTCTATCCTCCAGTTACCTTTGTTCTTTTATTAAATCTTTTTAAAACATACATTGTACATACATAGTAGGTCGGAGGTGCATACAGTTATATACAAATTATGACATATATATATCGTATATTTTAAACTGTATAATAATGACACTTTTAGTATATGTCACATATACTAATTGGAATGTACACCGTTTCTGTTTGCTGCCACCCCCATATTTTGTATATATGCTATATCTTTATTGATAATACCTGTAAACCCCTATTTGTATGTAACACTAAAAATGTTGACGTCAAAATAAAGTTCCAAAGAGTGTTCGGTCAGCTGGTGGCAGGGACAGAGGGAAGGAAAAAGGCAACGCCCAGCCCATGTGGGCTCCCGAGGGACATTTTTATAGACGACCCCTGTAAACAGGACAGGTTTTGGCAGGGAGTCAGCAGATGTTCTAGGGTGTGGCCATCGGCAGGCGGCTCCTGTCTCACACACAGGCTCTCCCTTCATGTCTCGGTGATAAGCATCCAAGTTTGTGTCATGGCCTCTACCTCTGTCCCGTGGGCTGTCCCCGATCACTCTCGGTGCTAACATCTAGCCCTGCATCTGCTTCTTGTTGTCCGCGTGTGGGAAGAACATCAACACTCGCCTCACGTACACGACTTCCAACTTATCCATACGTCGGCAGGATCACATTTGCAACAATATTACATATATATTTTGAAAATAGAGCAATTAATAAATAAATCTTTAATTAAAAAGATATATATCATATAAATGATAGTTTGATCCAATATATGCCTTTTTAATTAAAATATATATTTATTATAAATATAAAAAGAGAGATTTTCTGTTGTATTTTGATTGTTATTTATATAGAATTATTAGCTGCTGCTTGATTTTGGTATACATGAGAATGTTACGATATTGTTTTGCAGTCGTGGGTATAATAAAATAGTTTTGATCAGATATTGCTTTATTTGAGCTAAGGAATATTTATGAAAAACATAATTTGGTAAAAGTACTGCCTGGCTTAAGGCGTAAGAATAAAAAATGAAAACTTATTTACATAATGTACAAAAGATTTGAGCCGGCCATCGGGGAAGAACAACAACGAGTTTTTATAGGGGAAGCATGACCTCTGGCGGTCGATTTAACAGAGTATTTGGATCTATGAAATATAATTTTAAATAGAATACTATTTTAATATAACATATATATATGTAATTGAGGAATTTATACACGTTAATTGAAAAATATATAAACCTCGTTATATACATATAATATATAATGTATCTTGAATTTCTAACACAACAAGAACCCCTTTCTGTTTTAAAAAAAGTGAAATTAGGAGTTCCATGTCCAAAACAGTAAACAGCAAATATAACAATTATAATCAACCTGCATAATTATCTTCAGTAAATTAAATTTAATTGCCATCTATCGTTAAAATTTTACACTTTTTTACACAAAATAGTTTTGGCGAAACCGCTGAGAGGGTTCACTACTGATGAGCCAAGCCCTCTCATTCAATAACTCATATCATAGCAGTAAGGTCTGTAGAGATAATATTTGATGCTATTTAAAAGAAGCGCATTGCCTGTAAATTTATTTGTGTAAAAAATTATCTTTAACACATATATATTTATTAGATAGTAGAAAGGTATATATTGGCTTGAATAAAAGATTTATTTGCTAATATTTCGGCTGGCTGAATGCCAACCTTTATTTATAGAGCAATCCATACACACACACACTTAAATCATTTGATAGTAAAAAGCCATATATTGGCTTGAATAAAAGATTTATTTGCCAATATTTCGGCTGGCTGAATGCCAACCTTTATTTATAGAGCAATTCATACACACACACACACACTTAAATCATTAGATAGTAAAAAGCCAGCCGAAATATTGTCAAACAATTTTTTTATTTAATCCAATATATGCCTTTTTACTATCTAATGATTTAAGTGTGGATTGCTCTATTTTCAGAACGTCTATATTTACTATTTTAAAATGAAATTTGCGAGTAAACTATTTATTCTATAAATTAAATAAAAAATAAAAGAGGGCACAAACTCACAAAAAGTTTTCTCTACAATAAACCTAATTAGGTTTTCTAAACTCAATGTAAAAAGAGGTTAGAAATCACGTTCTTTTAAATCTCTTTCTGTGGCCATGTCGGTTCTAGATAGGAAAAGTTAAAATGCCACTTTATCTTGAATACCTAGTACATGCTACACGATGCAAAGACTAAGAGATATGGATAATAAAGATACTTTAACAGGACATATATTACGATGCACTACCGCGCCATCTATTATGAAAATTCGAAACTATTTTAGGCGCGTAAGATTCTTTTTGAAATTAAATAATTTCTACTGCCCTTACTGCAATGGAAAAATTAATAGGAGGGCCTGATTCATCAGCGGTTTCGCCAGTTTAATCTACTATACCGCTGTTATATTGCATTTTTCGATCTTCCTTTTATAGTGATACTGTTGTTAGACTCTTGTAATGGGTATTTTAGATGAACTATGGACATAAGCTTTGAGGACAGTAGAATTACATACAATTATAAATATATAATATGCTTCGAGCAATCGCTCTTCCGCAAATATCAAATTAAGTCTTTTATTAGAACATTTATAATATGATGCACTAGCGCGCCATCTGTTATGAAAATTAGAAACTATTTTAGACGCGTAAGATTCTTTTTGAAATTAAACATGTCATAATTTGTATAATATCAAAGATGCATAATTTCTTTTCGCCAAAATAAGTATGTAAATATGTTAAGCTTGTGTTAAAATGTAAATATACACATCCATCCATCTATAAAAACTGTACAAAAATAAACGTGATAGACATCACGGGGGATTTCTAAGGCAAGTCTGCTCTGCTCAATTGGCTGGAACTATTTCTTGATAGCATGCATAACGCTTGTACCCTTCCATCACGACATATATATATATATTACCACGTGGAGAATTAGCAAAGACAAACTTCAGGATGACAAAGAAATTTATTTAAGGAAAGAACAAACTCTAAATGATAAACAAAAGATAAGCGAAGAGGGAATTTTACAGAGTAGTAAAATAATAAACATCATAAATGATACTCTGTTAAAAATAATAATAAATAGTTTGCTACAATATATTTTTTAAACTTCATAGAATTTTTTTTAATTAAAAATTTAAAAAAAAATTCACCTCTAGATTAATTTTTTCTATTTTGATTGAAGATTATCTGGTTCATTACCCCAGTTGTTTTTTGGACAAGCTCATGACGTGTCAAAGCCGATTTAAATGCTTGGTTCCGTTGTTAAATCTTGTTGTTAAACAATTTAAATATCTATTGGTACATTCATAATATTCACCTCAAATATAATACTATAAACTTATCTTACTCATTATATTTATCTTTTTTCAACATTATATAGATGTGAAAAAAAACAATACAAAAAAAAATAATAAAAAGGTCAGGTGTTGATGTTAAAAATAATGAAAGCATATCCTGACCAGGAGCACATGTGCTTTTTAGATGGCAGAGCGCCATCTAGTGGAACAGAAATCAACTAAACATTGATTCATCCTGTTCCCTGATATGTGGCCAACCCATTTTCTTTATAAATCAAGAAGAGTCATCCACGAAGGCGTTTCGCGCTGTTGGCGCTCGTCAGCGTGGTGTAGGCTGTACCACTGCGACCAAAAATATTTTTGGTCCCAGAGGCTTCTTGATAAACCAAGAAATGGGTATTTAAGGCCAAATTTGCGTAAATACGCTTAACAGTCCATGGTACTTAGGATGCCTATAAATGAAGCTAATGCCAAATGAGAAACAAGGTTTATTTGACCGAGGCTAACTGCAGGAACTTGGCCTTGTCCTTGGGCCCAACGGGAATCTCCAGGGTGAAGCTAGGCAGGGCTTCAAGCAGGCCACGGGCAGCTCCCTGGACCTGTACAACAGCTGTGTGTTAAGATGTGATTGGTATATGCAGACGTCAATTGGAGAATTTCAAGTATTTATCCTACCACGTATCTACACAAACATGTTGGCTGTCGCCTTTATTTTGCACAATTAGAGGGTGGAGGCATGAAAAGACAGAAAAATATGCGTGGTGAAGTTATCAGACTGACTTGGCCGGGTGTGGCAACTCGATCTAGTCTGTAAAATTGCTGTGCTGTAAATCATACAATATTAATATGATGCATTAGCGCGCCATCTTTTATGACAAATTTGAACTATTTTTGACGCAGGAACCTTTGGCCCACTACTACTTAGTGCCTAGGGACATCCATTCAGCAAATATTTCACACTCAGAGTTAACTAAATATCGGAGAACATTCATTCAGCAAAGATTTCACACCCAGAGTTAGCTACATCCATCCGTATATATATCGCAGGGTCTAACTCACCTCGATGCCTTGTTTGTAAAACACCTCGGTGACCATGAGGAGGGTCCCGATACATCGGACCAGGATGTCCACTCGTCTGACATAACACAACACTAAGCATGGCATCCGGGTAACTCTACAATTTAGAGTAGTAATTAAAATGTAGTGTTAATTAGGGAAATTAGAAAGAACGTCTCTTAATAAACATATGCTATAAATATACACTCATGGACAAAACTTAAGGAATTTGTACCTTTCAGTATGTATATTGGGATTCAGACAATAACTCTGAAAGATACACTCATGGACAAAACTTAAGGAAGTTGTACCTTTTAGCATGTATTTCGGGATTGAGACAGTAACTCTGAAAGATATTACAGTGATCTTTATTGAAGACACACGAGATAACCAACAAAATTGTCTCTGTCTTCTTGATAAATCAAGAAATACAAACCACGAACGCGTTTCGAGCTGTTGGCCCTCGTTAGCGTTGTGCAGTATCTACTTCTACGGCTAAATATTTAGTCCAAAAGGCTTCCTTATAAATCAAGAAGGGCTATACAGTAGTTAAACTAGTGTTGCCGCATAGCGGTATCTCTGCACAGTATGACGTCACTAACTGTCGTCAGATGATTGGCTCTCAATATATTGGGTTGTTGTACCTTAATTAGTTCATCCGTTCTCTGCTTCCTCATACAGAGAAATACACACGCCTCTCTATGAAATTAACATATCATGACGAAGACACATCTCTATATGAAATTAACATATTGTAGCAAAGTATTAATTATATTTTATATACAGATATTGATTTTTATATTTACACACACATTATTTATATCAAAATTCAAAACTATTATAGACATGTATGATTCTTTTTGAAATAAAGCAATTTCTACTGTCAAAAAGAAAAAGAATCATACGCGTCTATAATAGTTTTGAATTTTGATAACAGATGGTGCGCTAATGCAACATTATTTATATATTTTCCACTCTGGAAACTTAGTTCATTGCTTATCTTGTATCTTATAAATGTAGATTTTGTGCTTTTATTAAATAAATTGCCGTTTTATCCTGAAGTTTGTCTTTACTAATTTTCTATGTTCCAATATTGTGGCGAAGAAATAATGTTATATTTTATTTACTCTATACAATAGATTACAGAGGTCTATCATGGAATCCATCATATCCAGAAAGTACAATAGCATTAACAGAAGAATAGACATTCCGGAAATTTATAACATACTATTCTCTGAACCCACCCCATAACCACCAAGTGAAGATATCGTCTCTGAATAACAAACTCGATAAGCAAGCACAATAGAAGCCCACGTTGATTCTGCATTGAAACAAATGTAAACAACCAAATCATTTTATTTAATTTCAAAACATATTTTATTGGCGTTTTAATGGAAAATATTTTCCTGAATATTGAGGTTGCCCTGGCCGGTATTCATATTTATATGAAAAATAGACACTTCGGCCAGTTAGAGTTTTTTATTTTCTCAACGTTTCGACAAAAATATTTTGTTTTCGTTAGTAGAAGTTAATAAAAATAAAGCATTTGGCAAGGCGTTAAAATCATGTGAGAACGCCCTTGCAACCTCAGAACAATTTTAACGCCTTGCCAAATGCTTTATTTTTATTTATTTCTTCTGACGAAGACAAAAGAATTTTGTTGAAAGGCTGAGAAAATAAAACTTTAACTCTTGCCGAAGTGTCTGTTTTAAAGAAATATGAATGATGGCCAGGGAACCTCTATATTCAAGATTGTTATTGTTGTATTATTGTTCATTTTGGAAAAAGGAGACACGAATATGAAGACTGAAAAACACCAACTACGAAGAAGTCAACAAATAAACATAGTAACTTTAAAAGAAAATTTATTTATTATTTACTTTTTATTTACTTTTATTATGGAAACCTGCTAGGGAACATGTACGATACAAAGAAGGAAGGAATCAAGGTAGATGACTCTACAAAGTTGAAACACCATGTAACAATATTGCCACGTGGAAAATTAGGGAAAGACCAACTTCGAAATGAGACAGCAATTTATTTAAGGCAAGAACAAACTATAAAGGATAAACAAAAGATAAGGAAAGAGGAAAGTTTACAGAGGAGTAAAATATAAACATAAAAAATGATACTCTGTTAATACTAGTGTAAAATAATAAATGCTTCGTTACAATATAATCCCTGTCCACCCAATCATTGATATCAGTTATGTTTAAAACTGTTTAGAAACTGATTCAAGTAAGAATACTCTTTTCACTGTTTAAAGAAAACCACGCTAAAATATTTAGCTCAACAAACCGAATATGTCCATTATGTAATTTAAAAAACCGACACGGAACTGAAGCACCACATGTTTTACTGTTTAAAGGTAAGAAGTAAAAAAGAACTTATTTTGTATAAAATTGAATCAAATCATATGCTCTGGAGGCTTTGTTATCTAGGACGACAAAGAATAAATCCAATATATTGGTTCTGTACAAGTTTTACAGGGCTACGCAAGAAAGCAAACATTGAGGAAAGAGAGCCTTATGTAAATGGGTATATAAATGAATTGGGGGGTCACCTGTAAATAACTAATCTTTTCTGAAAATGTATGAACATGGGCGAATCCTGTGTAGGGTATAGGTACTCAATAAAAGGCCTATTGTTTAGAAACTGGTAGTTCTACTCACAACGCCAGGATGGTGGGAATATGCTTGCAGATTAGGTTGTGGATGCTCTTGAAAGATTTTTCATAGAAGCAGAGCTGTTCTTCAATCTGAGAAAAGAGACACCTGGGATTAGGATTGGCTATAGTGGACGACTCTCCATTTTTATTTTAGTACATTCAAGGCAGTAATTAAAACTTGAGTTTATATTACAGCTATATAGACTTAGGTATGAAAATTGGAAATTAGTTTAGAAGCGTAAGATTCTTTTTGAAATTAAACCATTTTTCCATTGCAGTAAGGGCAGTAGAAATTGTTTAATTTCAAAACGAATCTTACGCTTCTAAAATAGTTTATAATTTTCATAACAGATGGCGCGTTAGTGCATCGTAAGACTTTAGCTGCAATATAATCTGATCTACACCCGATATTTCTTTATTTATTTTTAGATTTGCCCGTTGAAGAGAAAAAATTACTCGGAAGGTTGCAACACCTCAGTAGTTTTCCTTATTCGATTATTTCTGGGAAACTATACTCTTTCTCTTTTTTTTTACCCCCATCTTAGGGAGAGTTTCCTCGCGGATACCTTACCTAAACACAAGATTATTCTTGTCAAGTTCCTCAACACAGTCATCGCTGGGGACATGGATTCCATAACTCGCAAGTCTGAACTCAAGACGATTCTAAGATCCTGTTAGGATCCAGACGTACCTTCGGAGAAGGCCTCGTCTGGTGTATATATTTTCTCTACTATTTTGACCTCTGTAAACTCTCTCTTTGACCATTGACTAGATGTCAATAAACCATTTTTAATTGTCAAAAAAATTTTCATTCTTTCTCTTTTTATAAAAGCTATTATAGGGAGGAGATTGTCTCCCCTTCTAACAGGGAGGACATCCTAGAGTACCTGTCACCTGAGCAGAGGTCTGTTCTGAAGCTATTCCTCGACATAGCAATAGTCGGGGAGATCTGTCCGACTTCAGAACTTGACATCATACCAGACGACCTTCAGTGAGATTCCTCTGATGAAAATAATATTTAATTTTACTTTTTTTCCTTCTATTAACCCTATATAATCTTATATCGTTTTAAAAATAGAGCAATCCATATTTAAATCATTAGAAAAAAATCATAAAAATATTTATTTGTCAATATTTCGGTTGGCTGAACGCCAAACCTTTATCAAGGTATTACATTTTTTGTATGCTTTTACATGTAATGCCTTGATAAAGGTTTGACGTTCAGCCAACCGAAATATTTGTAAATAAATCTTTTATTAAATCCAATATATGCCTTTTTTATTATCTAATAATGTTATATGTACGATTAATAAAAGTATATTCAAAATCTATCTCTTACTCTTTATATATTATTTTATATGAAGGATATAGTAAAAGAGAGAGAGATTTGAGATTTAAAAAATATTTTATTGACCTCATACACAAGTCAATGCTGGTATTATATAATAATTATAAAAGAGGGATAAAATAAAAGAGTAAAATATATACAGTTATGTACAGTCGAGGAGATTCCCCCAACGACAGAGAGTCCTCCTCCAGACAGTAAGGGACGTTCTCCCCTCATCTCAAGGCTCAGAAAGAACCTGTGTATTGATGACTTGGCAGACGCGAGGATGGCGAGGGCGTCGTCATCCAGCCCTTGACTGAAGAGCCAGTAGCCCTGTAGGTCGGGTGGTTGCTGTATGATGTTGAAGGACTCCCGTATGAGGGATAAAGAGAGAGAGAGAGAAGTCTCAATCTCTCTCTAGCATATGAAGAGTTATGAAGTACAGTAGTGGCAAAGGTCGCACACAATAGACAGAACTAAGGATCTACTAGGTGTAGACGAGAAAGAGGTCCTAGCAGAGCTACGACTGATATGTAGACACGGAGTCGCGAATTAACGATTTTACACTATTCAAAATATTGTATTGTCACTTAGTCATACACACCACATAACACAAACACAATGTGAAAACATAGTACAAATGTGATATTGTACTGAGATAAGGTACATAAATTATGAAAAAGGCATCTCCTTATCGTGCAACTGAAAGTTGCTGATGGCTTGCGCCATCTATCGGAATAAATATCAACTATTTTTCGTTGATTTCTAATTATTCGGGTATTTGGCCAATTCTGGAATAATTAGAAATCAACGAGAATAGTTGTTTTTTATTCCGATAGATGGCGCAAGCTATCAGCAACTTTCAGCTGCACGATAAGGAGATGCCTTTTTCATAACAAACACAATGGTTACAAAAGCAAATGAGAGGAATAAACAAAGAAATTATATTAATTAAATAGTGCAACAGATTTCAGGTTTCAAAAATTGAATCATTTTTAACGCCTTGCAAAATGCTTTAATTTTTAATTTCTCCTAACAATGACAAAAGAATTTTGTCGAAACATCGAGATAATAAAAAGATTTACTGGCCGAAGTATCTTTAATTTTAAGAACTAGTTTTATAAATGATAAAATGGTATATGACGGTGTCATGCAATCAACACAAATTCTTAAAATTGGATACACTATAAGATAATTTTTCTTGAAAATAGTTTTATAGAAAAGAAAATGTTCCTTCATAAATTTTTAAAATACTTTATCGCTTAAAAGATGTTCTAAATGACATTTTTCTCGGCTTGTTGAGGAAATCTATACGACCAAGAAAATTGGATCTTAACTCGTTTTCATTATATCAATTTGAACTCTTTTACAATTAGATTTTAGATTCTAGTCTTCTTACAGAACTTCGAATCTAAAATACAGTTTTTTTGAAAAAGAACTCTGTTAATTAAAGCTTCAGCTTTGAAAGTCATTGTGCAATAAACACATAAATTAATTATTAAAAGAGTATATTATACAGTATATTTCTTTCTAGCCATTTTTGTTTTATTTATAGGTTTATCCTCATTGTTTATTTGCCATTACCTTTATCGTATTGAAGTCACAATAGTAAAAAGTTTTTATTTTATCAATTTAACGTCCTTAGCACAAATTTTGCATATCAATTCTGTAGACACGAAATTTACGTTTTCAATTTTCTCTTTATTTTTATAAATACTATATTTTTTTCTCTCGTATTCAATAATATCTTATTAGATATGAAAGGCAAGGAAAGGCTATATAGGTCTCTATCCAAGAAGAATATTTTGCGCAGCATGGGCATAAAAAAACGATTCAACTACAAATTGCTGGACGTATGAGTTAATGGTTTATGTTCTTCTTGGGTGTAACTTACCTGTCTCGCTTGTTCCTCGTTCTCAGGAGACTTCTTCAGTTCCTGGTCCACACACACAGAGCGTGTTAAACCATTAGATGCCTTTGTATGATTTAAATTTATAAACACGTCAAAATTTGGTTTGAACAATCGAAACCATGAATAAGAATTACTCACTACATTAAGAAATATAAACAATTTTTGACGCTTATGATTCTTTTTTTAAATAAATCAATTTTCTACTGTCGTCTTTCTTTCTCTCGGTAGGCGCCACCAATGACACGACATTACATATGTATATTTATCAATTTTACATTCATTTATTAATTTATCCTTATTTAATCTCATTTATTCCTGTTTATTCATTTGTTTATTTAACCATATATAATCCTATATGGACATTGATATAAAGTGGTTTCAATCTCTTTCTCTGCAACAATAAAATAATAATTTATAAAATTCGTTTACATTTCTTCGAGCACATGACGCGTTAATGTAACGTATTAATAACCCACTATCTTATTTACTCAATACATACGTTCTTTCTTTGTTATTATCAATATACGGGAGAAGAAGTCCGAACACACCTCCCTGTGGTCCCCCATGGACTCTTGGAATATTCGACCAAATTCTGGTTCAAGGTGATTAACGGCAGCCATTTTCCAATGAAGATCAAAACCGATATCTCCAGCAATACTACCGCATCAGTAGCTGCAGCCCGGGCTCCTGATGAGAAATCTACTTCGAGGAAAATCTACTACAGCTCAATATAAATGGCACCCAGAGGAAAACTGAAGAGCTGACTTTTATACTGAGTTATTCACATAAAGAAATATCCACAGCGTGAAGTATTAATAACCCGAGAACCTCTATAAAGGAAGGGCTCGTGAATGACAAGCCAACAAAAACTGCTTCTGTTTTTCTCTCACTTCACGTCACTTGTCTATAAATGTTACTTTAGTGCTGAATAATACTTCAGTAAATTATTTATTGCTTTATTACCGTCGATATTGTTTCTCTTTATTTTGGAGGAGGAATTTCCAACTTTAACGTGTATATTGCCTTGTATATTTCGTTTAAAACAGGAAAAGATTTAACACGCGAGACCTTCAAACAAATTTTTCATACACACAACACACACACACACATATATTTTTAATACATAACCTAGAAAAAAAATAATTTACAAATTTTACCATATGTTTCCGCTGCATGCCTATTATCTTCGGAAAATGAAGGCTATAATTGTTGTTGTTGTTTTCCTCTGATCTCTGTAGCCAAGGAAGGCTCTAATTGTTGTTGTGGTTTTCCTCTGATCTCTGTAGCCAAAGAATGTTCTAATTGTTGTTGAGATTTTCCTCTGTAGCCAAGGAAGGCTCTAATTGTTGTTGAGGTTTTCCTCTGATCTCTGTAGCCAAGGAAGGTTCTAATTGTTGTTGAGGTTTACCTCTGATCTCTGTAGCCAAGGAAGGTTCTAATTGTTGTTGAGGTTTTCCTCTGATCTCTGTAGCCAAGAACGGTTCTAATTGTTGTTGGTGTTTTCCTCTGATCTCTATAGCCAAGGAAGGCTTTAATTGTTGTTGAGGTTTTCCTCTCATCTCTGTAGCCAAGGAAGATCTTAATTGTTGTTGTGTTTTCCTCTGATCTCTGTAGCCAAGGAAGTCTCTAATTGTTGTTGAGGTTTTCCTCTGATCTCTGTAGCCAAGGAAGGCTCTAATTGTTTTTGTTTTCCTCTGATCTTTGTAGCCAAGGAAGGCTCTAATTGTTGTTGTGTTTTCCTCTGATCTCTGTAGCCAAGGAAGGCTCTAATTGTTGTTGTGTTTTCCTCTGATCTCTGTAGCCAAGGAAGATTTTAATTGTTTTTGTGTTTTCCTCTGATCTCTGTAGCCAAGAAAGTCTCTAATTGTTGTTGAGCTTTTCCTCTGACCTATGTTGCCAAGGAATTCTCTAATTGTTGGAATAATAGAAATGGTATTCAAGAAAACTATAAACATAAGCTTTTAAGACAGTAGAATTACATATAAATATTTGCAGCGAGAAATGCTCTTCCACAAACAATAAGGACAAGGTCAGTTAAGAATAAATGAATAATAAGCCAATAACGCGCCATAAATGAAAGCATTAAAGCACAAATGTTTCTTTTACACATAAAACAAACTTCCACTGTCCTTACTGCGATCCTTCTACTCTCCAAGTGTGATTCTTTCTTTTATAATCAAAACCAATTCCTACAGATAATACTACAATGATCAAAATGATTAGCAAGTCTCACACATCAGTGGTGAACCCTCCCAGCGAATTTTCCAGTTCAATCTCCAGAAAGGTTAAGTATTGCATCAAGTTAATTTAAATCTACGTCCAATGATTTTTCACAAGTGGATCCAAAACCTTTCCGAATTGCACCAAATGTCAGGATTCTCCAGTGAGCCCAGAACACATCACATCGGGCATTGCCGAACAGACATCTACACCAGCTGTGGTCATCGAGGCGATAAAAGAGACCTTCAGGATCTGGTCTAGACTTGAAGTCCAGACCTGGGACAAGAAAAAAAAAGTACTGGTAAAATATTTTCAGGAAGTTTTTCTGCGATGGAGAACGCTAAGTTTGACGATGGTCATGATGACATGTTTGAAATGGTCTATATGTTCCTTTCATGGCTATAGTAGGCTATACTAGGCCTTCACATTAATTTATGAAGAAGGAACAAAAGTTAACGGCGACGAGTGTCTTTTATTAAAGCTGTAAATTCGGCAAGCTTTCGGACTTTGACGTCCTTCGACAGGCAACTTTCCAAGAAACTGAAAGATAATATTTATATACAGGTAAATATTTACATAATTAGAACTTTTCAAATGGTTTTTTGCTTTTCCCTGCATCCTAAGGTAGTCATCCTTAGAAAAAAAATTGTTTACATAGATAAAGAGGAAATAATCATTAAATTCGCTAAGAAAAGTACTAATTATGTAAATATTTACCTGTATATAAATATTATCTTTCAGTTTCTTGGAAAGTTGCCTGTCGAAGGACGTCAAAGTCAGAAAGCTTACCGAATTTACAGCATTAGAAACACGTCGCCGTTAACGTTTATTCCTTCTTCAAGATGATGTCTGGCGATTCCTTTTCTTGTAACATTAATTTATCATTTTGTTAAGGGCAGTAGAAACATACGCGTCTAAAATAGTTTAAATTTCTTAAAATAGGAAAGTTGTGTGTGGGAGACACAGACATATAGTTTTATATGATACATTAGCATGATATCTGTTATGATAATTCAAAGCAATTATAGACGCGTATGATTGAAATTTTGTATTTTGCCTCGATACTGCTTGTTTCGGATGCAATCACTGCCTCACTTTACTAAGCTCGCATCCGCATCCTGGATGTCTGGCCTTATCTAGTTATGGCAGAGCTTCTGTATCTTCTTGCCAGACTTCTTCTGTCTCCAACCGAATTGAAGCCAATATGCTTCCTTAAAAGTGCCCACAACACCAGAAACCCTGATGACACTAATAATTCACCAACACCCGATTGTTACTGACACACTTTTATTAAACTAACGCATCTTATATACAGAATTATATTTACAAATATGTAAATCTTCTGGCTGAATAAGCAAAAAATAGAAATATACATAACCGGCGTCTACACTACTATAATATTCAGTTAGGTTGCTACTTACCTCAAAATCTTTTCTTGCTGCCTCCAATACCGAAAGCCGGCGTTGACGAAGCAACAGCCGTTCCTGCACAACTTTGTCTTAAAAGTACCAGCCTGACTAACAATGGCTTGGATTTTTATATAGTTGTGGGATGGTTGCGTGATGTGTTGGTGTGGCTTGTGGAAAGGCCGCTGATAAAATTATAATTAATTTATTTAAAGCCAGAAATATATAAAGAGAAAAGAAGTAACGGTTGAAGTAACGGCCGTTGGGAGCAAGCCTTTTTGTTTACCGCGCCAGTCGCTAGAAAGTTCCGGATGACGCCCGCGCATGCGTAGTGACGTGCTCTCCCAGCACGTGCTTGCTGAAGCATAGTGGGGCCGCCACTTTATTGCCCGTAGTATGTGTATTGAAACTTTGTCCCAGTTCGCGCTCGCTGAAGCAAAGTGTGGTCGTCACATAGTTATGGTGCTTGTTGTGCTCGCAAAATTCTATGATAATCGATAAAACGATAATGTTTTGCTTCATGGAAAAAAAACTAGAACGTTTTTTTTTCTTGTCCCTCCTTCCAACCTGATTCATCAAAAGAGTTATTTTATAAGAAGAAACTGATCATTTTTGCTACAGAAGCTACTATAGGTACCTGTCTTAAGATGAAAATTTAAAAAAAGAACATATTCAACACATATGAAATTGTGAAAATATAATTTGCCGATATTTTTTCCGAATTTAGAATATGATAATAGAATAAAAAGCATATGTATAATTTCATAATACAAGTATATTTCTTAATATTTTCACGGGGCTTCAAGAGAAGAAGCATATATATATAATTATAATAACGAATAGATTCAAATAGGATAAGTTTCTTTATTTGAAAAATCAATTCGAGCTTTCGGGCGCAAGCTGCCCTTCTACAGGAATAATGGATACAATTTCAAGTATATAATCCCTATGAAAATTCGAAACATTATAAAGTGTACGATTCTTTTAAAAATTAAACAATTTCTACTGCCCTTACTGCAATGGAAAAATTAATGGGAGGTTTTCTATTGCAGTAAGGCAGTAAAATTGTTTAATTATTAAAAAGAATCATACGCGTCTATAATAGTTTCGAATTTTCATAACAGATGGTGCGCTAATGCATCATAGTATATTCCCTATATAGAGAGAAAACGGAATTAATAATATTTGGAATTTTAAAAATAAGAGAAGAGATAGATATGAGGAAGATGGAAAGAAAAACATTTGAAAGGTCGTTATCAAACCCATTTTTCCTTAGTTGTTATATCTCTCAAATAGTTTCTAATTTTACATAGCAGGTTCTCCCTTTTAGAATATAATTCGTATAAGAGAAATAGTATTACCTTAAAGATAGAGGCTACATGGCTGGCATTTATTTATTTATTTATTTTCTCTCAAATTTACAGTGTACCATTCGAGCATAAAGCTCACGAGTCACTTTGTCGTGGATGTTAGGCATCAAGAATTTCTAAAAAATGGCCTTCAGAACTGACTGGAAGGTCACAGTTCAGGTAGAGTGAAGTCCAGGTATTTTATGTCTTGGATTGAGGTCTCCATCAAATTGGAACAATTCTTGAAAATAAAGATACTTCGGCCAGTAAATCTTTTTTATTGTCGAAACGTCGAGGTATGTTTTATTGTATGTATTATGTATATGTGTAAATATATCTGATAGGTGATGTGACTGATGGTAAGGTTGACTTGAACGCGACCAAAGCTTCTTGTTCTGGAATTAGCTTGATTGATGTAAATGGATGATGATGGTTCCGTTTGTAGGTTCAATTTTTTGGGAATATGACATTATACTGATGGTTGAACCTGTATCTATGAATGCTTGTATTGGGGTGGAGTTGACTAATGTGTTGGTGTTGATGAACTTGAAGATTGGTCGCTCTATTAGTTTGGGCTGTTTTGGAGTTCTTTTGTATGGAGCTAACAACAGCCTCCAATTTTAACGTTGCACTTACCCAAGTCTCTACGAGGTGTGTTCAAAAAGTATCGCGACTTTTGAATTTTCGCGGGTTACGTATATTTGAATTTCGATCTTTTTGTGGATTTATGTTGTTACTCATGTCTCTCACTTATACCGACAAGCTCGGCCATTTTGAATGTTCACTTAATTGTTGACAGCTGCTTTGCTTGCAGGTGTTTTGGATCGTCTTCGATTTTTACCTATTAAAAAAAATGGATCAAAGAACCTGTATCAAATTTTGTGTGAAAAGCGAAATTAAGTGCGCGGATGCATTCCGAATGTTGACTGTGGCATACGGAGAAGCTACCTTGGACCGAAGCAACGTTTATCGGTGGTACAAAATGTTCTCAGAAGGCCGAGAAGATGTGAACGACGAAGAGCGTGCCGGACGCCCGAGCACTTCAACAACAGACGAAAAATTAATGAAGTGGAGAAAATGATATTGGCCAATCGTCGAATCACCGTTAGAAAAGTTGCTGAGGACCTAAACATATCGATTGGCTCGTGCCATTCGATTTTTATCAATGGTTTGGGCATGAGACGGGTCGCCGCGAAATTCGTACCAAAATTGCTCAATTACGACCAAAAACAGCATCGCATGAACATTGCTAATGAGATGTTGGACTCTGTCCGCGACGACCCAAATTTGCTCCAGAGGGTCATAACTGGTGACGAAGCGTGGGTTTATGGTTATGACGTGGAAACCAAAGCTCAATCATCTCAATGGAAGCTGCCGCACGAACCAAGACCGAAAAAAAGCGCGCCAAGTTCGGTCGAATGTGAAAGTTTTGCTGACAGTTTTCTTCGATTGCAGGGGCGTGGTTCATCATGAGTTCTTGCCACATGGTAGAACGGTCAATAAGGAATATTACCTGCAAGTTATGCGCAATTTGCGCGAAGCAATCCGCCAGAAACGCCCGGGTTTGTGGAAGAACAAATATTGGCTTTTGCACCACGATAACGCCCCTGCTCACACGTCGTTGCTTGTGCGCGACTTTTTGGCCAAAAACAACACACTAATGATGCCGCAGCCACCGTATTCCCCGGATCTGGCCCCCTGTAACTTTTTCTTGTTCCCTAAATTGAAGAGGCCCATGAAAGGACGACGTTACGCTACGCTTGACGAGATAAAGACGGCATCGAAGGAGGAGCTGAAAAAGATTTTTAAAAATGATTTTTTGAAGTGCTTCGAAGATTGGAAAAAACCGTTGGCACAAGTGTATAATATCTCATGGAGATTACTTTGAAGGGAACAAAATAGGTATTCATGAATAAATAAATGATTTTTGAAAAACACAAAAGTCGCGATACTTTTTGAACACACCTCGTAATCTTCGAAATGTATTGGGGCTAAGCTTATCTTCCATTGTGCTGGTAATCCTTCCGTCAACATCTGGATCTGTTCGACTTTGGATAAGGAAGTTTGTTTTAGAAGCCGGATTTTGAGGTATCATGTATTATTGTATGTAAGTGTCTGTAATTTTGACAATAATTTTCACAGATGATTACCTGGAACCTGTCGAGCTGTTGCTTGAAGAGTTTCAGCATGCTCACTACACGGCAAAGGTGATGTTCGTATACATGCCACAGGACAGTTTGATCCTGTACACAGGTACCATGTAAACTAGGTGACACATGTGTAGGTTTGTGTACAATTTCCACAACACCTTGTGATACTGTACACAAGAAATACGATTTTGTACGCAACATAAAAATGCTTAAGCACATGATACAATAATGATAATCTAAAAAAACATCATCTCAAAATTAAATCGTTACCCATAAGGTGAAAGAAATTAGCATCCTTAAAATTAATCACACAAAGAAAGTATAGTACTTTTTATTTTTCAAATATCAAAATATATTTTAAGTTAAAGATGATAACACATTTCTTCTATCAACATTTTTCTCTCAGAAGTCTCGGTGACCTTCAGCCCTACCTTCAAGGTTAAAATTTTAAAGACAAAAAGTCACGAATAAAATCGAAAAAGTTTATGCGTTAAATTTTAGAATTCCAACTTGTATCATTATAAATCGTTTATATTATAAGTTATCTATAAAAATATTTCGTGATTTTATATAAATGTCGTGAAACATTTTACTTATAGAACAATAACTTTACTTTTTTAAACATTTATGAAATATTCTTTATATTCACCACCTTAGAAAAGCAATTAAAGAGATTAAAAATAATAAAAACAATACTTTCGTTAAACTCATTAACTGAATAGATGAAAAAGAAACGTGAATCACAGGCAAACCAAGGCGTTACATATTCTAAATGAAAACTTTCCTTTCATACCATCGACTCAAACATAAACAGTTCGGTCTAATTAAAGAAAATTATCAAAACACCGCCAATTTTCAAACGCTATCCAAATATTTACTTTCTCACTAAATAAAAAAAAATTCTTCAACCACCTGATCTCTATTGCAACGTTGCTAGGCAACCGTCGAATTTTCTAGCGCATAAAGCAGACGAATCATTAGATTTCCTCTTAAATATCGTTTGGGGTATTTGAAGGCACTTTGGTTGGTGTCTGCTCCACGTGCCACTTAGTTGAGATCAATAGGCTATTAGTTCAAATTACCTGGTTAAGTCTGGTGATTATTTAGGTATTTATAATTCACTGAATTGTGATCACAATGGGAACCTAATAATACTGTTTCAACAGAGATATACAGGCTACAAAATATGATACATTTTAAATTCTTAAATTTTTCTTTTATCACACACAAATCAAAACTCTGTGATGACACAAAATTTATAAACAATATAAGATAACGTAAAGTAGAGGCTGCCTGGCTGACATTCATATTTCTTGAAAATAAAGATACTTCGGCCAGTAAATCTTTTTATTACCTCGACGTTTCGACAAAAATATTTTATGTTTTAATTTTTGTTTGCTCCTGATGAGGACAAAAGCTTTTTGTCGAAACGTCGAGGTAATAAAAAGATTTACTGGCCGAAGTATATTTTATGTATCATAATATAATATATAACGAATGAAAACATTAAGACGCGAATGTTTCTTTTCACAAATAATACAAACTTCTACAATCCTTACTGCGATGAAAAAATATGGAGACGGCTTAGCTTATCAGTGGTGAACCCTCCCAGTGGTTTCACCAATTTAATCCACCAGATCACTTCTTAGAGCTCTAATACTGTATTGGATCATTCTTCTTTTATATGCTACACTGAAAGGTGGAATCTTAGAAATGGTATTTAAATGAAAAGAAAAATTCGCGTTTTAATGTCTTCATTCGTTTAATAGCGCGTTATTACTTTGTATTAATATAAGTATATACAAAGGCCCGGTCAATAAGTAATGCACAATCACTCTTATAGAAAATATTTAAATAATTTATTATCATAGAAATAATATTTTCTGATTGAGTAGACATTCCTCTTTTCATATCTGCAAACAGAATTAAGATATCTTTTGTATTGAAACAGTGCAGCAAAGAAGATGAGGAGAAGTTGTGGGAAAGCCAGTAAAGAAGGTATGCAGGCCCCCTAGGTATGTATGCACACCTTTTGTCTAAAAGACTCGTTTGAGTAAGGCCAAAGTGGGTGTGGATAGAAGGAGCTAGAGAGAGGACTCTGCTTTTTCCATTGCTTCACGCGCCCGGCCGTAGATTGCCGATTTTACAAACGACAAAGAAGCGAGTTTTTAACAGCTTGGGTCAGCAGACTCAGCACCCCGCTTTGCGAGTGTGACGTATTGAGTGAGTATTAATATATATAGTTATCAGCGTCATAATCAAGCAACAATTCTTAATCAATTCTGTCACGGTTTGCTTTGTGAATGGAATAAATACCCAAATATGGCCATTTCTCATAACCATCGGTGGTTCAGTGGTAGAATGCTCGCCTGCCACGCGGGCAGCCCGGGTTCGATTCCCGGCCGATGCATTTTTTTTTTTTTTTTACAATTTTTAAAACTCATTTATATATTATACAAGAATGACATCCACGGGGCCAATTTATAATTGTAACGAATAGTATTTGAATAAAAGCATTTAATCGGGTAAAACCTGGGCGTTGCCTGGGTCATTCGGCTAGTTATGTGTAAAGTAATTGCATTAGGTATTATTATGTATTCGCCGTATAATAATAATAATATAATAACGAACTTTTGGGACGTTGGGACTTATGTTTTGTCGTGTCTCTCCATTCACCAACACGACTGCGTGGGCAAATAAGGCTTTTATTGCCTACACAAGGCCTTTGACTGTCGCTCTAAAACTAACAACAGTATTTATATCTTACAAAAGCACAATTAATAATTATGCAAAATGATGTTATCTTCTAAAAGCATAACCAACTATGCAAAATAGTACAGATACAAGAAACAACGAAATATACTGATACACAATAGGGACAACCTTATATTTTTCTGTACGGTGGCTATACGCATCAGGTAATGGATGTTACTGACGTTAACAAATTACATAGCACGTGTGGATATATACAAAAGTGTTCACAGAGGAAGAAACTCACTTCAACGATCCTCTCGAAGGAGTCAGCGTTGGGCCAGTGGTGGTCATAAAGCCCCAGGATGGTCTTGCCCAGGTAACGCTGTACCTGGCGACTGCGACGGACACATTGGGAGTAGGCCACTAGCTCGCTCAGCAAATGCTCGATCTGGCCCTGCAACCATCCAGCTTCTTTCCAACCTTCCTGCTTCGGATACAATCACTACCTCACTTACTAAGCTCGGAAAGCTTGCCTGGATATTGTTACATTAATTTTAATGCGCCTTACATTTATTCAAAATATTCTATGATATTTAATATTTATTTAAAACAGAATATTCAGATTATCATCATTCCTTTTTATAGTTTCATTCCTTTTGTGATATTTATTGTACATATATCTTGATTGGTTATTGGAGCGAGAGAGGACCTGGAGAAGAAGACAAGAATAAAAAACACAATAACTTGAAAAGATAATTTATTTTTATTCAATTTTATTTATTTACTTTTATTTATTTGCTTTAAATATGGAAACCCGTTCGGGAAACTTGTATAACACCAAGAAGGAAGAAACCAAGGTCGACGACCCTGCAAAGCTGCAACTTGGTGCAACAATATGTCTGGCCTTATCTAAATATTCCAGAATTGGCCAAATACCCATTCTTGATTATTCACGAAAAGCTAACCATGTAATCATAGGTATTTGGCCAATTCTGAAATAATTAAAAATCAACGAGAATAGTTGATATTTATTCTTATAGATGCCGCAAGCCATCAGCAACTTTCCGTTTCACGATAAGGAGATGCCTTTTTCTTAATTTATGAACCTTATCCCAGTACATTATCACATTTGTACTATTTGTTGACCTTATCTAAATAGTTATGGCAGAGCTTGACTGTATCTTCTTGCCAGACTTCTTCTGGTCTC
>CP092880.1:18308632-18343654 GCA_030710605.1 Cordylochernes scorpioides
AGTTATAAGGTAATAATAATGGTAGGAATGAAGAGAGATATTTACAATCGACGTAGCCCTCTCCGAGGGCACGTCCGGATCAGGAGCTTAAAGCCGCCTTGAATCTAGACAGATCCCTGCCATTTGGGGAGTTCATGTTCGGAACATGTTTGATGATAATGTCGAAGAATTTGTCGAGAAGAATCTTGTCTTTAGGTTTGAGTAGCCCGAGTATCATATAAAACCATATGTTTCCCACACACAACTTTCCTTTTTTAAGAAATTAAACTATTTTTGACCCAATGTTTCTACTGCTCTTACTGTAAAGATAAATTAATGTGAGGGCCTACTATAGCCTACTATAGCTATGAAAGGAACATATAGAATAAATCAAATATGTCATCATGACCATCGTTAAACTTAGCGTTCTCCATCGCAGAAACACTTACTGAAAATATTTTACCAGTACTTTTTTTTTTCTTGTCCCAGGTCTGGACTTCAAGTCTAGACCAGATTCTGAAGGCCTCTTTTATCGCCTCGATGACCACAGCTGGGTCGGTGTAGATGTCTGTTCGGCAATGCCCGATGTGATGTGTTCTGGGCTCGCTGGAGAATCCTGACATTTGATGCAATTCGGAAAGGTTTTGGATCCACTTGTCAAAAAATCATTGGACGTAGATTTAAATTAACTTGATGCAATACTAAACCCTCCTGGAGATTGAACTGGAAAATTCGCTGGGAGGGTTCACCACTGATGTGTAAGACTTGCTAATCATTTTGATCATTGCAGTATTATCTGTAAGAATTGGTTTTGATTATAAAAGAAAGGATCACACTTGGAGAGTAGAAGGATCGCAGTAAGGACAGTGGAAGTTTGTTTTATGTGTAAAAGAAACATTTGTGCTTTAATGCTTTCATTTATGGCGCGTTATTGGCTTATTATTCATTTATGCTTAACTAGCTTTGTCCTTATTGTTTGCGGAAGAGAGCATTGATCGCTGCAAATATTTATATGTAATTCTACTGTCTTAAAAGCTTATGTTCATAGTTTTCTTGAATACCATTTCTATTATTCCAACAATTAGAGCCTTCCTTGGCTACAGAGATCAGAGGAAAACAACAACAATTAGAGACTTCCTTGGCTACAGAGATCAGAGGAAAACACAACAACAATTAGAACCTTCCTTGGCTACAGAGTTCAGAGGAAAACACAACAACAATTAAAATCTTCCTTGGCTACAGAGATCAGAGGAAAACACAATAACAATTAGAATCTTCCTTGGCTACAGAGATCAGAGGAAGACCACAATAACAATTAGAATCTTCCTTGGCTACAGAGATCAGAGGAAGACCACAATAACAATTAGAATCTTCCTTGGCTACAGAGATCAGAGGAAGACCACAATAACAATTAAAATCTTCCTTGGCTACAGAGATCAGAGGAAAACACTTAAACAATTAGAGCCTTCCTTGGCTATAGAGATCAGAGGAAAATACAACAACAATTAGAGCCTTCCTTGGCTACATAGGTCAGAGGAAAACATAACAACAATTAGAGCCTTCCTTGGCTACAGAGATCAGAAAAAAAAACACAGAAACAATTAAAATCTTCCTTGGCTACGGAGATCAGAGGAAGACCACAATAACACTTAGAATCTTCCTTGGCTACAGAGATCAGAGGAAGACCACAATAACAATTAGAGCCTTCCTTGGCTACAGAGATCAGAGGAAAACACAACAACAATTAGAGCCTTCCTTGGCTACAGAGATCAGAGGAAAACACAACAACAATTAGAGCCTTCCTTGGCTACAGAGATCAGAGGAAGACCACAATAACAATTAGAATCTTCCTTGGCTACAGAGATCAGAGGAAAACACAACAACAATTAAAATCTTCCTTGGCTACAGAGATCAGAGGAAAACACAACAACAATTAGAGCCTTCCTTGGCTATAGAGATCAGAGGAAAATACAACAACAATTAGAGCCTTCCTTGGCTACATAGGTCAGAGGAAAACACAACAACAATTAGAGCCTTCCTTGGCTACAGAGATCAGAGGAAGACCACAGAAACAATTAGAGCCTTCATTGGCTACAGAGATCAGAGGAAAACACAACAACAATTAGAGCCTTCCTTGGCTACAGAGATCAGAGGAAGACCACAGAAACAATTAGAGCCTTCCTTGGCTACAGAGATCAGAGGAAGACCACAGAAACAATTAGAGCCTTCCTTGGCTATAGAGATCAGAGGAAGACCACAGAAACAATTAGAGCCTTCCTTGGCTACAGAAGAAAGTCACAAAAACAATTAGATACCACCTTGGCTACAGAAATCAGAGGAAAACACAACAACAATTAAAATCTTCCTTGGCTACAGAGATCAGAGAAAAACACAACGACAATTAAAATCTTCTTTGGCTACAGAGATCAGAGGAAAACACAACAACAATTAGAACCTTCCTTGGCTACAGAGATGAGAGGAAAACCTCAAAAACAATTAAAGCCTTCCTTGGCTACAGAGATCAGAGGAAAACACAACAACAATTAAAATCTTCCTTGGCTACAGAGATCAGAGGAAAATACAACAACAATTAGAGCCTTCCTAGACTACAGAAGAAAGTCACAAAACAATTAGATACCTCCTTGGCTACAGAAATCAGAGGAAAACACAACAACAATTAAAATCTTCCTTGGCTACAGAGATCAGAGGAAAGCACAACAACAATTAGAACCTTACTTGGCTACAGAGATCAGAGAAAAACACAACAACAATAAAAATCTTCCTTGGCTACAGAGATCAGAGGAAAACACAACAACAATTAGAGCCTTCCTTGACTACAGAAGAAAGTCACAAAAACAATTAGATACCTCCTTGGCTACAGAAATCAGAGGAAAACAACAACAACAATTAGAACCTTCCTTGGCTACAGAGATCAGAGGAAAACACAACAACAATTAGAGCTTTCCTTGGCTACAGAGATCAGAGGAAAACAACAACAACAATTAGAGCCTTCCTTGGCTACAGAGATCAAAGGAAAACACAACAACAATTAGAGCCTACCTCAACTACAGAGATCAGAGGAAAACAAAACAACAATTAGAGCTTTCTTTGGCTACAGAAATCAGAGGAAAACACAACAACAATTAGAGCCTTCCTTGGGTACAGAGATCAGAGGAAAACACAACAATTAGAGCCTACCTCAACTACACAGATTAGAGGAAAATTGTAACAACAATATAAGCCTTCATTTTCCGAAGATAATAGGCATTCAGCGGAGACATATGGTAAAAGTTGTAAATTAATTTTTTTTCTAGGTTATGTATTAAAAATATATGTGTGTGTATGGAAAATTTGTCTTAAAGGCCTCGCGTATTAAATGTTCTCCAGTTTTAACGAAATATACAAGGCAATATACACGTTAACGTCGGAGATTCTTCCTCCAAAATAAAGAGAAACAATATCGACGGTAATAGAGCAATAAATAATTTACTGAAGTATTATTCAGCACTAGAGTAACATTTATAGACACATGACGTGAAGTGAGAGAACAACAAAAGCAGCCTTTGTTGGCTTGTCATTCACGAGCCTTTCCTTTATAGAGAGGGCTTCGAGTTATAAATACATCACGTTGTGGATATTTCTTTATGTGAATAACTCAGTATAAAAGTCAGCTCCTTAGTTTTCCTCTGGGTGCCATTTATATTGAGCTGTAGTAGATTTTCCTCGAAGTAGATTTCTCGTCAGGAGCCCGGGCTGCAGCTACTGATGCGGTAGCATTGCTGGAGATATCGGTTTTGATCTTCAATGGAAAATGGCTGCCGTTAATCACCTTGGACCAGAATTTGGTCGAATATTCCAAGTGTCCATGGGGGACCACAGGGAGGTGTGTTCGGACTTCTCCTCCCGTATATTGATAATAACAAAGAGAAAACATATGTATTGAGTAAATAAGATAGTGGGTTATTAATACGATACATTAGCGCGTCATGTGCTCTAAGAAATGTGATCTATTTTTGTAAATTATTATTTTATCATTGCAGAGAAAGAGATTGAAACCACTTTATTTCAATTTTCATATAGGATTATATATGGTTAAATAAACAAATGAATAAACAGGAATAAATGAGATTAAATAAGGATAAATTAATAAATGAATGTAAAATTGATAAATATACATATGTAATGTCGTGTCATTGGTGGCGCCTACCGAGAGAGAGAGAGAAAGAAAGACGACAGTAGAAAATTGATTTATTTAAAAAAAGAATCATAAGCGTCAAAAATTGTTTATATTTCTTAATGTAGTGAGTAATTCTTATTCATGGTTTCGATTGTTCAAACCAAATTTTGACGTGTTTATAAATTTAAATCATACAAAGACATCTAATGGTCTAACATGCTGTGTGTGGTGACCAGGAACTGAAGAAGTCTCCTGAGAACGAGGAACAAGCGAGACAGGTAAGTTACACCCAAGAAGAACATAAACCATTAACTCATACGTCCAGCAATTTGTAGTTGAATCGTTTTTTTATGCCCATGCTGCGCAAAAAATTCTTCTTGGATAGAGACTTATATAGCCTTTCCTTTTGCCTTTCATATCTATTAAGATATTATTGAATACGAGAGAAAAAATATAGTATTTATAAAAATAAAGAGAAAATTGAAAACGTAAATTTCGTGTCTACAGAATTGATATGAAAAATTTGTGCTAAGGACGTTAAATTGATTAAATAAAACTTTTTTACTATTGTGACTTCAATACGATAAAGGTAATGACAAATAAACAATGAGGATGAACCTATAAATAAAACAAAAATGGCTAGAGAGAGAAAGAAATATACTCTATAATATACTCTTTTAATAATTAATTTTATGTGTTTATTGCATAATGACTTTCAAAACTGAAGCTTTAATTAACAGAGTTCTTTTTCAAAAAACTGTATTTTAGATTCGAAGTTCTGTAAGAAGACAAGAATTGTGAAATCTAATTGTGAAATAGTTCAAATTGATATAATGAAAACGAGTTAAGATCCAATTTTCTTGGTCGTATAGATTTCCTCAACAAGCCGAGAAAAATGTCATTTAGAACCCCTTTTAAGCGATAAAGTATTTTAAAAATATATGAAGGAACATTTTATTTTCTATAAAACTATTTTCAAGAAAATTATCTTCTAATGTGTCCAATCTTAGGAATTTGTGTTGATTACATGACACCATTATATGCTATTTCATCATTATATAAAACTAGTTCTTAAAATTAAAAATACTTCGACCAGTAAATCTTTTTATTATCTCGATGTTTCTACAAAAATCTTTTGTCCTCGTAAGGAACAAATAAAAATCAAAGCATTTTGCAAGGCGTTAAAAATTATTCAATTTTGAAACCTGAAATCTGTTGCACTATTTTAATTAATATCATTTCTTTGTTTATGTATCTAATTTGATTTTGTAACCATTGTGTTTGTGTGATGTGCTGTGTGCAATGGTATATTTCCACAGTTGCATGATAGTTTTATCTGTTAGGGCAATTATATAATGGTCGAGTTATAAAGCAATCCGTAACTAAATTCTTTGAAAACCGAATTATATATACAAAAGCCTTCCAACAGAGAGCATAGTTTTAAAAAATGGTTGAGACAATCAACAATAGTTAACTATTAAAGAACAAGGTGTTAAAAGTGCCTACAGACAGCAAAGTAAACTTATGTTTGAATGTGTCGTTTGTGGACTAAAAACTTCCCATTCATTTGGTGTTTTCAGCTCTTGTCTGTAAAATGGTAGAGATATGATAATCTATACACAACCCAAACTCTTACAAAGTTCAGGTGTAGAAGGTATAGTGTCCAACAAAACTTTGCTCTAGCACAATATGACTCACTAAGTGTCAATACAATATTTTGAATTGTCTAAAATTGTTAATTAGCGACTCCATGTCTACATATCAGTCGTAGCTCTGCTAGGGCCTCTACCTCGTCTACACCAGGTAGATCCTTAGTTCTGTCTATTGTGTACGACCTTTGCCACTACTGTACTTCAAAACTCCA
Organism: Cordylochernes scorpioides; assembly: GCA_030710605.1. NCBI lineage: Eukaryota > Metazoa > Arthropoda > Arachnida > Pseudoscorpiones > Chernetidae > Cordylochernes > Cordylochernes scorpioides. The sequence goes on from CP092880.1 coordinate 18,314,653, forward strand.
GATATGCTAGAGAGATTGAAACTCTTTTATTATATCCTTTATATAATATTATGAAAACACAATAGAAAAAATAAAAAGGTCAGGTGTTGATATTAAAAATAAAAAAGACATATCCTGACCAGGAGCACATGTGCTTTTCAGAAAGCAGAGCGCCAACTGGTGGAACAGAAATCAGCTACTCATTGATTTAACCCTTTCCCTGATATTTGGCCAACCCATTTCGTGGATAGCTTTTCTTGATTTATCAAGAAATTGGGTTGACCAAATATCAGGGAACAGGTTAAATCAATGAATAGTTGATTTATGTTCCACCAGATGGCGCTCTGCCTTCTGAAAAGCACATGTGCTCCTGGTCAGGATATGCCTTTTTTTTAAATTTTTAATATAAGATTATATATTAAGAGAAAGAGAGAGAGAGATTGAATATACTCTTTTATTAATCCTACATATAAGATTATTAGATAAAAAAAGTCATATATTGGATTTAATAAAATTTTATTTTCAAATATTTCGGTTGGCTGAACGTCAAACCTTTATCGAGGCATTATATGTAAAGGCACACAAAAAATGTAATGCCTTGATAAAGGTTTGGCGTTCAGCCAACCGAAATATTGGCAAATAAATCTTTTATTAAATCCAATATATGCCTTTTTTATTATCTAATAATTTAAATATGGATTGCTCTATTTTCAAAACGATATAAGATTATATGGGGTTAATAGAAGGAAAAAAAAGTAAAATTAAATATTATTTTCATCAGAGGAATCTCACTGAGGGTTGCCTGGTATGATGTCACGTCCTGAAGCCGGACAGATCTCCCCGACTATTGCTATGTCGAGGAATAGCTTCAGAACAGACCTCTGCTCAGGTGACAGGTACTCGAGGACGTCCTCCCTGTTAGAAGGGGAGACAATATCCTCCCTATAATAGTTTTTATAAAAAGAGAACGAATGACAATTTTTTTGACAATTGACAATGGTTTATTGACATCTAGTCAACGGTCAAAGAGAGAGTTTACAGAGTTTAAATAGTAGAGAAAATATATACACCAGACGAGGCCTTCTCCGAAGGTACGTCTGGATCCTAACAGGAGCTTAGAATCGTCTTGAGTTCAGACTTGCGAATTATGGAATCCGTGTCCCCAGCGATGACTGTGTTGAGGAACTTGACAAGAATAATCTTGTGTTTAGGTAAGGTATCCGCGAGGAAACTTTCCCTAAGATGGGGGTAAAAAAAAAAGAGAAAGAGTATAGTTTCCCAGAAATAATCGAATAAGGAAAACTACTGAGGTGTTGCAATCTTTCGAATAATTTTTTTCTCTTCAACGGGAAAATCTAAAAACAAATAAAGAAATATCGGGTGTAGATCAGATTATATTGCAGCTAAAGTCTTACGATGCACTAACGCGCCATCTGTTATGAAAATTATAAACTATTTTAGAAGCGTAAGATTCGTTTTGAAATTAAACAATTTCTACTGTCCTTACTGCAATGGAAAAATTTCTTAATTTCAAAAAGAATCTTACGCTTCTAAACTAGTTTCTAATTTTCATACCTAAGTCTATATAGCTGTAATATAAACTCAAGTTTTAATTACTGCCTTGAATGTATTAAAGTAAAAATGAGAGTCGTCCACTATAGCCAATCCTAATCCCAGATGTCTCTGTTCTCAGATTGAAGAACAGCTCTGCTTCTATGAAAAATCTTTCAAGAGCATCCACAACCTAATCTGCAAGCATATCCCCACCATCCTGGCGTTGTGAGTAGAACTACCAGTCTTAAAACAACGACAACAACAACAACACCAAACCTTTTAAAATTACAAAATATTTTCTCACAATGAGTTTCTTTTTATTACAAAACGCTAGCTTTCAAGTGATAATCGCTCTTCAACGGGCTTAATAAAACAATATCGACTATATACTACATTTTTTTCAAAATTTTACCAAACCTTTTACTGGGGACCTATGCCCTACACAGGATTCGCCCATGTTCATACATTTTCAGAAAAGATTAGTTATTTACAGGTGATCATTCAATTACATATCCATTTACATACGTCTCTCTTTTCTCAATGTTTCTTCCCTTGCACAGCCCTGTAAAACTTGTACAGGACCAATATATTGGATTTATTCTTTGTAGTCCTAGACAACAGAGCCTCCAGAGCCTATGATTTGATTCAATTTTATGCAAAAGAAGTTCTTTTTTACTTCTTCCCTTTAAACAGTAAAACATGTAGTGCTTCAGTTCCGTGTCGGTTTTTAAAATTACATAAAGGACATATTCGGTTTGTTGATCTAAATATTTTAGTATAGTTTTCTTTAAAGAGTGAAAAGAGTATTCTTACTTGAATCAGTTTCTAAACAGTTTTAAACATAACTGATATCAATGATTGGGTGGACAGGGATTATATTGTAGCGAAGCATTTATTATTTTACACTAGTATTAACAGAGTATCATTTTTATGTTTATATTTTACTACTCTGTAAACCTCCCTCATTCCTTATATTATGATGTACTTGCGCGCCATCTGTTATGAAAATTTGAAACTATTATAGACGCGTAAGATTCTTTTTGAAATTAAACAATTTCTACTGCCCTTACTACATTTATTTTTCCATATTCCATATTGGCAGTATAAATTGTTTAATTTCAAAAAGAATCTTACGCGTCTAAAATAGTTTCGAATTTCCACAAAGACATTATACATAAAGGCGAATAATATTGGTATTTTAATTTTTTTACAAGTGTTTATGAACTTTTGGGATAACCTTGTATAACCCAGGTTCCTGGAGCGCTGAACGCCAACTACCACCAAGATAATACACGCTGAACAACAAAACTATGAAAAATATATGAAGATTTCAACAAATACAGAGTTATATTCTTCTGTGAATTTTCATTGATTAATTAAATAATAAAATATGAACATTGAGCCTCCAGGGAAAAGTTTCTTTTTTAAATATTTTTTTAATTTACAAATCTCTTAAGCTTTCGGGCAAGAAAGCCCATCTACAGGGGAAAATATTTTCTATTAAAACGCCAATAAAATAAGATTTAAAATTAAATAAAGTTCTTTGGGTGTTTACATTTGTTTCAATGCAGAATCAACGTGGGCTTCTATTGCGAATGCTTATAGAGTTTGTTATTCAGAGACGATATCATCCTCACTTGGTGGTTATGGGGTGGGTTCAGGGAATAGTACGAGGTGTGTTCAAAAAGTATCGCGAATTTTGAATTTTCGCGGGTTACGTATATTCGAATTTCGATCTTTTTGTGGCTTTATGTTGGTACTTATGTCTCTTACTTATGCCGACAAGCTCGGCCATTTTGAATGTTCACTTAATTATTGACAGCTGCTTTGCTTGCAGGTGTTTTGGATCGTCTTCGATTTTTACCTATTTAAAAAATGGATCAAAGAACCTGTATCAAATTTTGTGTGAAAAACGAAATTAAGTGCGCGGATGCATTCCGAATGTTGACTGTGGCATACGGAGAAGCTACCTTGGACCGAAGCAACGTTTATCGGTGGTACAAAATGTTCTCAGAAGGCCGAGAAGATGTGAACGACGAAGAGCGTGCCGGACGCCCGAGCACTTCAACAACAGACGAAAAAATTAATGAAGTGGAGAAAATGATATTGGCCAATCGTCGAATCACCGTTAGAGAAGTTGCTGAGGACCTAAACATATCGATTGGCTCGTGCCATTCGATTTTTATCAATGATTTGGGCATGAGACGGGTCGCCGCGAAATTCGTACCAAAATTGCTCAATTGCGACCAAAAACAGCATCGCATGAACATTGCTAATGAGATGTTGGACTCTGTCCGCGACGACCCAAATTTGCTCCAGAGGGTCATAACTGGTGACGACGAAGCGTGGGTTTATGGTTATGACGTGGAAACCAAAGCTCAATCATCTCAATGGAAGCTGCCGCACGAACCAAGACCGAAAAAAGCGCGTCAAGTTCGGTCGAATGTGAAAGTTTTGCTGACCGTTTTCTTCGATTGCAGTGGCGTGGTGTATCATGAGTTCTTGCCACAGGGTAGAACGGTCAATAAGGAATATTACCTGCAAGTTATGCGCAATTTGCGCGAAGCAATCCGCCAGAAACGCCCGGATTTGTGGAAGAACAAAAATTGGCTTTTGCACCACGATAACGCCCCTGCTCACACATCGTTGCTTGTGCGCGACTTTTTGGCCAAAAACAACACACTAATGATGCCGCAGCCACCGTATTCCCCAGATCTGACCCCCTGTGACTTTTTCTTGTTCCCTAAACTGAAGAGGCCCATGAAAGGACGACGTTACGCTACGCTTGACGAGATAAAGACGGCATCGAAGGAGGAGCCGAAAAAGATTTTAAAAAATGATTTTTTGAAGTGCTTCGAAGATTGGAAAAACCGTTGGCACATGTGTATAATATCTCATGGGGATTACTTTGAAGGGGACAAAATAGGTATTCATGAATAAATAAATAATTTTTGAAAAAACACAAAAGTCACGACACATTTTGAACACACCTCGTATGTTATAAATTTCCGGAATGCTTATTATTTTGTTAATACTATTGTGCTTTCTGGATATGTTGGATTCTATGATAAGTCTCTGTAGTTTATTGTATAGAGAGAGAGAGAGAGTAAATAAGTTATAACATTATTTCATCGTCACAATATTGTAACATAGAAAATTAGTAAAGACAAACTTCAGGATAAAACGGCAATTTATTTAATGAATGCACAAAATCAACATTTATAAGATATAAGATAAGCAATGAACTAAGTTTACAGAGTAGTAAATATATAAATAATGTTGCATTAGCGCACCATCTGTTATCAAAATTCAAAACTATTATAGACGCGTATGATTCTTTTTCTTTTTGACAGTAGAAATTGTTTTATTTTAAAAAGAATCATACACGTCTATAATAGTTTTGAATTTTGATATAAATAATGTGTGTAAATATAAAAAAATGATATCTGTATATATCATATAATGAATACTATGCAAAAATATGTTAATTTCATAGAGAGATGTGTCTTCGTCATATGTTAATTTCATAGAGATGTGTGTATGTAAATGTGTTTCTCTGTATGAGGAAGCAGAGAATGAATGAACTAATTAAGGTACAACAACCCAATATATTGAGAGCCAATCATCTGACGACAGTTAGTGACGTCATACTGTGCAGAGATACCGCTATGCGGCAGCACTAGTTTAGCCCGTCTTGATTCCTCAGGTAGCCTTTTGGACTAAATATTTAGTCGTAGAGGTAGATACTGCACAACGCTAACGAGGGCCAACAGCTCGAAACGCGTTCGTGGTTTGTATTTCTTGATTTATCAAAAAGACAGAGACAATTTTGTTGGTTATCTCGTGTGTCTTCAATAAAGATCACTGTAATATCTTTCAGAGTTATTGTCTGAATCCTGATATACACGTTAAAAGGTACAACTTCCTTAAGTTTTGTCCATGAGGGTATATTTCAGAGTTATTGTTTGAATCCCGATATACACGTTAAAAGGTACAACTTCCTAAAGTTTTGTCCATGAGGGTATATTTCAGAGTTATTGTTTGAATCCCGATATACATACTAAAAGATAAAACTTCCTTAATTTTTGTCCATTAATGTATATTTATAGAATATATTTATTAAGAGACGTTCTTTCTAATTTCCCTAATTAACACTACATTTTAATTACTACTCTCAATTGTAGAGCTACTCGGATGCCATGCTTAGTGTTGTGTTATGTCAGACGAGTGGACATCCTGGTCCGATGTATCGGGACCCTCCTCATGGTCACCGAGGTGTTTTACAAACAAGGCATCGAGGTGAGTTAGACCCTGCGATATATATACGGATGGCTGTAGTTAACTCTGGATGTGAAATCTTTGCTGAATGGATGTCTTCTACTGTAGTTAGTAATGGGTGAAGGATCCTTGCTGAATAGAAGTCACCACAACCTAGTTAGTTATGGGTCAAGGGTTCTTGCTGAGTAGATGCCCTTTGTCGTTTTTAGTAGCAGTTGAACCATGTCTAGTAAATATCTGTATTTTCTTCTGAATGGATGCCTTCAAATAAATTTAGTGGTGTGAGGATGCTCTTGCATTTGTTAATGTTCATAGGAATATTTTAGCGTGCACGTCTATCTCTTCTCTGAAAAATTAAATCTCTAAAATTATTTCAATTCTCAAACTGAACATTCGATATATAGTGGATATCCATATAGATAGTGGATATTGCTGCTGCTGTGATGGAGATGCATGGAGACATCTGAGACTCTTCTTTGGACACGACAATAACAACAACATTCGATACACTTAATTTTATCCTTAAGGAATGGAGATCAGCAATTTCAGTATTTAAATAATTGGCACACGCAGAACTCATCATTTTCCTCCTCACTGCTCCTCAGATTTCGTTCCAATGAGTAAGAAATCTTCGTGTCGAACCTCTCACGAAATTTTTGAAATGGTCTTCACCATCCAACTCTGATTTCTAAGACGCCTCCAATTACCCGAGTTTTCAATATACTCTACTCTCATATATATATATATGAAATTAAATTAGAGAATCCATTTAATTTATTAGATTGCATAGCGATAAATTTTAACTGTCGGTATTGCAGCAACGGTTCTCAAAGAGTGAGTGAGATAACGAAGATCTTTCAACGAGAAAGGCTTACTAATGTTCTATTCATCCTGTATACAAGAATCAACTCTGTGTAAACCATCATGTTGAGACAAGACAGATGCCATAGCAGGTCTGTTGATTTACAGACTAGATCGAGTTGCCACATATACCCCGACCAGTCAGTTTGATAACTTCATCACGTATACTTTTCTGTCTTTTCATGCCTCTACCCTCTAATTGTGCAAAATAAAGGCGAAAACCAACATGTCTAGGTACATACGTGGTAGGATCAATACTTGGAATTCTCCAATTTACGTCTATATATAGCAATCATACGTTAACACACAGCCGTTGTACAGGTCCAGGGCGCTGCTCGTGGTCTGCTTGAAGCCTTGCCTAGCTTCACCCTGGAGATTCCCGTTGGACCCAAGGACAAGGCCAAGTTCCTGCAGTTAGCCTCGGTCAAATAAACCTTGTTTCTCATTTGGCATTAGCTTCATTTATAGGCTTCCTAAGTACCATGGACTGTTAAGTGTATTTACGCAAATTTGGCCTTAAATACCCATTTCTTGGTTTATCAAGAAGCCTCTGGGACCAAACATATTTTTGGTCGCAGTGGTACAGCCTACACCACGCTGACGAGCGCCAACAGCGCGAAACGCGTTCGTGGATGGCTCTTCTTGATTTATAAAGAAAATGGGTTGGCCACATATCAGGGAACAGGATGAATCAATGTTTAGTTGATTTCTGTTCCACTAGATGGCGCTCTGCCATCTAAAAAGCACATGTGCTCCTGGTCAGGATATGCTTTCATTATTTTTAACATCAACACCTGACCTTTTTATTATTTATTTATTTTTTGTATTGTTTTTTTCATATATATATAATGTTGAAAAAAGATAAATATAATGAGTAAGATAAGTTTATAGTATTATATTTGAGGTGAATATTATAAATGTACCAATAAATATTTAAATTGTTTAACAACAAGATTTAACAACGGAACCAAGCATTTAAATCGGCTTTGACACGTCATGAGCTTGTCCAAAAAACAACTGGGGTGTAATGAACCAGATAATCTTCAATCAAAATAGAAAAAAATAATCTAGAAGTGAATTTTTTTTTTAAATTTTTAATAAAAAAAAAATTCTATGAAGTTTAAAAAATATATTGTAGCAAACTATTTATTATTATTTTTAACAGAGTATCATTTATGATGTTTATTATTTTACTACTCTGTGAAATTCCCTCTTCGCTTATCTTTTGTTTATCATTTAGAGTTTGTTCTTTCCTTAAATAAATTTCTTTGTCATCCTGAAGTTTGTCTTTGCTAATTCTCCACGTGGTAATAAATATATATATATATATATATATATGTCGTGATGGAAGGGTACAAGCGTTATATTTACAGTCCCCAAGAAATAGTTCCAGCCAAGTGAGCAGCGCACCCGCGACGTGCCGTAGCATTCGTCTGCGATGTCTGCCACGTTTATTTTTGTACAGTTTTTATATATGGAGAATTTGCATATTTACATTTTAACACAAGCATAGCATATTTACATACTTATTTTGGCGAAAAGAAATTATACATCTTTGATATTATACAAATTATGACATGTTTAATTTCAAAAATAATCTTACGCGTCTAAAATAGTTTCTAATTTTCATAACAGATGGCGCGCTAGTGCATCGTAATATAAATGTTCTAATAAAATACTTAATTTGATATTTGCGGAAGAACGATTGCTCGAAGCATATTATATATTTATAATTGTATGTAATTCTACTGTCCTCGACGCTTATGTCCATAGTTCATCTAAAATACCCATTACAAGAGTCTAACAGCAGTATCACTATAAAAGGAAGATCGAAAAATGCAATATAACAGCGGTATGGTAGATTAAACTGGCGAAACCGCTGGGAGGGTTCACCACTGATGAGTCAGGCCCTTCTATTGATTTTTCCATTGCAGTAAGGGCAGTAGAAATTATTTAATTTCAAAAAGAATCTTACGCGTCTAAAATAGTTTCTAATTTTCATAACAGATGGCGCGGTAGTGCATTGTAATATAAATCCTGTTAAAGTATCATTATTATCCATATCTCTTAGTCTTTGCATCGTAGCATGTACTAGGTATTCAAGATAAAGTGACATTATTACCTTTTCCTATCTACAACCAACATGGCCACAGAAAGAGATTTAAAAGAACGTGATTTCTAACCTCTTTTTACATTGAGTTTAGAAAACCTAATTAGGTTTATTGTAGAGAAAACTTTTTGTGAGTTTGTGCCCTCTTTTATTTTTTATTTAATTTATAGAATAAATAGTTTACTCGCAAATTTCATTTTAAAATAGTAAATATAGACGTTCTGAAAATAGAGCAATCCACACTTAAATCATTAGATAGTAAAAAGGCATATATTGGATTAAATAAAAAAATTGTTTGACAATATTTCGGCTGGCTTTTTACTATCTAATGATTTAAGTGTGTGTGTGTGTATGAATTGCTCTATAAATAAAGGTTGGCATTCAGCCAGCCGAAATATTGGCAAATAAATCTTTTATTCAAGCCAATATATGCCTTTTTACTATCAAATGATTTAAGTGTGTGTGTGTATGGATTGCTCTATAAATAAAGGTTGGCATTCAGCCAGCCGAAATATTGGCAAATAAATCTTTTATTCAAGCCAATATATACCTTTCTACTATCTAATAAATATAGATGTGTTAAAGATAATTTTTTACACAAATAAATTTACAGGCAATGCGCTTCTTTTAAATAGCATCAAATATTATCTCTACAGACCTTACTGCTATGATATGAGTTATTGAATGAGAGGGCTTGGCTCATCAGTAGTGAACCCTCTCAGCGGTTTCGCCAAAACTATTTTGTGTAAAAAAGTGTAAAATTTTAACGATAGATGGCAATTAAATTTAATTTACTGAAGATAATTATGCAGGTTGATTATAATTGTTATATTTGCTGTTTACTGTCTTGGACATGGAACTTCTAATTTCACTTTTTTTAAAACAGAAAGGGGTTCTTGTTGTGTTAGAAATTCAAGATACATTATATATTATATGTATATAACGAGGTTTATATATTTTTCAATTAACGTGTATAAATTCCTCAATTACATATATATATGTTATATTAAAATAGTATTCTATTTAAAATTATATTTCATAGATCCAAATACTCTGTTAAATCGACCGCCAGAGGTCATGCTTCCCCTATAAAAACTCGTTGTTGTTCTTCCCCGATGGCCGGCTCAAATCTTTTGTACATTATGTAAATAAGTTTTCATTTTTTATTCTTACGCCTTAAGCCAGGCAGTACTTTTACCAAATTATGTTTTTCATAAATATTCCTTAGCTCAAATAAAGCAATATCTGATCAAAACTATTTTATTATACCCACGACTGCAAAACAATATCGTAACATTCTCATGTATACCAAAATCAAGCAGCAGCTAATAATTCTATATAAATAACAATCAAAATACAACAGAAAATCTCTCTTTTTATATTTATAATAAATATATATTTTAATTAAAAAGGCATATATTGGATCAAACTATCATTTATATGATATATATCTTTTTAATTAAAGATTTATTTATTAATTGCTCTATTTTCAAAATATATATGTAATATTGTTGCAAATGTGATCCTGCCGACGTATGGATAAGTTGGAAGTCGTGTACGTGAGGCGAGTGTTGATGTTCTTCCCACACGCGGACAACAAGAAGCAGATGCAGGGCTAGATGTTAGCACCGAGAGTGATCGGGGACAGCCCACGGGACAGAGGTAGAGGCCATGACACAAACTTGGATGCTTATCACCGAGACATGAAGGGAGAGCCTGTGTGTGAGACAGGAGCCGCCTGCCGATGGCCACACCCTAGAACATCTGCTGACTCCCTGCCAAAACCTGTCCTGTTTACAGGGGTCGTCTATAAAAATGTCCCTCGGGAGCCCACATGGGCTGGGCGTTGCCTTTTTCCTTCCCTCTGTCCCTGCCACCAGCTGACCGAACACTCTTTGGAACTTTATTTTGACGTCAACATTTTTAGTGTTACATACAAATAGGGGTTTACAGGTATTATCAATAAAGATATAGCATATATACAAAATATGGGGGTGGCAGCAAACAGAAACGGTGTACATTCCAATTAGTATATGTGACATATACTAAAAGTGTCATTATTATACAGTTTAAAATATACGATATATATATGTCATAATTTGTATATAACTGTATGCACCTCCGACCTACTATGTATGTACAATGTATGTTTTAAAAAGATTTAATAAAAGAACAAAGGTAACTGGAGGATAGAACGCCTTAGAGAAAAACCTAGGAAGTAGGCTTAGAAGAGAACACAACTATTAATAAAGTCACAGTCAACCTTATGACCCCGGAAATCCTAAAAACTAAGTTTAACGACCAGTATTTCCTGGGCAAGGCCGGTTATATCTTCCGACAAAGACCTCAGTAAAGACCAATTAGAAGATAACACCTAAGTAGGTCAACCAATAGCCAACGGCCATGTGACATCCTCCTACCAATTAGGGAACAACACCTAAGTAGGTCAACCAATAGAAAAAAGCCCACGTGACAGCTTCCCGCCAATGGGAAAGAAGAAAACTCTTGGTGTTAAATCGAGAACCTAGGATAGTTAGTAGTCGCTTCGCTCCCACCGAGTTCGGATCGAGTCTTCGACTTGCTCTCACCAAAGTAACCTCTGCTCTAGAGATCTCTCTCTCAATTCATCCCATAGTCAAGTCGATCATCACCATGTAATCCGATAGTTAATAGTCAAAATCGCTCCGCTTTCTCAAGCTTTCTTTCCTCCAAACCAGTTGCCTTTTATTTTCAACCCATCAAGTATCCTAGCTTATTTCCCTTGTGTGAAAACCTTTACCATTCAGACACCACGACTGCGCCACCACTTCAACAATCTTCAACCCCAAGAGTAAGGTTTCCCAGCATAGCATAATACCACATATATTTAAATATTGACCAATATTTCAGTTGGCTGAACGCCAACTTTTATCAAGGTATTATAACATATTAATGTATTTTGATCCAATATATGCCTTTTTAATTAAAGATTTATTTATGGATTTCTCTATTTTCAAAACGATAAATATATATTTCTGAAAATAGAGCAATCCATATTTAAATCATTAGATAATAAAAAGGAATATATTGGATTGAATAAAAGATTTATTTGCCAATATTTCGGTTGGCTGAACGCCAACCTTTATTAAGGCATTACATTTTTGTATTTTAAAAAATGTAAAAATGTATACAAAAAATGTAATGCCTTGATAAAGGTTGGCATTCAGCCAACCGAAATATAGGCAATTAATCTTTTATTCAATCCAATATATGCCTTTTTATTATACACAGTAAGTATATATGTTATATAAAATTTTTCATTTTATTTGGAATTATATTTTAGAGGGCAAACTCTGTTAATTCGACCGCTAGATAGTGTAGCTTTACAATATATTGTCGCGGAGATAAATAAAGCAAGGGCAAATTTGGGAATAAATAATTAATTATAAGGGGTATTTATAGGGGGAGAGAGGGAGTACAACTTACCCCAAGTTAAAAGATAATCCTAATGAGGGATGTCAGCTCAACCCCCCCCCCCACCCGGCGGGCAAATTCCGCGAACCCCTCACACCCGGTGTCCGGGGATGATTGACAGGCGTCCCATGGGGACTCGTGGTTGGAACCGCTGAGCCGCTTGACAATATTAATCCATTGTTGTTGTTTACTTTTGACCGGCTGATAACTTTTTGTAAATATGTAAATAAATAATCCAATATTTAATCTCTTCCTTCACGTCTCAAGTCAGAGGTATTTCTTTATAAAATTATTAGGTCTTAAAATAACTTGATCTATCTTAAAGATTCTTCTCAAATTGTTATTATTAATTAGTTTTGAGTAAAATTAATCATTCCTCCAGAGAAAAGTATTGTTACGTCGTACCCAGACGCTATTCGTGTACTTTGTCTACTCAGGATGCCACAAAGATACACATGTGAATTCGAAGGGATTGCAGCTAAATTTTAGCGCTTTATTGTATCTCACTTAATAGAAGGAATACAGCAGTGGGACTTGCTTTGCACTTCCCCGTCTGATGAATCTTTGGCGCCGTATATGTCCTCTGGTGAAGCGTTTCGCTCCACACTATACATGTGCAGCTTGGACTACACCGCCTTGTAGGTTGCTCCGATGTCAGTCTCTCCTGGCACCGTCTTGAAGGATCATCCACACGCCCGGAGGTAACTCGCCGCCGTCTTCTACTTGCCGCAGATCTCAATGTCCCCAGACTGACTTCTCCCCCAGACTGCGATGACCTCTCGGCGCACAAACCCCCTTCAGGCCGACCGCTCTCTCGGCTCATTCCTTCACTACGGCACCAGCTGGACTATCTGTCTGCCGACCCCTCCTCTGGAATCTGTCAATCAACACTTCCTTGTGGAAGGACCCCCTGCATACCTTTACCGGCTTTGCCCACATCTTCTCTTCATCTTCTTTGCTGCACCGCTTCAGTATCTTTTCAAAACATTTTTATTATTCTCTAGCTTTCGGGTACGGACGCATTTCTACAAGAGAAAACCTGGTATAATAATTCGCCAATAGAACACGAGTTGAATATTGTTACATCATGGCTAATGAACCTATTTTATTTTAATTTGTAATATTAATATTCATATATTTTAAATTCAAATTTATATTTTATATTTATTTTTTTATTAAACAGAATATATGTATTATAGAATCATCATTTGTATTTAGGTACACTGTGTGACTTCACTGCTCTCTTTGATGTGAGAAATAAATAAAGGATTCTGGAAGCTACTTAAAGTTATCTCATTATTCCCTTATATAAATTTATAGGATGGTTGAAGCACGCTCTGGTAAGATACAAGACCCGGCACAAGAGAGAATCAAGGTTGAAGAGTCTACCAAGCCGCAACCAGGTGCAACAATATAATCGGATATTATTTCACATAATCATTATACCAGGTTTTCTCCTGTAGAAGGACGTCCGTGCCCGAAAGCTAGAGAATAAAAATATTTTGAAAATACGCTTTTCCCTGGAGGAATGATTAATTTTACTTAATATTGACACAAGGGTTTATTTTATAGAATTAATTAGTTTTAATTTCTATGAGCTTAATTAAAGTGAATATAGTGATATATACAATATAATGCGGCTTGTGATTGTAGAACGACATTTTAAAATTATCCCGCATGTGTTTCTTTTGAACGAAAAATCAAAATTTATTTCAAGGAGAACTAACGGCCATTTCTAACCTTAGGGATGAAGTATGAAAGGATAAATTGTGAAGAGTAATGATAAACGGAAAAATGAAGTGTCCAGGGATGGGAATTGAACCCACAGTGTTCTGCTTACCGGGCAGATGCCATGGCAACTAGGCTACCCTGGACATGTTTTTCCGTTCGTAAATAGTGATCTATAAATGATTTTATTGTATTTGTTTTCAAGATGTAACGACTACATATTATTGGCAAACTATTCTTGTATTCAAAATCTAATAATTTTCTATCTAAAAAATATGAAAAATCTATATATGATTTATTTTTATTTATATATATTTATTAATCAACCAGGCGTGGTATTGAAATATATGCGCCTATTACGGGGGAAACAAACAAAACAACAAACAAATTACAACTTAGAATTAAATATTTACCAATTTACATGTATTAATCGACAGAGTTCTTAAAATTTATATAGACAAAGTGGCTTTCTTCTTCTTATTCTTTCTTATCTCCACTCAATCATATTAGGGTATCAAGTTTGTGACCCTTGATGGTGTCTGTTTGACAACCATCATGACTGGGTGAAGTAGGATGCATCTGCCTTTGTCATTAAGACTGGGAGCACTACTCAGTGCCAGGCCGACTTAGCTCCAAAAGAAATGGCCGCCTCTGACATGAGGAACAGATGCCATGCGCAGCCACTCCTAACATGGAGTACAAACGCTGCTCATTCTTTATCCCTGGATTAGGAGCCCTTACAGGGTACTATCAGCCGGGCCTGCTGAACCCAGGTTTTTTAGCAAGCTTGTTACTGCTCCCCCTCCTCCTTTTTCATCCGGGCTTGGGACCGGTAAAGGTGGAGTTACAAAGTGGCTGATGTAAGAGAGTTAAATAATTTAGATCAGGAAACAATCGATGTCTCACTTCTGTAAAGTTCAGACAGTCATAGATAAGGTGAAGAGCAGTTTTTTTTTCAGTTTCTCCGTAGGAACAATTTGGTGTTTCTGATAGACATCTTCTATTCAAATATTGTTAGAATTTTCCGTGTGATGTGACAAATTGAGTGACTATAAAAGTTGGATGGAACTGTGTAGGAATTCCGTTTGGAAAAATAGTGCGAATTGTATAATTAGCATTATAAATGAATTGATACAAATAATTCATAATAATTGCTTTTTCTTCGCCAATTTATATATTATTTAATTATATATTTGATAAAAAATATAGTTACAATTTAGCGCGGAGTTATTATATTTATATGCGATAAAAAACAACTCTCGCTTTTAAACTGCACCTCATTAGGTGGATTGTAATTTTCGAATCTACATGGGGAATATTTTGATATCAATTCAAGAATGCCAATAAGGAAAAGCATAAAATTAAATTTTCTTTCTTTTTATTTAAACATTGGCAACCTTTTAAAGAATTGTTTTTTAAATATATTTTCATCTTACTAATAAATAGAATTTAAATTTATTAAATATTACACAAAAATTATCTTAATCAAATTTAATACTTTTTTTTTTGTTGCGCGAATATGTATTAACAAATTAATAATTTGCAAATTGAACTTTTTCTTTAATGAAAGAAACATCGTATAAAATTATTTCAATATTTATATTTAAAGGAATATCTCTCCATTAAACTCTTTTAAAAATATATATAGCATACGTAAGAAATAGAATTGTAAAGCAAATGTTTGTAAGGATATTTATTTCGTTTGTAAAAAGAAACATTGTGATTTACATTTCTATTTCACATATATATAGTGGCACGTTATTACTTTATAATTGATATAATATACATTTAAAATTATATATATATTTTGTGGGATGGTTGCGTGATGTGTTGGTGTGGCTTGTGGAAAGACCGCTGATAAAATTATAATTAAAATTAATTTATTTAAAGCCAGAAATATATAAAGAGAAAAGAAGTAACGGCCGTTGGGATCAAGCCTTCTTGTTTACCGCGCGAGTGGCCAGAGTCTGGATGTTCGCGCATGCGTAGTCAGGTTGACGCTCGCGGTTGCCGAGGCCGTTACACTGCCCGTGTGTGTAGTGGAGCTTTGTCCCAGTTCGCGCTCGCTGAAGCAAAGTGTGGTCGCCACATATATAATTGGTGGATGGCTTTTCTTGATTTATCAAGAAAATAGGTTGGCTAAATATCAGGGAACATGTTAAATCAATGTTTAGTTGATATCTGTTCCACAAGACAATTTGTGAAATCGTCAAATTTATTTGACAATATAGGCAATTTGAGCTTATCAGTTAGGTGGAGAGTTTGTTGTTTATTTGTATTTGACTAACGAACTGATCTGCCATGCCTTCTGATTGGACGAATGTGGCCATGTTTGTATATAATGGGGGACCATAGGTAGAAAAAATGCTCACAATGACGACACCAAATGAAGTCAAAGAAGTGATTAAATACTTAGCTAACCACAAAGCTCCTGGCCATGACAATATCACTCCGCAAATGGCCAAGAATCTTCCCATCAAATGGATTGTATTTCTAGCTGGAGTATTCAACGCCGCACTGCACTTGTGTTACTACCCCAAAGTCTGGAAGCATGCTATCATAATTCCAATTCCAAAAAAATCCGCTAAATCCCCTGAAGATCTAAGACCTATCAGCCTCCTCCCCACCATCGGCAAAATTTACGAAAGAATTATTTTACGTAGACTTCAGATGTACTTGGACAACTCTAACTTCATCATCCCGCAGCAATTCGGATTTAGAAGGGGGCATTCAACAACTCACCAACTCATTGCAGTTCTGGACTACATCCAGATAAGAAGATCCCACAAGGAAGTGGTAGGTGCTGTCTTTCTAGATTTTGCGAAAGCATTTGATAAAGTTTGGCATAATGGCCTTATAAAGAAACTCACAAAACACCAGTTTCCAAGTGACATTATCAATTTTATGCAGAATTATCTACAGGGCAGGACATTTTCAGTCAAGCAAGGAAATTTTATAACTGAACCAAAGCCAATCCAGACTGGAGTACCTCAAGGCTCTATCCTCGGACCCTACCTTTTCAATATTTACATCAATGACATCCCACTGCACTCTAAATGTAAACTTAAGCTCTTCGCAGATGACACAGCAATTTTATTTAACTCTAAATCAGTCAACCTATTGGTTACTCAGCTTCAGAATTACCTAAATGACATAATCAAATGGTGCGATGAGTGGAAACTAGACATTAACCCAACTAAGACTCAAGCAATAGTTTTTCCCCCAAGAGATAACAAAAAATTCAAGCCACAAACCAACTTGACAGTAAACTCAAGCACTATTAGTTGGGCCGACCATGCCAAGTATCTTGGTGTCACTCTGGATTCGAAATTAAAATTTAACCTACATGTCCAAAACACCATAAGAAAGGCAAAGATAGCCAAAATATCTCTATCAAGCCTGCTTAATTTTAAAAGCAATTTAACAACAAAGCATAAATTCACGTTGTACAAAACCTGTATTCTACCCATCATCACGTACGCACTACCTGTCTGGGGCAAATATATCACACCTACGGATAAAAAAAGAATAGATGCCTTCATGAGGATTTGCTTACGAACCACTATAGGAGCCCCATTCAATCTTTCAAACAAAATTCTCAAAGAAGATCTCAACCAGCCTAATATAGAAGAGATTTATCAAGACTCTGCGACAAGATTATTCTCGCAATTTCAAAAATCATCAAATCCAACTATACAAGAAATTGTTCAAAATCAAGGTGACCTCAGCCACCGAATCCGACGACCTGGACCCAATGGCTAGCTGACAGCCAAACACCCAACAACTGCCCTCCTGTAAGGTTCCGGGGGCCACTCCAGCATCACAACTCGCCATGTGTAAATAATCTGGACAAGGTGACTCGCGAGCTGTGCTCGAATGTAACACCTGTAAATTGATATGAAATAAAATAATGCGAGGGGGCTCCCAAGAGTGAGTTGTGTGGAGAAGCTTAAAGTGTTCTCTGCGCGTTTGACCCGTGTCTGGTGATCTCCCCGCATACCTGTGATACCCCGGTCCGGATATCAACACTGCAATAAAAGATAAGTACTGTTTTATATATATACAGTAGAACCTTCCTATAAAGGACAACACCTAATTGCAGAGCCAAAGTATCCTTTAGGGAGAATTGTCCTCTTACCGGAGAGTTTCTAAATAGTTTTTTTTTTACTTATCCCTAGTACACGTGGTACAGGCCATGATAATTATGGTGGGTAGAAGTAGGCGAATGTTTTTACTGTAAGTGCACCACATGTCTACACATGTAAATAGCAGTTCGATTTCTAAATAGTAAAAATGGTAATTTCGTAGGTGAAATCTGTCCTTTGTAGAGGTGTCATCTAGCGTGAGTGTCCTCTACTGTATAACAAATTGTGAGTTTTTATTTACGTTTTCTTTTTTGTTATTGTTGTACTTTTTAGTGTACTCTTTTCTGTGTATTAAGTTACTTTTAATTTAGGCCCTAGTTTGTAATTTCTTGTGTGTAAACCGTACAAAGTAACATTAATCAAAATCAAAATTCGAAACTATTTTAAAGGCGTAAGATTCTTTTTGAAATTAAACAATTTATACTGCCCTTACTGCAAAGGAAAATTAATGGGAGGGCCTGGCTCATCAGTGGTGAACCCTCCCAGCGGTTTCGCCAGTTTAATCTACCATACCGCCGTTATATTGCATTTTTGGAACTTCCTTTTATAGTGATACTGTAGCTAGACTCTTGGAATGGGTATTTTATATGAACTATGGACATAAGCTTTGAGGACAGTAGAATTACATACAATTATAAATATAATGGCGGTAGGGTAGATTAAACTGGCGAAACCGCTGGGAGGGTTCACCACTGATGAGCCAGGCCCTCCCATTAATTTTCCATTGCAGTAAGGGCAGTAGAAATTGTTTAATTTCAAAAAGAATCTTACGCCTTTAAAATAGTTTCGAATTTTGATAAGAGATGGCGCGCTAGTGCATCATATTAATCAAAATACTGAATGTTTTCGAGACCTAACTCAAGGATATGACGACAACAACAGATCTGTCCCTGGTTGACTCTATAGATCGGCTTCCAATCTTCATTTCATTTCTCAGAGTCGCACAGAGCCGTCGCTAATTATTTATTTCAATTTCCAACAACATCTCGGTCACAATGGGGATTACATGGCAATTAACAGAAGCTAATTACTTTCCAATTAATCATTCCGATTACAAATTAGATTGTGTTGGGTCAATTATAATGCAAGTGCAAGCTGACGGTCTCGACTTTGCTGTAATGTTCTCGGGGAAGTGGTTGGATCTTTGGGAATAGCAGTAGACTCTTTTTGTTAGTCGAGGACCTGAAGGTGTCCAGTTGGACTGAACTAAGGCAGGGGTTGGCAAACTGAGGCACGTAAGCCACATGCAGCTCTTTGGATGTGAAGCTGTGGCTCTTTATATAGTTATACCGAGTAGTTTATTTATTTACCAGTTGCAAATAAGATACGCAAATAAGATTATATAATTTAATTGTGTAAAGCACGATATTATGGATTTAAATCCTAAAATGAAAGCATTTACAATAAAAAGACATCTCTGGATCATGCAACTAAAAGTTACTGATGGCTTTCACCATTGGCGTAAACCATCACAATGTTTAGTCACACAATCAGAATATGTCTTTTTCTCAATTTATCCACCTGATCCCAGCACAATTTCACTTTTCTACTATTTTTCACATTGATGACATTAATGTAAAAATATTGTAAAAAATATTATCTATATATATATAAACATGAATGTGTGTGTGTGTCTGTCCTTTATGCCTGACCAAACCACTCATTGGAACGCCATGAAACTTTGGGAAGTTATTTAGTATAGTACTGGGAAGGTTTCTAGCAAATAAAATTTTTGAAATAACTTTTCGCCTAAAAATTCTAAATTATTTTGCCTAAATATTCGAATTTATCTGTTATAATTCAACAATCTGCTCTAAATATTATCATGATGATACGATGATTTTGTAATGTAGAAAATTAGGAAAGACAAAATTCAGGATGACACGGCAATTTATTTGAGACAAGAATAATGATACAATTCCAAGGCAAGATAGTATTCCTTTAACTTCCAATTACCGAGGGAACCAATTAATATTGATTTTATTCAACTTATCGAGTATTTTTCAAGGGACCGGGAAAAAATGTTCACTTTATCGAGAGATTCGTTAGACAAACCTTTACTCGGGTAAAACCCGGGCGAAGCCGGGTACATCCATACAAGAATAATGATACAATTCCAAGGCAAGATACTATTCCTTTAACTTCCAATTACCGAGGGAACAAATTAATATTGATTTTATTCAACTTATCGAGTATTTTTCAAGGGACCGGGAAAAAATGTTCACTTTATCGAGAGATTCGTTAGACAAACCTTTACTCGGGTAAAACCCGGGCGAAGCCGGGTACAACCATACAAGAATAATGATACAATTCCAAGGCAAGATACTATTCCTTTAACTTCCAATTACCGAGGGAACAAATTAATATTAATTTTATTCAACTTATCGAGTATTTTTCAAGGGACCGGGAAAAAATGTTCACTTTATCGAGAGATTCGTTAGACAAACCTTTACTCGGGTAAAACCCGGGCGAAGCCGGGTACAACCATACAAGAATAATGATACAATTCCAAGGCAAGATACTATTCCTTTAACTTCCAATTACCGAGGGAACAAATTAATATTGATTTTATTCAACTTATCGAGTATTTTTCAAGGGACCGGGAAAAAATGTTCACTTTATCGAGAGATTCGTTAGACAAACCTTTACTCGGGTAAAACCCGGGCGAAGCCGGGTACAACCATACAAGAATAATGATACAATTCCAAGGCAAGATACTATTCCTTTAACTTCCAATTACCGAGGGAACAAATTAATATTAATTTTATTCAACTTATCGAGTATTTTTCAAGGGACCGGGAAAAAATGTTCACTTTATCGAGAGATTCGTTAGACAAACCTTTACTCGGGTAAAACCCGGGCGAAGCCGGGTACAACCATACAAGAATAATGATACAATTCCAAGGCAAGATACTATTCCTTTAACTTCCAATTACCGAGGGAACAAATTAATATTGATTTTATTCAACTTATCGAGTATTTTTCAAGGGACCGGGAAAAAATGTTCACTTTATCGAGAGATTCGTTAGACAAACCTTTACTCGGGTAAAACCCGGGCGAAGCCGGGTACATCCATACAAGAATAATGATACAATTCCAAGGCAAGATACTATTCCTTTAACTTCCAATTACCGAGGGAACAAATTAATATTGATTTTATTCAACTTATCGAGTATTTTTCAAGGGACCGGGAAAAAATGTTCACTTTATCGAGAGATTCGTTAGACAAACCTTTACTCGGGTAAAACCCGGGCGAAGCCGGGTACATCCATACAAGAATAATGATACAATTCCAAGGCAAGATACTATTCCTTTAACTTCCAATTACCGAGGGAACAAATTAATATTGATTTTATTCAACTTATCGAGTATTTTTCAAGAGACCGGGAAAAAATGTTCACTTTATCGAGAGATTCGTTAAACAAACCTTTACTCGTGTAAAACCCGTAAAACGAATTTTTTTGAGTAGTTATTTATTTATTTACCAGTAGCAAACAAGACACGCTATATCCTATCTGGATAATTTTGCGTGAAACTATTTACAATAATTGTAGTAGAGTAGGTATAACAGAAATATCAAAAAGAAAATAAACAATTAAGAAAAAGAGCATTGAATAAACATATCCATTAAACAAATAAGCAACAATAAAAGAAGATAGAAGAAACCACAAGGTAGTTATTTACAATATGTTAAGCAATGATGGAAGTTGATTTAATGAAGTTATCTGTAATAATTAGTATCGTGGAGAGAGAAAGTTGTACGGTAGGTGTACTGGTAGTTGGTGCTCTGCGCTCCAGGAACACGGGTTATAAATATCCCTCCTAGTATATAGTTCCATACACAAGTATTATTTATGCAAGTACTATTTATTGTTGGCAAGAAAAAATTGTGTGGCTCTTTAAAAACTTTGAAATTTGGAAAATTGTAATTTTTGACTCTTCCTACTCAAAAGTTTATCGACCCCTGTTCTAAGATGTAAAAGATCCTTCAAAGACAATTCTAGAATGACAGAAGACACCAGATTGCAGCGTGAATCCTAATCGACGATTAATTTTGTCTATGTTTTTGAATTTCTATGTTGAATATGCCATGAATAAATTGAAATTAATTCTTTTCTATCTGACACACACACTGGTGAATTCTGCTGCTCCATTTTAGATTTTAATTAATAAAATTAAAAGGCTAAAATAGTACATTATATTCACAAATCAATTTACATAAGGTTAATAATCAATGAACTATAAATACGCAAATTTAAATTACACCCTGATATACTTATAATGAAAATTACTAAATAACAACAAAAGAGAGAGAAAATATATTTATTTACGGTGCTGCTAACCAAAATAAACGATTTTTGAGCCCCAATGGCCGCGTAAAGCGGAATATATACGAGGTGTGTTCAAAAGGTATCGCAACTTTTGTGTGTTTTTTTTTTTTAATTATTTATTTATTCATGAATACCTATTTTGTCCCCTTCAAAGTAATCCCCATGAGATATTATACACTTGTGCTAACGGTTTTTCCAATCTTCGAAGCACTTCAAAAATCATTTTTTAAAATCTTTTTCAGCTCCTCCTTCGATGCCGTCTTTACGAGTAGATGGAAATTTTGCCGGGAGGAAATTGATCTAAAGAGACATGGGTCGCCTGTCCCGTCAAAATAAACGTCTAAAATTATATACACACACACAATAAACAAAATCCATTTTAATTCAAAATTTGAACAACACCTATGATGTATACAATCGGTAAAGCCTCCTATTTTATAATAAATAGAACCTGATACATAAGTATGTCATCTGTTATTGGAATGGTAAACTATATATAATAAGTATATTATGATGAATTAGCGCGCCATCTGTTATGAAAATACGAAACTATTATAGACGCGTATGATTCTTTTAAAAAATAAACAATTTCTAGTGTCCTTACTGTAATGGAGTATCCATACGCGTCTATAATAGTTTCGAATTTTCATAATAAGTATATATATATAATACACTGCGGCTTGTGATTGTAAAACAACACTTGAAGTTACACCGCATGAGTTTCTTTACAATGAAAAATCAAAATTTTATTTCAAGGTGAAATATTGACTATTTCTAACCTTTTTGGATGAAGTATGATAGGGTGAATTATGAAGAGTAATGATGAACGGAAAAATAAAAGTGTCCAGGGATGGGAATTCCCACTTTTATTTTTCCGTCCATCATTACTCTTCATAATTCACCCTTTCATACCTCATCCAAAAAGGTTAGAAATAGTCAATATTTCACTTTGAAATAAATTTTGATTTTTCATTGAAAAGAAACTCATGCGGTGTAACTTCAAGTGTTGTTTATAGTAAGTATATGTTTCTTTTTTTGAATGAAACAATTTTTTCCACCTACTGTAATGATAAGAATAATTGAGGGCTCGGCTCATCAGTTGAATAAACTGACGAAACCACTGTGAGGGTTCACCATGGATGAGTCAGGCCCTCTCATTATTCTTATCATTGAAGGGCTATAGTAGGGAATTGTAAAACGACATTTGAAATACTATCCCGCATGTGTTTCTTTTCAACGATAAATCAAAGTTTATTCCAAGGAGAAATAACGACTATTTCTAACCTTTTGGATGAGGCATGAAAGGGTGAATTGTGAAGAATAATGATAAACGGAAAAATAAAAGTTCCAGGGATGGGAATCGAACCCACAGGGTTCCGCTTACCGGGCAGATGCCATGTCCACTAGGCTACCCTGAACATATTTTTCCGTTCGTAAATAATACATAGAGAGTAATTTATAATACAATACAATATAATGCGGCTTGTGATTGTAAAACGACTTTTGAAAATTATCCCGCATGTGTTTCTTTTCAACGATTTTCAAATGTCGTTTTACAATCACAAGCCGCATTATATTATATTATAGTAGGGAATTGTTTTATTTAAACAGAGGTGTCATAAAGAGTTGACATTTCTAATCGATAGAACACGCTACTAGAAGCATATCAATATAACTGTACTATGAGATGGTGAATTTGTTGTAGATTTCAATACTACAGAGCTAAACCACAACTTAAACTGTAATACTACCTCAAATTTACATATGGAGAATAATTTCGAATGAAGGAAGTTTCTATATATATCGATTAAATAAGTTTTCCAAGTCTGACCATTTAATGCTATCGGCAATAACAATTCATCCTCTGGTAGTGAGGCGCATGCGCGACGCCATTTCATTTTCAACTTTATATGTACGGAATACTTTTAATCGTATTGTTAGCTGCTCTTGAAGAATTCTCTATTTCTCTTATTTTGGAAAAAGATAGACATTTGAAACTTCTAACAATATCAGCGTTTATATTTATAAAGACTCTGTTATTTGTTAACCTTTATATATTTTAAACCATAGGGCAAAATGAATTTGTATCCACTATAAGCTTTGTGTTGAATGCTCACATCTTGAACATGCTGATATCTCAAAATACAAATACTAAATACAAATGGTAATAGTTACTATACACAATTTATAAAACATTGTAAATATATATTTTCGGCTACCTGAACTCAGTAGCTTTTGTTTAAATATATACGAATAAAAGATTACACGAGGAGCTTATTTTTCAATATATTGTTGCATCAATTTTTATGCGCCTTACATTTATTCAGAATATTCTATGATATTTAATATATTTTTAAAACATATTATATACAAGGGTATCATTCCTTTTGTAATATTGTTATTGTACATATATCTTGATTGTTTATTGGAGATCACTGATCCTCCTTTACATCCCGGCTCTTCTGGCCTCACCCGGCGATGATCCCCTGGCCACCCATCCTCAGGCCCCTCCAAAAGTACAATATATATGGTGCTTTGTATATATTCCGCTTTATGCGTCCATCGGGGCTCATAAATCATTCATTTTGGTTAGCAGCCCCGTGAATAAAGATATCTCCGTTGGAGAGAGAGAGAGGATCTAGAGGAAGACTGCGGATCACGAATTACGAGGAAGACAACAAATAAATAAACACAATAACTTTAAAAGGTAATTTACTTTTATTTATTTGATTTAAGTATGGAAACCCGCTATGGAAACGTGTATAATACCAAGAATGAGGAGAACCAAGGTTGACGACCCTGTAAAGCTTCAACTTGGTATTACAATATTTATTTATTTTTTTGCCTATCCCTTGTACACGTGGTACAGGCCATGCTAATCATGTTGGGTAGAAGTAGGCGACTGCTTTTACTGTAAGTGCACCACATGTCTACACATGTGAAAAACAGTTCGAATTTGCACTTACAAATGTGCTAGAGCCCCGTTTGGTTACTTGCACTCGCTGGTGGGGTTAGACTTTTACAAGAATCGGGAGCCATTGGGGCATTTTTTTTCCAGAAAAAAGTGCCCAATGCGGGAATCGAACCCGGGTCGTAGCGGTCGAAAACCAACGGTTTAGACCATCCTTCCACCGACCCCCTCACAATATGTAATACAAGATATAAATATTAAAGATTAAGATTTATTTTATTATTTACTCATGTAGAAAGAGAAAGAAAGGTTTGTGTGATACCGGAAAGCTTGAGATGAATATAAAAAAACAAGAAACTCACTGTAGTGTATTTGCATATTAATTATGGATATGCAAATGTCCATGCTTTTGATATAATTTTGTATATAAATAGCGACAGTTTTTAGCTACCAGTATTCAGTCAATTTAGCTAATAAAAGAGATTACTGGAGTCCGTCTTTGCCTCAGCCTCGACACCTCACTCTTGGCTACCTCCCAACCTATATCTACTGCCCTTACCTCAATGATAAAATAATGGTGGGGCCTGACTAATCAATGTTGAACCTTCCCAGCGGTAGATTAAACTGGCGAAACCGCTGGGAGGGTTCACCACTAATGAGCTCTGCCCTCCCATTATTTTATTATTGCAGTAATGGCAATAGAAAATTGATTTATTAAAAAAAAAAAAGGAATCATAAGCGTCAAAAATAGTTCAAAATTTTCAGGAGTATTTTTGTTGAATAACGAAGAATTTGGAAAAATTACTTTAAGCCATTTAAATTCGATTTTATTTACTAGAATCATTTGATAGAATCGTGAAATGTACAGTAAGTGTATTTAAAGTTAGAATACACACAAAAAATTCAAAGACATCCTTTACATTTGCCACATTCAATGTACAAGTATCAATTATATTTATGATTTTAAAAAGATTTAAATAAGATATTTACCCGATAAAATTGTCTCTCTTAAGTTAAAAGATTCCTAAGACGATCCCTCTTGCAATTAGAGCAAAATTAATTTACTCTTTTTCTGCTAAAAGGGGGATCAGACTGGACGTAAAGGTTTTAGTGAGCCATTCCCAAATTAATCAAGACCCAACAAGATCAGTGTTGGTTTTTATATAACTTCATTAGCATATTCAAATTTTCGATTTTATCTTTATTATCTGATTGATCCGTTAGGTAGTGAATTAAATATGTATAGCAAAATATTGAAACAATATTTTGTATTGAAAATAGAAAGCAATACAGAAATATATCTTTATTTAAAAAGGCATATATTGGATCAAAATATTATTTTATTATCAAAATATTTCAGTTGGCTGAACGCCAACCTTTTTCAAGATATTATAACATATTAATTCTATTGACGTTATGTGGCGCTGAATTTGTTGTTGACACACATTAATATTGTAGAACGACATTTGAAAATTATCCCGCATGTGTTTCTTTTGAACGAAAAATCGAAATTTATTTTAAGGAGAAATGACGATTATTTTTAACCTTAGGGATGAAGTATGAAAGGATGAATTGTGAAGAGTAATGATTATTTCTCCTTAAAATTTCGATTTTTCGTTCAAAAGAAACAAATGAGGGATAATTTTCAGTTGTCGTTCTACAATCATAAACCGCATTATATTGTATTACACATTAATATGTTATAATACCTTGATAAAGGTTGGCGTTCAGCCAACTGAAATATTGATAAATAAATTATATTTCGATCCAATATATGCCTTTTTTAAATTGAATATCTTTATGTATTTGAAATGTAAGTTATTGATACCGCATAGGTTTCTTTTCTAAATAAAACAATTTTCTACTGCCCTTACTGCAATTGTAAACTATATATTTTCTCTACGAGTTTATCTTCAGTACCTAAAATAAAAGAAAACAGCCCAATACAATATTAGAGTCACACAGAAGAATATATTAATGTGAAAAGTAACTTTTAATATTCAATACAAGAAAATATATCGTGTGGGTTCTAAATTGATATTAGGAGTAGAAGTGATGTCATGGCAACGCAAGAATGAGCATGCGCAGTAGTGGTAAGACTCCCGGGAAAGAAGGATCATCGAGGAGATAGGGGCGAGAATGGCCGCGTGAACTGACCAGCGGTCATCTTCCGGACAACAAGAAAGTCCCACTACTGCTCCCCAGCACGGTACAAGGTCCATACACTGTGATGGAGGTTCCAGAGGCGACTGGGTCCGAGCATCTTCCACGACACTCAAGACTTCCACTGTCCTTCACTGTTAGCCAGCCACGTCCACCGACACCAGCTCGGAGATCCCAGAGTCCACGACGTCAGTCCCAAGGACGCTATCCGAGCATCTTCCACGACACTCAAGACTTCCACCGTCCCTCACTGCTAGCCAGCCACGTCCACCGACACCAGCTTGGAGCTTCTACCACGGCTCAATGATGTTCAGCGAATGATATTCGCGGAGGCAGTTCCAAGAACAGCGTTCAACCAACACGAACCCAACACCTCACAAGGCATCCACTGTCCCTCACCGATAGCCAGCCACCGACACCAGCACGAGACGCTGAGCCTCCAACAAGATGGCCGTTCACTATCCTTCCATCGAGCGTCCACGTGGAACCACAACATCTGGGATCAGACTGTTCATGTCAGCAAGTAACATCGCCTGTGCAAATTTGGAACTTCCAGGCCTCCACAATAACTACGTGCTTTTTATTTGAACAATGCTCCAAGATATGAACAACACACCGATCCTTCCTGAATAAGAATGCACTTGCTTTCTCCAGCCTCCCTCCACCACCGTCCTCACTCTAGCGTGTCATTGCCCCCAACAACATGATCTAACCCCCAACATGGCACGTTCAAGAGTGCTCTTCTTTCCTCCATTCCATAGTCCCCAACATAGCAAGAGTGCATTTCAATGACCTAGTTCATCTTTACCGTCCCCCACTCAAGCGTGCCATTGCCCCCAACAACATAATCTAGCCTTCAACATGGCACGTTGAAGAGTGTCCTCTCTCCTCCATTCCATAGTCCCCAACATAGCAAGAGTGCATTTCAATAATCTAGTTCATCTTCACCGTCCCCCAATCTAACGTGCCATTGTCCCCAACAACATGCTCTAGCTCCCAAAATGGCACGTAGAGCAGTTCAGTTCATTCTCCAGCTAACCGCCTCCCTCCCCCACTATAGCGAGCCATTCCCCCCAACAACATTCCCTACCTCCCAATGTGGCTCACACAATAGCGCACCTCATTCTTCCACCATCTTTTCCCACCCTTCCCCTCTATAGCGTGCCATTGCCCCCAACAACATGTTCTAGCCCCCAACATGGCACGTTCAAGAGTGTCCTTCTCTCCTCCATCCCATAGTCCCCAACATAGCAAGAATTCATTTTTATAACCCAGTTCATCTTTACCGTCCCCTACTCTAGCGAGCCATTGCCCCAACAACATTCCCTAGCTCCCCAACATGGCTCGTAGAAGAGTGAGTGCACTTCAATCCTCCCACCCTCTCCTCTGCCTCCCGTCTCTAATGATTCATCACTTAATAAAAAATAAATATATTTTTAACACAAGTTCTCATCATTTGAATAACCATATACATATCCTGTTAAAAGTT
>CP092880.1:18351790-18366555 GCA_030710605.1 Cordylochernes scorpioides
GATAATTTTGCATAACTATTAATTTTAATTATACTATAGATATATATATTATTTTATTATAATTACAATCACACATATGTGATATATATTAAATTTCAAAATATTAATAGAAAGATATGTAAATATACAGAATACCATATTAAATATTGAAAAACAATGGTTATGCAAAATGATCCTAATAATTATCTATATTAATAAAATGGAAATTTCATAAGTGGTGTTCGCTAAAAACTTTCGTTACAATGCATCAATTTCGACCAAATTTTCAACATTTATGTAAAACGAGATGGAGCAGGTTTTGCTTAACATCAAAATAGTTTTCCTAACATTAACATGCGTAACTTCGCTGTTATCGATTAAATACAAAAAAAATCAACAGAGTTAATTTTATTTATATAAAATACAAAATTAAATTTCAACAGAGTTAATTTTTTTACATTCTAGCTAATAATCTCAATCTAAAAAAATATTCAAAACAAGCAATTTTAAGATAACACCATATGTAAAACAGTCGGCCAAGAAAACAACTTCCCTCGAGTAAAACCCGGGCAGAGCCGGGTACACCCGCTAGTATGTAAATAAATTTCAATTTTTTCTGTACTAGAACCTAGCGAAGGACGATGCCCGAAAGTTTGTATTTTAACTCAGCAAACACTAAGAGACATTTGGCACAATGGTTACGAAACGTCCATTTATTACTTTGTTATCCTGTGTTAAACCGAATTAAGGATGTACTGTAAATCAGTGGATGGGCATACGGTTATCAAGCCTAAGATAATTATTCCCAACAGAAGAAAGGTCCGTTTGTTTACAAATAGGAATCGTTCTCATTGAGGCTTCCGGTCCTCCTCATCGTGCCAACCAGCCAGGATCCGATCTCTGCTCCAACAATGTCCAGACTTCTCCCCGTATCTATTTCTTCCCAAGGTAAGTCAATTTAATCCATCATTCTGTGTAGCCTTCCACTCTACATCGATCTCGTCTTCACCATAACACACACCCTTTAAAAATACACAAATACAGTAGACTCTCCTCTAACGCGAGTTTTTACAACGCGATAAAAAAATTGCGACAAATGTATTTATACAACGCGAATTTTCGTATAACGTGTTATAAAATAAAATGCGGAACCTACTTGCTGTTTCAATATATTGACAACTGTACAATACATTTAATTTTTATGCACACGCGTTTTTCTTTTTTTTTTTTTTTTTGGAACGAAGTAGTGTTGTATACTTTGTTAATTTAATTACACATGTGTTTCTGTAAGTAAAATTTTTTAAATAGTGTTAAATTGAGTTTTAAAGCTCAAAATAATATTTTTAACGCATATAAGGTATTAAATTAGAATTTACATGTAAATATTTTGCAAATATAAAAATTACGAAACTTGCTCCCCCAGGCATGATGAATAAAGTTGGAAAAAAAGAAAAATTGAAAAGGAGATATACTGTATCATGTAAAAATGTATTGTATAAAATGATGTATATACGCATATATATATATAATAGAACCTCCCTGTAAAGGACACCTAATTGCAGAGCCAAAGTGTTCTTTAGGGAGAGGTGTCCTTATACCAGAGAGTTGCTAAATAGTAAAAATGGTAATTTTGCAAATGAAAACTGTCCTTTGTAGAGAAGTGTCCTCTTACCGGAGAGTTGCTAAATTGTAAAAATGCTAATTTTACAAATGAAAACTTTCCTTTATAGAGAGATGTCCGCTAAAGAGAGGTTCTACTGTATTCAAATATGTGTCAATTAATATTTTATTTTTCTTTTCATCATCAAAAATTCATGTTATTTTTTCAATAATCCCAAAATATGTTACGTCAAACAACATTTGAGAAAATAGAGTTGAATTACCACCTTCAATCAAGGAAATGGAATTGTGTCGCGTGACAATTATGACCCAATTATAGATAATTAGGTCTCATAAATGTGTTATTGTAGCAGAATATTTATTGTCCATACAGCTCTGATTGATTTTAGGAATCTGTTATTCTCAGTTTATTTCTCTCCTTCTGATTTTCTGTTAATATAGGTGAATATTGTTGCATCATGATTAAGGCGCGTATTTTTAAAATTATTTATAATATTATTTTTAATATATTTAAAATTTAAATTATATATTTATTTATTTTTTATTTAAAAGAGATTATTTAGATTATCATCATTCCTTTTTATAGTTTCATTCCTTTTGTAATATTTTATCTATATATATAAAAATGAATGTATGTGTGTCTGTTTGTTTGTTTGTCCTTTATGCCTGACCAAACCACTCATTAGATCGCCATGAAACTTTGGGAAGTTATTTAGTATAGTACTGGGAAGGTTTCTAGCAAATAAAATTTTTGAAATAACTTTTCGCCTAGAAATAATCAAGATAAATATTCTAATTTATCTGTTATAATTCAACAATCTGCTCTAAATATTATCATGATGATACGATGATTTTGTAATGTAGAAAATTAGGAAAGACAAAATTCAGGATGACACGGCAATTTATTTGAGACAAGAATAATGATACAATTCAAAGGCAAGATACTATTCCTTTAACTTCCAATTACCGAGGGAACCAATTAATATTGATTTTATTCAACTTATCGAGTATTTTTCAAGGGACCGGGAAAAAATGTTCACTTTATCGAGAGATTCGTTAAACAAACCTTTACTCGGGTAAAACCCGGGCGAAGCCGGGTACATCCATACAAGAATAATGATACAATTCCAAGGCAAGATACTATTCCTTTAACTTCCAATTACCGAGGGAACCAATTAATATTGATTTTATTCAACTTATCGAGTATTTTTCAAGGGACCGGGAAAAAAATGTTCACTTTATCGAGAGATTCGTTAGACAAACTTTTACTCGGGTAAAACCCGGGCGAAGCCGGGTACGTCCGCTAGTTGTACATATATCTTGATTATTTATTGAAGCGAGAGAGGACCTGGACCAAGACTGCGGATCACGACCTATGAGGAAGACAACGAATAAATAAACACAATAACTTTAAAAGGTAATTTATTTTTATTTAATTTCATTTATTTACTTTTCTTTATTTTCTTTGAGTATGGAAACCTGATCGGGAAACGTGTATAACACCAAGAAGGAAGAAGCCAAGGTCGACGACCCTGCAAAGCTGCAAATTGGTGCAGCAATATATAATGATGCCTTAGCGCGCCATCTGTTATCAAAATTCGAAACTATTATAGACACGTATGATTCTTTTTTAAAATAAGGACAGTAGAAATTGTTTATTTTTTAAAAAGAATCGTACGCGTCTATAATAGTGTCGAATTTTAATATAGGCGAATAAGTTGGAATTTTTACACCAAAATAAATTGCTTTAAAGTTTCAATTTGCAAGAATGCCAATATGTACATTTAGGTAAACACTGCACAAAAGGTTTCTTGTTTATATATTCAAAAATAACAAGCTTTCGCATATAGTTCTTCATCAGGTCATGGCTAATAAGAATATAAAGTTATATATCAAAATTCGAAACTATTATAGACGCGTATGATTCTTTTTTAAAATAAACAATTTCTACTGCCCTTACTGCGATGGAAAAATTAATGGGAAAAAAAGAATCATACGCGTCTATAATAGTTTCGAATTTTGATAACAGATGGCGCGCTAGTGCATCATAATATAAAAGTTATATATAAAGAAATGCTGAATCACCTGGATGCTCGTGTGGAGCCGAAGAACAGAACCCCAGACACTTATTAACTGACTGCCCGCTGACCTTAGGGAACTAAATCACCTTTCCATAAAAAATATGCAACATGTGGTCTACACTAAGGACATACACCAAAGATTCAACAAATTCTGCAGAATGTACTTAACTAAATAAGTAACTACTAATGTAATCAATTTGCATACTGATATGTAAATATGTATATATCTCTTTAAACTACTTTTTCTTTCATTCTAATGTATATATTTCACACGCAAATATCTGATTTGTGGATATAGCGTGTACTCTGCAATTGTTAAATAAATAAAAATATATAAAGAGAGAAATAATATATTTTGCATAACTATTATTTTAATGGTACTCTGCAAATCTCTATTCTTTTATTAATCATGTATGAAAATAATAAAGAAAGAGTAATAGAAAGAATACCATATTAAATATTGAATGGAGGAGTGAGTAAAACCCTCGATTCCCGACAGCCATGAACCGGGATCAAATCCCGCGTTGAACACTTTATTTTAATATGTAAATAACCTTCACATGTTATTCATTGTTGTAAATATCATAAACTAGGTTGTTCTTGTTGAACGGTACCTAATAAAGTGATTTTGGAACAAGAACAAGAAATATTGGATAACAATGGCTATGAAAAATAATCCTAAAAACTTGTGTAAATAAGTTCCAATTTTTTTTTCTGTGTTAAGACTTGGCGAAGGACGGTGGCCGAAAGTTTGTATTTTAACTCAACAAATACAGAAGACATTTTGTGCAGTGGTTATTAAAGGACCATAAATTTTTTAGGTATCCTGTATTAAATTTGCCTACCCTCTTTTTTTTTTTTTGTTGAGAGAATAAGCAATAAATGATAGTAAATTTTTGTTTTGCAAATCTATACACCACAACACACACTCTCACACATATAGAATACATACACTCATGGACAAAACTTAAAGAATTTGTACCTTTTAGCATGTATATCGGGATTCAAACAATAACTCTGAAAGATACACTCATGGACAAAAACTTAAGGAAGTTGTACCTTTTAGCATGTATATCGGGATTCAGACAATAACTCTGAAAGATACAATCATGGACAAAAACTTAAGGAAGTTGACCTTATAGCATGTATATCGGGATTCAGACAATAACTTTGAAAGATACACTCATGGACAAAACTTAAGGAAGTTGTACCTTTTAGCATGTATATCGGGATTCATACAATAACTCTGAAAGATACACTCATGGACAAAAACTTAAGGAAGTTGTACCTTTTAGCATGTATATCTGGATTCAGACAATAACTCTGAAAGATATTACAGTGACCTTTATTGAAGACACACGAAATAGCCAAGTGTGCATACACTCATGGACAAAACTTAAGGAAATTGTACTTTCAGCATGTATATCAGGATTCAGACAATAACTCTGAAAGATATTACAGTGACCTTTATTGAAGACATACGAGATAACCAAGTGTGTATACACTCATGGACAAAACTTAAGGAAATTGTACTTTCAGCATGTATATTTGGGATTCAGAAAATAACTCTGAAATATTTTACAGTGACCTTTATTGAAGATACACGAGATAACCAAATATGAAAAAAATTGCCTCTGTCTCCTTAAAAAAAAAAAACAGACAACGGCGACATTAAAGACTTTCCACTTCCTTAAGTTCTCATTTTTCAGATAGTGGACATTGCGACTGTTGTGATAGAGGTGCACGGGGACATCTGAGGCTCTTCATTGGACATGACAACGACAACTTCCTTAAGTTTTGTTTATGAGTGTATATACATGAAGCCTGACGTTTTGCTCCAAATCTCTACCTTTCTATGTTGAATAAAAGCTACTTATTTCTAGGAATTTGTGAATTTGAACTTTGTAGTCTTTTCTAGCGATTTTATCACTTGAAATACAGATATTTTTGATAATGACGTTTCAAATATACCAAAGAGTATCTTACTTTGTTTTTCGTCAAAGTGTACTCAAAATCTTGGAGCGATGGATCCGATGTCTTGGCCATCTTGGGGCTTTTACCTGTGAGCCATTGTTACCTCAAATATCTCTTCAGTATCTTTGAATACTCCTGAATAAGAATACTGGCAGCCGAATGGGTTTACCTTTCAAAATGATACAGCACTCTTTTCTGGTAATCATTCAAGAAAACAGCAATGTGGATCTTTATTCTCAGAAAAAGAAACTCTTTTCGATATCGAAATGGTTCAAGATAAAAAAAAAATCATCACAATTTCATTTTTTTCTATAAATATATAGAATGAAAGAATATAATAGATAATGTTTGATTGATAAATTTTGCTCTTTTTACTGTCCTTACTGTAGTTGTTTAGCGTCCATCAAGTCGACTTTTGGTGATCATATAAACAAATATTCTTCCAGTTTGATCTGATATTTGATCGATATAGTTTTCTGATCAGTTCTCTTGATATAGAAGTAATTTGCCAGTGCCTTTCTTCCGTCTATGCCGTTGGCGAAATAAATTTGGATTTGCCGCCTTTTGGGTTGTTAGCCTCCATCAAGTCGACTTTTGCTGATCATATGGACTCTAATTTGATCTGATATTTGTACGTATAGTTTTATGATCAGTTCTTTTGATACAAAAGTAATTTTCCAGTGCTTTTCTTCCGTCTATGCCGTTGGCGAAATAAATTTGGATTTGCCGCTTTTTGGGTTGTTAGCGTCCATCAAGGCAACTTTTTGGTGATTATATGGACAAATATTCTTCCAATTTGATCTGATATTTAGCCGTATAGTTTTCTCAGCAGTACTTGATACAAAAGTGATTTGCCAGTGCCTTTCTTCCGTTTATGCCATTGGAAAAATAAATTTGACTTTTCCGCCTTTTGAGTTGTCAGCATCCATCAAGTTCGACTTTTGGTTATCATATGGACAAATATTCTTCCAATTTGATCTGATATTTGATTCATATAGTTTTCTGAGCAGTTCTCTTGATACAGAAGTAATTTTCCCGTTCCTTTCTTCCTTCTATGCCATTGGCCATTCTATGCCATTCCGCCTTTTGGGGTGATCATCCCCGTTCTCTATATCTCCAAAATTACTGCAGACATATTGGAAAAACCTGATTAGACAAAAAAAACATTTAGAACATTTTCCAACAAGCCCTAAAATTAGCAGAGTCGTCTTCTTTCTCCCAGCAATTAAAGTGAGTCAACCCCGTCAACCCATTACGCTCCCCAGACATAAATCACACTTCCTAGCATGTCTGAATTTAAGCGTTTACAATTAGTCATTCTCACATTTCCAGTAGAATAGATCTCTCTTAATTCGTTTAGTCTGACCGTTTAGGTGATCATCTGAATAATTCGTTACACCTTTTGCCGCTAGTGATACCATCTCATTATTATCTTCCATTACTTTGTCATAATATACCTTGGACAGCACGTAGAACGAATGCATTGATATTATCACAACGATCGATTTCGAAAGATGACCGACTTCTGTGTACAACGGAATTGTTTGACATTCTTCGGTCACATCGCACGACACAGGGGAATGGAGTATACCATACTGACTGGAAAGACGTCTGAGCGACCCATACCTGGATGCCCACCGATACGCTTCGTAGACCAATTAAAGGAACTCACTGCTTAACAGTCGCCAAGATGGTACATCGAGCTCAAAACAGAGATGGCTGGTGTCACATCATGTTTGGGATGTAATACGTACAGTAGTTCGATCGTGAATAAAATGATTTACAACCTAGTCTGAAATATGACATCGCTTTTCACTTCTTCCAACCGGATAGTTGGCGACTTTAGTACACTCCAGGAATCCAGGTTACCTCAAGAAAGAGAGACTCATATACCATATTAGAATTAATATCTCCTAAAGTATTAATAGTATGTGTTGATAAGCCAAATCAAGAATTTAACTTGGAAACCGATACATGCTATTAAATTTTACGATACTATACCGAAAACCTAACCAAGAATTAAACCCATATAACCATAGGCAGCCAGATATATTCAATGATGGTAAAACTCGTGTCATCCCACCTTCAAACTTCATAGTCATTCTTGCATTTGAGTCCCGATAAACACACAACTTTATCAAGACCACCAGTCTTATACAGATTCATCGTAGGAAGGAAGCATAGAAGAAGGAAGCATCCTATACTTCAGGCAGCACAGAACCCAACAACAGCTTCCGACATATGTTCAATGGGCGATTCCCGATATATACAAGGATCACTTCAAAAGTTTTTGCAATCACTTATTTTTATTAAAGCTTCAACTTTCAAATTTTCAGAATTTCTCAAAGTATTCACCTTTAGCACCTATGCAAGATTTCATCCGTGAAAATCAACTTGTATTTAGTGTTGATAGTTAACACAACCCCAGATATCAATTATAAATACTACGAATGAATTACTATACCTCCATTCACATTTACATTATTGCATATTTACTAACACATGTGATAAATGCCATATCTCTGTATAGCAATTCTTCTAGTTGTACTGCTTGAAGCTACGAGGTTTGTCCGTTAAATAAGTTCCACGGGGCACCACTGTCATGAGGATCGCTTATAGGCGCGGGCTCGTAGCTTGTTCTCCCCACTTCAATTTCCCACCAAGGCCACGTCACTGGTAAGCTTAGTCTTGGCTGAGCAGCCGTTAGTGATGGAGCTTCCCCTCGTGTCTCCCGCCAGCTGCGAATTACGGTACATACAGTATAGAAAGTTACAATCCTACCCTTCATGATTGTTTGTTAATTCATAGAGGCATTTTTCTAGCAGACATATTCCATGTTTTATCATCATCATTTATTATTATTATTGTTTTTTTCCTTTCGTTAGTTATCAAATCATTTGTAATTGTAGTTTCTTTTTTGTTTTGTTCATTTTTAATCAATAAAATATATGTAGAACTAAGGTGTAATATATTCAATTAAAGCATATGGAACCAACATCGATTCATTTTTAAAACAAAGCAAAATCATAAGCTTATACAACTTTCACTTTTTCATACAATGATTATCATGGGGCTTATGTCTCTGGTAAACTGAATAAAGAGATAAAATAATTATTGCGTGGTAAATAAAAATATCAAACTTAGAGAGAAGTTTCTTTTCAATATCTTTAATCTCTAGCTTTCGGCCACGAACGCCCTTCTACAGAGAGGAGAGAAACATGATATAATAATATCTCTATATATAAAAGTCAATTTCTGTCTGTCTGTCTGTTTCGCGATAAACTCAAAAACTACTGAACCAATTGGTACCAAATTTTGCATGTCGCTTTTTATAAACCTGAGGAAAATTTTCGGCTGCATTTTGATTAGTATTTTTGGCTATTTCTTTTTTTCATTTGAAGAACTTTTTTTTATTAAAACTATATATTTTTAGTCAGAAAATGATGATGACGATATTGCTGTATCATGTTTGATTATTAGATACATAATTATATCGGGAAAAATTCCAAAAAGCAGAGACCACGGGTGAAACCAGTTCATTATTTTGTACGCAGGAACAAAATTCTAACAGAAAAACATTCATTCGAGCAGAATGAATATTCGTAACGAATATTATTTGAATAAAAACATTTAATCGGGTAAAACCCGGGCGTTGCCCGGGTCATTCGTCTAGTTGTTACATAAATAAAATTACTAAATACTATGTTACATAGCTTCTTCCCTATGGGAGCTGTGACCCACATCTAGCAATTATTGTAGATACTGACGTGTATTTGACGTGCTTCTGCCGAGGATTCCATCGAAGTCTTGGAACTTTGTCCCTAGTACCTTTTCGTCCATTTTCTTTCGGTGTGAAGAGCGGCTTTGTTGTCGTATCATCGTCTATAGGTACATCGTCATCTTGGAAGGAAGTCTTGGCTTTGACACGGCGATGGAATCCTGGAGCCAGTCTCTAAAAATGTGGATTATAGCACCCATGACTTCAAATTCTTCTCGGCGATCTTCAGTTTGTCTTCCCTAACTTAATTAATAAATACTATGTTACAATATAAGAATTCTTATTGTGTTTTTCTCCTGTAGAAGGGCGTTTAAGTCGGTGAACGAGTGGTTAAAACTTTCGATTCCCGACAGTCATGAACCGGGATCGAATCCTGCATTGTACACTTTATTTTACTATGTAAATAACCTTCACATATTATCCATTATTCTGAAGATAGAGGCTGCCTGGCCGTCATTCATGTTTCTGTGAAAAATAGACACTTCTCCTTACGAAGACAAAAGATTTTTGTTGAAACGTTGAGAAAAAAAAAACACTAACTGGCCGAAATGTCTATTTTTCACATAAAAATATTATTCATTAATTAAAAAGGCATATATTGGATCAAAATATCATTTATTTTACCAATATTTCAGTTGGCGTTCAAGTTGTTAACACACATTAAAATGTTATAATACCTTGATAAAGGTTGGCGTTCAGCCAACTGAAATATTGGTAAAATAAATGGTTCCTGGTTCAAATCACATTAATAGGTACCGCTCAGCAAGAGCAACCTAGTTCATGATAATTGAACAATGAATAATATGTGAAGGCTATTCACATATTAAACAAATTTTAACGCGGGATTCAATCCCGGTTCATGACTGTCGGGAACCGAGGGTGTACCCACTCGTCCACCGACTTTTCTTATATATAAATGATATTTTGATCCAATATATGCATTTTTAATTAAAGATTTATTTATGGATTGCTCTATTTTAAAAAAATATTATCCATTGTTTCAAATATCATAAACTAGCTTGCTCTTTTTCAGAGGTACCTAATAAATTGATTTTGTAAGAAGGGCGTACGT
Organism: Cordylochernes scorpioides; assembly: GCA_030710605.1. Classification (NCBI taxonomy): domain Eukaryota; kingdom Metazoa; phylum Arthropoda; class Arachnida; order Pseudoscorpiones; family Chernetidae; genus Cordylochernes; species Cordylochernes scorpioides. The sequence goes on from CP092880.1 coordinate 18,362,295, forward strand.
GGCCGAAAGCTAGAGTTCAAAGATATGGGAAAAAAACTCTTCCATAGAATCTTGATATTTTATGTAACAGTCTTCTTCTTCTTTCTTATCTCCACTCAATCATATTAGGATATCAAGTTGTGACCCTTGATGGTGTCTGTTTGACAACCATCATGACTGGGTGAAGTAGAATGCGTCTGCCTTTGTCATTAAGACTGGGAGCATTACTCAGTGGCAGGCCGACTTAGCTCCAAAAGAAATGGTCGCCTCTGACATGAAGAACAGACACCATGTGCAGCTGCTCCTAACATGGAGTACAAACGCTGCTCATCCTGTTTCCCTGGAGCTCTTACAGGGTACTATCAGCCGGGCCAGATGAACCCAGGTATTTCAGTGAGCTTGTTACTGCTCCCTCTCCTCCTTTTTCATTCAGGCTTGGGACCGGCAAAGGCGGAGTTTTATTTAACACTGATACAAGGGATCATCTTGTTGAATTATTACATGTGTTTTATCAGACTTAAATTTTTCGATATGATAACAAGAAGTACAAGAACCTGATGGGAAATTTAGAAATTAAATTAGCCCCTACCTCCATTACAGAAACATTAACATTTAACTTCATCAATATTTAAATCTCGCCACTAAAGGTTTCGTCAGTTTAATCTTTAAGTAGCTTCTACAGTATTGATTGTTTATTCATAGGAAGTGTTGGCTTGAAAGTTCTATAGATATTGGAACTAAGTGGAATTCCTCTTTATACAACTAGAGTGGTCTTGAAGATAGAGTTTGTGTGTTGTATATACAGTTAAACCTGTATATAGCGCCCCCTCTAAATAGCGCCTTCCTCTCTATAGCGCCCGATTTTAAATACATAGTACGATGCGATTTACATTAAAAGTGACCTGTCTATTGCCCACCCTCTCTATAGCACTCTATTTTGGTGAGTCCCAAGAGGAGGCGCTATAGACAGGTTTAACTGTACGTAGTACGATGCGATTTACATTAAAAGTGACCTGTCTATAGTACCCCCTCTCTATAGCACTCTATTTTGGTGAGTCCCAAGAGGAGGCGCTATAGACAGGTTTAACTGTACGTAGTACGATGCGATTTACATTAAAAGTGACCTGTCTATAGTACCCCCTCTCTATAGCACTCTATTTTGGTGAGTCCCAAGAGGAGGCGCTATAGACAGGTTTAACTGTACGTAGTACGATGCGATTTACATTAAAAGTGACCTGTCTATAGCACCCCCTCTCTATAGCACCCTATTTTGGTGAGTCCCAAGAGGGGGCGCTATAGACAGGTTTAACTGTACGTAGTACGATGCGATTTACATTAAAAGTGACCTGTCTATAGCACCCCCTCTCTATAACACCCTATTTTGGTGAGTCCCAAGAGGGGGCGCTATAGACAGGTTTAACTGTACGTAGTACGATGCGATTTACATTAAAAGTGACCTGTCTATAGTACCCCCTCTCTATAGCACCCTATTTTGGTAAGTCCCAAGAGGGGGCGCTATAGACAGGTTTAACTGTGTATTTTAAGTTCAATTAATTAATTGTTCCCACAGAGTATATGTGTAAGATCACAAGTAAATAGGCGCTAACCGTAAGAAGAATATAATTTTTCTTTCGAAACTATTATAGACGCGCATGATTCTTCATCAGAAATTCAACATCCTTTTTCTTGCGGCGTGAAGAGAAGCTTTGTCGTTGTATCGTCTATAGGAACATCGTCATCTTGGAAGGAAGCCTTGGCTATGACGGTGGAATCCTGAAGCCAGTCTCAGACAATGTAGATCACAGCACCCAAGGCCTCAAGATCTTCTCGGCGATCTTAAGTTTGTCTTCCCTAATCTAACCAGTATCTCCACCAAAATGCCACATAGAAAATTAGGAATCTACAAACTAAAATTTATAAAATGCAAGATAAGAAATGAGGGAAGTATACGGAATAGAATATTCAAATATCCAAATTAATAATATGTTCATAAAATGATATAAATATTTATCTACAATATAAGCAGAACAAGTCGATTCAGAGTCTAAACTGGCCTAACAACCTCCCACAAATCTCCAAATATTTTTATTACAACAATTCTACTAGAAAAAATTTGATTAAAAATACATTGATAAGAATAATTTACAAATTTATATCGCGATTGTTGCACCAATTTTAATGCACCCCAAATTTATTCAAAATATTCTATGATATTTAATATTTATTTAAAACATATTATTTAGATTATAATCATTCCTTTTAATAGTTTCATTCCTTTTGTAATATTGTTATTGTACATATATCTTGATTGGTTATTGGAGCGAGAAAGGACCCGGACCAAGACTGCGGATCGCGACCTACGAGGAAGACAACGAATAAATAAACGCAATAACTTTAAAAGATAATTTATTTTTATTTATTTGCTTTGACTATGGAAACCCGCTCGGGAAACATGTATAACACCAAGAAAGAAGAAACCAAGGTCGACGATCCTGCAAAGCTACAACTTGGTGTAACAATATGATAAATTATCCCTTTATATATTAAATCATTTCTTCGTCTTTAACAACACAGATGCCCAAGGAACACAAATTTTATTTGCCCCTCAATTTATCAGTGGTAAATCTATAAGAAAACCAAAATTCAATAAAAGAATTAAACATTAAAGAAACCTGATATTAGCTCACTAAAAATCATCTTATTCCACAAGGGAAGCTTTCAATAAAATTGTATTTGGCAATCAAATCCAGCGGAGAAAAGGATTACATTTCTCCAAGTTAATATTTGCCCCCCCCCCCCCCCCCCCTCCTCCATTTCTATATTTCTTGGGATTTGTAAAATCTCTCTCTTGCTCTTTGAACATCTTTAGAAATTGGTTTTCACCCATCAATATATACAGTGGCACGTTGATATCCTATTTTTTACAAAATATTCATGTTAACTTCATCTTCTTATAAGTTGTAATATATGTAAATTTTAAAAAGATTTTATTCATTGCTATGTTAATTTGCATATCTTCTATAAATTCTATAAATCCTTTTCTGCTTTTACATTTTAAATAAATCAATAAGAAATCTAGGGCACGTTGATATCCTAGGTTGTACAAAATATTCATATTAACTTCATCTTCTTGTGGAAGTTGTAATATATGTAAATTTTTAAAAGCTGATATTCAACTTACAATATTTGTGGACAGACAATGAAGCAAGATTTTTTCCGTTTTTACATTTTAAATAATCAATAAGGAATCTAGGGCACGTTGATATCCTATGTTTTACAAAATATTCATATTAACTTCATCTTCTTATATAAGTTGTAATATATGTAAAATGTATAAAAGATTTTATTCAAATTGCTTTATTTTCTGTCCACAAATATTGTAATGAAGATTTTTCTTTGCTTTTACATTTTAAATAAATCAATTAGAAATCTAGGGCCTAGATTCCTTACATATATTGTAATCCATTTTTTAAATAATAAAGAACCTAGAGAAGTCTGAAATTTGGTTCACTTGCTCAAACTTGATGACAATGCAATTTGACAAAACTAACTTTTTGGTGATCAGGGTGGATGGGAATGGACAAATTTCTATATTTCCTTTCAAATTTTGTGATCGATATTCAATACGCTTACAGAGTTCCTAGAAGTCTGAAATTTGATACACTTGTTCAAACCTGATAAATTTGTAAGTTGAGAAAATTTCTGAATTCTGAGAGGTCGGGTGATTGGTAATAGACAAAATTTTATTTCTAAATTTACTATTAAATTCCGTTACCAATTTTTACAAACGTCCAGCCAACATAAGAGTCTGAAAAAATGGTAGACTCGCTCAATAAAGCCAACATTGCAAGTTGACAAAATTTCTGACTTCTGAAAGGTCGGGGAGATCGGCAATGGACTATTTTTCTATGTTTTCTTTCAAATATTGTGATCAATTTTACTATACTTCTCGAACAGGTAGAAGTCTGGTATATTCTATGCTAGTTCAGCCTTACTAACATTGCAAGTGTACAAAATTCCAGACTTCTAAGTGACGATGATTGTCGGGAATAGACTAGAGAATAAAATTTGTTTATTTCCTTTTAAAAACGAAGAAAAATACTCGTGGCCGTTTCCCTGGCGTAAGAAGCGGCTGGAGTTACATAAAATAATTAATAGGTAAAAATACATTTTTAAGAAAAGCTTTTATTTAAATGCACTAAAAAGGAAAAAAATAAAATATTGTATCTTCTGTCATTGAGCAATTAGATGTATCTGAGTGAAAATAAAAGCAGTGGGGGAC
>CP092880.1:18366655-18409029 GCA_030710605.1 Cordylochernes scorpioides
CCCTTTTGTTTCAATGAACTTGAAAGCAGAGAAGGAATACTAATTTTATCAGTATATGTAGATGATATTTTCCCATTTCAGAAACCAGTCTATAGGAGAAAAGAGCAAGAGTTTTCTAGTGAAAATGTTTGATGGAAATATTTATTTGGCTTCAAATTTTCTAAAAGCCTTAAACTCATCCAGGGAACCTAAATTGATAATCTTGTTGAATGCTTCAGACTATAAAATGTGAGAAGTATGTGGGATGGTCGCGTAGGTGTTGGTATGTCTTGTGAAAAGGCCGCTGATAAAATTATATTTGTTTTTATAAATAAATTTATTTAAAGTCCGAAATATATAGAGAGGAAAGAATCAGCACTTTTCTGTGATTTGACATGGCTTCTGGGAATCAACAGAATAAGAACATCACCCTACCACCCAGCAGCACACGGCCTGGTGGAAAGATTACACAGACAGCTGAAAGACTTCCTCCGCTGTCACAACTCGACGAGCTGGTCCTTGAAACTCCCCCTGGTGCTCCTAGGGATTCGTTCATCGCTACACCCCAACCACCGAGCTGGTCTATCGGAAGCCCCTACCTCTTCCAGCCGCTGGAAGCAAGCCTTGTTATTGAACGACGCGCGTGCCAAGAGTCCCGATGCCGCCCGCGCATGCGTGTTGAGGCCGCCACACTACTGCCCATATGTGTAGTGAAGCTTTGTCCCAGTTCGCGCTCGCTGAAGCAAAGTGTGGTCGCCACACTACTCCCCCTCCAGTAGGATCCTTCCATCGATCCTATGAAATCTTATTGGCTTGGGGTCTTGGGAAAACATTGGTCCTTCTGATGTGAAAGCAGGCTTGAGGCGGTCGATTGACACCCACGTGATTTTTTTATTTTCAGTTTGTAAATTTTGGGTTTCCTAGATATGACTTCATATGGACCATCTCTGGGGGAGAGCTAGCTGTGGCAATATCAGGTCCTGACAGTAGATAGACATGGGAACATGTCTCGAGTGGTTTGGGCACATATATGTGGCGGTTCCCATGTGGCCTGCTTGGTGCAGGTTTCAGAGATGCCATGGCGTGTTTGAAGTCCTCCAGCCACGGTTTTCGGTGGGCGAGCTTGCAGAGGGGGGGGGCTCGAAAAATGTTCCTGGAAGAGGTAGGGGCTTCCAATAGGCCAGCTCGGCGGTTGTTATGTTGAGATCTTCCCTTAGCAACGAAAGAATCCCTAGAAGCACCAGGGGAAGTTTCAAGGACAAGCTCGTGGAGTCGTGGCAGCGGAGGTAGTCTTTCAGCTGTCTCTGGAATCTTTCCACCAGGCCGTTTGCTGCTGGGTGGTAGGGTGATGTCCTTATTCTGTTGATTCCCAGAAGCCATGTCAACTCACCGAAAAGTGCTGATTCAAACTGCCTGCCTTGGTCTGTAGTCACTTTTGCTGGCACGCCAAAACGGGATATCCAGACCGACAGGAAGGCATTTGCTACTGTTTTGGTGGTAAAGTCCTGTATGGGTAGGGCTTCGGGCCACCTAGTGAATCGATTGACGCAGGTGAATATGTACCGGTAGTCAATCAATGACCCCGAGTCAATGTGAACATGACTGAACCTTCCATCGGGACTAAACGACTGGAGGGGCGTTATTGTATGTCTAGTGGTTTTGGAGACTTGACAGCGGTGGCAGGTGCGAGTCCAAAGTGCGTGTGGGAGCCGAGAAACTTCCTTCCAGCCTTTTGGGATGACAGACCACGCTGTCAGCAAACATACAAGCGGGGACATGAAATAGGAGATGAGCACCGCTGCGTGTCGCGGCGCGGCTGATCGGCGGAAGTGAATGAGAACCCAATAGACATTCTAGGGTGTTGTCCTTTTGTCTTCCTCTAAAAGTGTAGCTAATAAGTAATACCAATAAAACACTTACTTTGAAATACTTTTTGGGACATCACTGGACTAATAAGTCGACACGCCACATGCGCAATCCTTCTTGACCCTGGCAGACGTGACCATCCTTGTAATAGCTCTTACTCCAGGGTGAGACAAGTTGTGGTATGAAGAAAAAATTATGCGACGACAGGATGCGGGTAATTGCTGTAGAAACGTCACAGTACAGGGAAATGTTCGTTTCTGGGATTTGTACTTTTTCCAGTAGTGGTGTGCTGCGGTTTTCCGATTTCAAGAGAGCTTGTAGCTCCTGGTCTACTGCTTGCGCTTCGGCGAGGGATTTCGGGCCATAAGATTGGTGATGGGAGATGGGTTCCACACGTGACAGGAAATCTGCAGGTTCATTTTCACAGCCCGCGATGTGGCGGATGTCTGTTATGTGTCTGTTGGCGCGGCGAGGCTTAGTCCAGATTTTGTTGGAAGGCGTATGTGAGAGGTTTGTGGTCCTATATACAGAAATCGTCGCCCTTTCAATAAATGCCTGAAATGATTGATAGCCAAGTATACCGCCAGGAGTTCTCTGTCATATGTGCTGTATTTCCTTTGTGCCGCGTCTAGTTTCCTTGAGAAAAACGCTATTGGTTGAAAATTGGTGCCAACCTTTTGGTGAAGCGCGGCGCCCACAGCAAAATCCGAGGCATCTACCATAAAGCAGAGAGACAATGACAATGAAAACGTCTTTATTGACATCCTAGTCAATAGTACACTCCGGAGAGTTGAGAAAGACTATTTACAAATTCCTCAGAGAGAGAGAGTCAGGATGACAAGGCGGCCCTGAGCCCGGATATTTTCTCGCAAAGAGAAGAATCCAGGTCCAGGGCGCGCTCTAAGAGAGCGCCAAGTTGTTGGGCCAGATTGGTTCTCTCCGTGAGCAGGAGTCGCGGGACGAAGCTCACCCTGTCCTTTAGATCTAAAGTCGCATCCACCAGATCGAGGTGGTCGATCCCTGAATGGGACACAGGCTTCAGGTCGATTTCCTCCATGAATTTTCCGTAAAGGGCCTGCGACTTCCTCCAACGGGTTAGGTCCGGGGTGTCCAACAAATGTATAGACGGTGGAGGCGGAGGTGTGGCCATGGCTGGTGACGATTCCATGTCCTGGGGAGCGGGTGGTGTTGGCTCAGCAGGCCGAGGCGCAGGCAGTGGAGGTGTTGGCACTGCGGCTGGTGTTGTCCTCAGCTCAGCCTTGACCTGTCCGAGGACTTTATAGATGTTGCTGCCTGCTCCGGGCCTCAGATCCAAGATTTGTTTGATCAGGCCGGCGAGAGCATCGCCCTGCGGAGGTGACAGGAGGGGTCCATGCTTCTGCGCCCTGGTCCTCGAGGAGAGGAGGTCTAGGACCTCCTTCCGCCCAAGACCAAGGGCGTCCGTCCCAGCAAAGGACACGCTGGGGTGCGTCTCGATGAATGCATCGAGGTCGATTCTCGTTGCGTTCCGTGTTGATAGTGTGGAGGATATCCTGCTTGATGATGTTGAGGAAGCGGAGGACTCCTCGATGGCAGTCATCTCGATGTCCTGTGCAGAGGGCCGCGACTTCGCCGATTGAGGGCTTACGGAACCCCTAGGTGCAAGCAGAGAGGCGCTTCTGGAAAAGGATGGTGCAAGAGGGCAGCGTTGGCTAGTTGAAGTTTGCACTCGTCGAAAGCCTGGAGTGCTGTTAGCGTCCATTGGCAAGATGCGTTCTTGCGCCCTTCGACCATGGCGTGGAGTGGTGCCTGAATTTCTTTTTGTGTTGGGGTCGAGTACCTAGCTAGCGTTCTATAGCGCGATTGTGTGGGGTGTCCCTGGATGACTTCAAAGCTTCGATTTGCGTATGCATGTCTTGGATTTGCGTTATCAGCTGTCGGTGGGCTTCCGCGCTATGACCTGTGCTTGGTTGGCAGTGTGGCTTCTAGTATGTTGTCTGCCATTTCCGCTAGCTTACTCAAACTTGTTTCAGAGGATCCTGCGAACAGAAACATCAACTCTTCCTAAAAGAAACCAATAACGCGGCTGCAAGGACTCCTCTCCACTTTCAGCCCGCCCAAACTTCGGTACCACAACCTCTCCAACCTCAAAACTCAATACAACAGTCATTACCTCCCATTGAAGCAAGAGTCACTACTTCCCTAATACCAATAGCTCCTAGGTACTCACAGCGACTATACCTATCGCTGAGCTACCCATCGTGTCCCTGCAAGCTAACAAGATGGTCGCCACCCATTATATCTTGCCAATATTAAAAAAGGACAGGTGCCTCCCTCAAGCCCCCAACACAAGATCCCAACCCAACAAGGCACCCTACCAAGAGTTCCCTCTATGATCTTTAAGGATCCTACTGGAGGGGGAGTAGTGTGGCGACCACACTTTGTTCAGCGAGCGCGAACTGGGACAAAGCTTCACTACACCTATGGGCAGTAGTGTGGCGGCCTCACTACGCCTCGGCAAGCGCGAGCTGGGAAAACACCTCACTACGCATGCGCGGGCGGCATCTGGAACTCTTGGCACGCGCGTCGTTCAACAACAAGGCTTGCTTCCAGCGGCCGGCCGTTAATTCGGGGCTTTAAATAAATTTATTTATCTTATTAAAATAATTATAATTTTATCAGCGGCCTTTTCACAAGTCATACCAACACCCATCCCAAAAAATTGGTGAGCCTGATGTGATCGAGAATTTGAACCAAACGATCTCGAAGAAAGAATTAACGGCCGCTGTAAGCAAGCCTTGTTGTTGAACAACGCGTGTGCCAAGAGTCCTGGATGCCGCCCGCGCATGCGTAGTGAGGTGTTCTCCCAGCTCGCGCTTGCCAGAGGCGTAGTGAGACCGCCACACTACTGCCCATATGTGTAGTGAAGCTTTGTCCCTGTTCGTGCTCACTGAAGCAAAGTGTGGTCGCCACAAGTATATTAACACCTATGGAGCTAAATGTATATCTTGATGACACAATTGATGGACTCGAAGTAAACCTACCCTATATAGAACTGGTAGTAGGGCTATCATTCTTTGCACACATAGCAAGACCAGATATAGAATATACTATTGGATGACTAGCTTAGTATTGCAACAAATTCACAAATAAGCATTGGAATGCAGGAAAGTAGGTATTACGATACCTTGGAGGAATGAAATATTATGGTCTCACCTATAGGCCAACAGGAGAGCAACTTAAAGCATTTTCAGATGCAGAGTGGGCATCAACTGTTCAATATGGAGAGTACATCTGGCTAGGTGATTATGTTAGCAGAAGCTTCCATAATCTGGAAAAGTGTAAAACAGACTGTTACAGCCCTTAACATTGGAAGCAGAATATGTATCTCTTTCAATGACATCAAGAGAATTAACATGGGCGAGCGACCTGATAAACAATTGAAATTTGGACATTTTATCGCAGACCCAACACTCATTTGGTGTGATAGCCAAGCTGCAGTCACACACGCCAAGAACTATTTGGACAGATCGAGGACCAGATACATTGCCATCAAGTACCATTTCATCCATGAGAAAATCCAGGAGGTACAGTATCAGTGAAATATATCCCCACTGGAAGGAACATTGATGATCTGCTCACTATGCCTTTAACAAGAGTCTTTCATGATACGCAAGAAATGATGACTTGTCTGATTCAACCAGCTAAAGGCCAGCGAGTTAGACCCCGAAGAGGGAGTATGCTGGACTTAGCCCATTGACCATGTGACCTATGACCGCCCCCACTATAGAACATGCCTGGAAATGCCCCTGGGAGACGGGTAGCTGGTCTTTGTTTCCCTCTCTGAAGCCTTAATGAACCAAAGACTAGAGAATGGACTCTAATTCCTAATGAACTGCCTAATAACCTTGTAAAGAGTATGAGAGCAGGTGTCATGAATGTATTGCTGTAAGAGGGGATCATACCCATTATTAAGTGAGTGAGTAAATATTTTAAACATTTGTAAACCTAATTTCTGAGCTCTTCTCATTAATTACATCCTTAATTATTGAAAAACTTACTGTAGAGTATTTACAATATAAAAAGAGAGGAAACACAAACATGTTTAGGGGGGGGGGATATAGATAATATCAGGCATACTTTAGCCACGTTTTAAAAGTTAAAAGAGAAAACGAAAATATAACGCGGTGAGTTTCTTTTTATTAAAAATACAAGCTTTCAAGCAAACTGCTTTTCTTCAGGTAATCCAAATGTTAAAATAAAAACAAATATTATTACATTTAAATGCTAACAACAAACCGCTTTTTTAACAGAGTTAAGTAATTTTTCTCAATTCACGGTTTCCAACAACAACAACAAAAATTCAATAATAAATATATTTAAATGAAGAGATTTAAAGAAAGTCTCCAATGTAAAAGCTATTTTGTTAGCAGTGGGCATGCAGAGTGGGCATCAACTGTTCAATATGGAGAGTACATCTGGCTAGGTGATTATGTTAGCAGAAGTTTCCATAATCTGGAAAAGTGTAAAACAGACTGTTACAGCCCTTAACATTGGAAGCAGAATATGCATCTCTTTCAATGACATCAAGAGAATTGACATGGGCGAGAGACCTGATAAACAATTGAAATTTGGACATTTTATCGCAGACCCAACACTCATTTGGTGTGATAGCCAAGCTGCAGTCACACACGCCAATAACTATTTGGACAGATCGAGGACCTGATTGGATTACCTGAAGAAAAGCATTTTGCTTGAAAGCTTGTAATTTTAATAAAAAGAAACTCACCACGTTATATAGATAATATGTTTTATGAAACTTACTTCACATATATATAATTTTATGTTAGGAATGAAATACCAAGTGTAACTTAACCTCAGCCACTATTGTATTTACACAAAACCAAAACTTTCTTTTTTGAATTCAAAAATGTCCTTAATAAATCCAAAAGTATAAAAAATATAATTTAATTGCTCAACTAAATTATTTCAAAAATGTTTTATTTTTAAAATAATACTGCTAACAAAATAGCTTTTACATTGGAGACACTTTCTTTAAATCTCTTCATTTAAATATATTTATTATTGAATTTTTTTGTTGTTGTTGTTGGAAACAGTGAATTGAGAAAAATTACTTAACTCTGTTAAAAAAGCGGTTTGTTGTTGGCATTTAAATGTATTAATATTTGTTTTTATTTTAACATTTGTGAATTCTATATTCATTAGTATTTCCCCACACTTTTAAATAGATAATTACATTTTAAAATGGAAAAATCTTCCAGTAGTAACGAACTTAAAGGCCATCGTTCTCCCAGCCTTGAAGATGAAAATTTTTATGAAGAAACATTTAAGCTGGTCGACATCTTAAAAGTAAGAACATTTATTTTAATCGAAAATTCATATACATATATTCATTCGGTTAAACTAGAATCCTCTAACTACCCTCACGCATACATCTATATAAAACGAATTGAAAGATTATGATAGACATGAGACACCACATAGCGATTCCTTATTTTAGCGTGGCTAGCTTTCTTTCAATGGATTGTCAACAAACCAATAACTTGAGTTTAAAAACACCGATATTACAAATTACCCATAATTGTCATATTTAGTATACATTTGAATTTTTACAAAACCATTTAAATAATATATATATATAAAATACTACTATACAAGTGAGATGATCATTAAAAATAATCCAGAGCATATAAAACAATATAGAGATTCAACCAAAAGAAAAAATTAAATTGATAAAACAAGCACAAAAGTGAAATAAAAATGAACTTAGATAAATATAACCCAAAAGAAAGCAACAAACCAAATAAAGTAAAATAAAATCATGCCCAACTAAAGAAATGTTCACACCTGAAAAAAATCTATAGTAATGTTTTGTATCATACTTTTATTGGGTGAATATATATAAATGTATATATTTATAAAGAATAATCTTCTTTCTTTCTTATCTCCACTCAATCATATTAGGGTATTAAGCTTGTTTGACAACCATCACGACTGTTTGAAGTAGAATGCATCTGCCTTTGTCATTAAGACTGGGAGCACTACTCAGTGGCAGGCCGACTTAGCTCCAAAAGAAATGGCCATCTCTGACATGAGGAACAGATGCCATGTGCAGCCGCTCCTAACATGGAGTACAAACGCTGCTCATCCTGTATCCCTGGATTAAGAGTCCTTACAGGATACTATCAGCCGGGCCAGCTGAACCCAGGTTTTTTAGTGAGCTTGTTACTGTTTCCCCTCCTCCTTTTTCATCCGGGCTTGGGACCGGCAAAGGCATCAATAGATTTAAATCTACTAGACACAAATTAAACAATACCACAGGTTTGCTTTGTTTTATATTTATGAAACATACAACAACATTCCAAACTATATGATAATTTTTAAAATAAATCAAATAATAGTCAATATGCACATACATACTAACTGAATAAGAATATATTCTAACCTCAAATAATATGCAAATAGATGGAAATTTTGCCGGGAGTAAATTGATCCATAGAAGCACAGGGTGCCTCTCCCGTCAAAATAGACGTCAAAACCTGACGCCATTTATTGATCGTTGGTGCAAACTAGTGGCCTCGGGTCGGTGACAAAGCCACAACACCAGCTTTGGTAAACTGAGAAGCGTCCACCTAGAGACCATGGTTTTGGGCTAATGGCCCTCGTCAGCCTTGGGCGGACTTTATTCCATGAGATCCACACGGGATCTAATGGAATCTTCACAATCTACCAAAGAGGTGTTTAGCTGGCAAAGTGGCTGGACCAAATCTATGGCTAGAATATAGATGGAAAATTTGCAGGGAGGAAATCGATCCATAGAAGCATAGGGCGTCAGGTTTTGACGGGAGAGGTGCCCTATGCTTCTATAGACGTATATATGTATATGAAAAAACAAAAGAAAAAAAAAAAAGATAAAAAGATCAGGCGTTGAAATCAATAATAAAAATGGCATATCCTGACCAGGAGCACATGTGCTTTACAGAAGGTAGAACGCCATCTAGTGAAACAGAAATCAACTAATCATTGATTTAGCCAGTTCCCTGATATTTGGCCAACCCAATTTCTTGATAAATCAAAAAAAGCCATCCACGAATATGTATATGTACATAGATTTGTATAATAGTTTAGCATTAGGCGGGGTTTTATCTCTTTATTTATGTTCTCCAGTAGAAGGACAGAGATGGCCAAGGGCTTGAGGCTATGTTAATAAAAGGAAAAGAATCTCATCTCCAGAAACCTGTGGTGTATTTTGAGTCAAAAGGCAATCCATTAATTAAGATTATATAAAAGGGCGTACCTGGATCTGTAAAGAAAAAAAAAACAATTTTTTTCTTAAAATATTTCGAGAGATTGCTCCCTCTTTATCAATTTATTGCCATAATAAATCGCAAATAAAAATCGCAATAAATTGATAAAGAGGGAGCAATCTCTCGAAATATTTTAAGAAAAAAAATTGTTTTTTTTTTCTTTACAGATCCAGGTACGCCTTTTTATATAATTTGTGGTGTATTGTTTAATTAATTCCATAAGAATTATGGTAGAACTATACTTTAGTTATTTCTGCTGGCCACTAATGGTGTATGCCTCAGAGTATATCAATACACTAAGTTAGATAACTCCACCTTTGCCGGTCCCAAGTCCGGATGAAAAAGGAGAAGGGGGAGCAGTAACAAGCTCGGTAAAAAACCTGGGCTCAGCTGGCCCGGCTGATAGTACCCTGTAAGGGCTCCTAATCCAGGGATACAAGATGAGTCTGTACTCCATGTTAGGAGCAGCTGCACATGGCGTCTGTTCCTCATGTCAGAGATTTGCCATTTCTTTTAGAGCTAAGTCGGCCTGCCACTGAGTAGTGCTCAGAGTCTTAATGACAAAGACAGACGCATTCTACTTCACCCAATCATGATAGTTGTCAACTTTACAAGCTTGATACCGTAATATGATGAGTGGAGACAAGAAAGAAGAAGAAGACTAAGTTGATTTATAATACAATATAATGCGGCTTATGATTGTAGAACGACGTTTTGACAAGTTTTACCGCAAATGTTTCTTTTGAACGAAAAATCATAATTTATTTTAAGGAGAAATAACAACTATTTCTAACCTTAGGGATGAAGTATGAAAGGATGAATTGTGAAGAATAATGATAAACGGAAAAATAAAAGTGTTCAGGGATAGGAATCAAACCCAACAGTGTTCCGCTTACCGGACAATTACGATTTTTCGTTCAAAAGAAACATTTGCAGTAAAACTTGTCAAAACATCGTTCTACATTAAGTTAGGTTAAAAAGACGTAATAAGACCAAATCCAAATGAATAAATAGTGTGTGATGTTTCGGTAACAGCGTTGTTACCATCTTCAGACAAAAGTACTGCAAAGATGGTAACATCGCTGAAACGTCACACACTATTTATTTATTTGGATTTGGTCTTATCACCTTGTGTTTATAATCTATAATCCAAATTGTGCCTTATCATAAGTTAGGTCAAGTTCAGATAGGTAAAATTAGGTGAGGTTAGCATTTGAAAGAAAGCATTCCATCCAAGGGAAGAGTTTTTTTTTTTTTTGCTTATCCCTAGTACACGTGGTACAGGCCATGATAATCATTGTGGGTAGTTAGCGATTGCTTTTTACTGTAAGTGCACCACATGTATACACATGTGAAAAGCAGTGAAGGGAAGAGTGTCTTGCAAAAACATAATTAATTTAAGCCTTCAGTCCTTGGAGCCCTTCTACAGGATTAACTATAATTATAGGTCAATGCGTCACCAATACTAGGACTGTGTGATCCACCATAGTTATTCAGAGTCACCATGACTAACAGAATTGCCCCCTGTTTTGTCTTGGCCTAATAAAATCAGCCTCAATCTAAAAGGGACGAGGGCTTAATTGTATGTATTATTATGTATGTATATTTATAAATTCAATTGCCATCTATCGTTAAAATTTGTAACAAATAAATTTACTGGCAATATGTTTCTTTTCAATAATATCAGCAAAAATTTTCTCTACAGAACTTACTGCAATGATAAAAGTTATTGAATGAGAGGGCTTGGCTCATCAGTAGTGAACCCTCTCAGTGGTTTCGCCAAATTAATCTCTAGACCGCTCTACTATTGTATTGGATTTGTTTTGGGATATACCCTGTATTTTCTATGGAAGGCAGCTTAGGGGTGTTTAGTGAACCTATGGGTATAAGCTTATAGGTCTGTAGAAACTGTGACCTCTTTGTTACAAATTTTATCGATAGATGGCAATTGTATTTATAAAAAGTAATAATAATTATATAATGATGATATAATGATAATAATAGGATACACACACAGTAAAACCCCTCTATAGAGAACCCCAATGGGACTCAACCTGTGGTTCACTATAGCCATGGTTCGTTATAGCCATAGTTTTCACTGTATTATAAAATGGGGATTATATCAAGTCCGTTATAAGGGAAGGTTCACTATATCCCAGGTTCATTTTAGCGGGATTTTACTCTATTTTTAAGTTTGAAACTTTAAAAAAAGTTCTAGAAAGGCTGTAGTTCATGATCAGTTTGTAGAGCAACCATTTGTCTAGTAATTCTAATAAATAAGTTTTTAAAGTTAGTTTTGCTTGTGGTTGTGTTTTGTCCATGGAGTAGATCAGATCGGTCTGTACACCCTAATCACAATACCGGCCAACAAAGGTGCCTTGTTCGTATGGATGTCCTGTTCTGGATTGATGTCTGCCATATAGAGGGTTGCAAGGATGGCCGGATATATATGGTCCGGAGTGAGTTGGGTGTTGCAACAGTTATTGCAGTTGCTGTAGGATTTAGTCATGTCTGGGTTTATCTTCATTCCTTTAAAATGTCTTGTTCTGATTCTTGATACTGTTGTCGTTAATTCTCTGTTAATGTTGAGGTTGCATATGGGCTGAGATATTTTGGTTTTTGCAATGAGTTTTGCTATTGTATTTGCATCTTTCAGCATTATTGAACTGGTTTCCAGTGCCTGTTATCATCCTTCCTTCACTAGGCCATCAGCCTGTTCATTGCTCTCTATTCCAACAAGGGCTGGTATCTGCTAACTGGTGTTTTAAAGCACATTTAACCAAGATTTAAATCTCACACACCTGTGGACACGCAGGACATGAAGTGTCCCTTGTTGGGAGAAGAAAAGACAGAGTGGCTGGAGGAACTCTTTTTCCGTCCTGGAATCAACCGTCTGAGACTCCTGCAATGGATCTATACCAAGTAAGTCACTCAATTTGGTAGAGTAAAATTTTGAAACTGCACTGAATTAGAAATACAAGGTAATAAGACCAAATCCAAATAAATTAATAGTGTGTGACATTTCCGTAGCAGTGTTGTATATATACAGTTAAACCTGTCTATAGCGCCCCCTCTAAATAGCGCCTTCCTCTCTATAGCGCCCGATTTTAAATACGTAGTACGATGTGATTTACATTAAAAGTGACCGTCTATAGCACCCATTTTAGTGAGTCCCAAGAGGGAGCGCTATAGACAGGTTTAACTGTATTTATTAATTTATTGTTCCCACAGAGAGTGTGTAAGATCTCAAGTTAATAAGCGCTAACCCAAAAAAAAAAAAGTTCCTTTGTTTAATATTAGTTTCCCTTTTTTATTTGTTCTCTCTCTTGTAAATCAATAAATATAATGTTTGATTAATAATTATTGGAATCACTTTCATTAATAATTCTAAACAAAGTCAACAAACAGGTAACTGGTACTGAAAATACCATTCAGTACTTCTGTCCGATGATGGTAATAACGCTGTTACTGAAACGTCACACACAATTTATTTATTTATTTGGATTTGGTCTTATTACCTTGTAGTTCTTATCTATAATCCAAATTGTACCTAATCATTGCACTGAATTGATAAGGAACAATTTGGATAATAGATTAGAACTACAAGGTAAAAAGACCAAATCCAAATAAATAAATAGTGTGTGACGTTTCGGTAACAGCGTTGTTACTATCATCAGACAAAATTACTGAATGGTACTTTCAGTGCCAGGTTAGTTACCATTCAGTACTTTTGTCTGATAGTAACAACGGTGTTACCGAAACGTCACACACTATTTATTTGGACTTATTACTTTGTAGTCGCACTGAATTATTTCATGGAAAAAAAAAAGTGGGTTTTTTACACTTTTAATTCTAAGAATAATATTCTGTGTTTCTCAGAAAACTATCTTCTTCTTATCTGCTATCTTGTTTACACACTTGATGACAGTAACTATTTAAAACATGCTGTGGTAAAATTTCTCATTCAGTACTTTTGTCTGAAGATGGTAACAACGCTGTTACCGAAACGTCACACACTATTTATTTATTTGGATTTGGTCTTACTACCTTGTGTTTATAATCTACTAGCCGAATGACCCGGGCAACGCCCGGGTTTTACCCCTTTAAATGTATTTATTCAAATACTATTCGTTACAATTATAAATTGGCACCGTGGATGTCACTTTTGTGAAACGTCCCGCTCCAAACTTTGTTTGTTTTTAAAATATAAAAATAAATATGTAAATTTTCACAACGATATTTGAAAATTATATCATTTTGAATTTCAAATACTATTCGTTACAATTATAAATTGGCGCCGTGGATGTCACTCTTGTGAAACGTCCCGCTCCAAACTTTGTGTCTGAGAAGCGATATTTTTACATATGGAAGATGGACGTAGTTCCCGGAGGTCACCCGCGAGGCTTTTTTGGCGCCTGGCACAGCTGTGTCACCAACGCTAGGACCGCGCGCGGTGGGAACTCGAAATGGCCAACCGACCGGCAGCCGGGCGATTCCATTATCTCGGAGGGGGGGGGGGGTGCCCGGGGGCAGGGAAGTCACGTGCTCGCCCGCAGCCAATGGGCGCCCCCCGCCATCAAAACGCCACGCGTTCTAGAGGGCGCTGCTCGTGAGCTAAGTAGAATAATTTTAATATATAGTTTTAATAATTGATTTATATATTTTTTAAAATAGCCTATCGTCATCCCCGTTATTTTTTACCTATGTATGGAAATTTTGGTTTGAATTAGTGAACAAACTGCAAATTTGTATACGGGTCATACAGACAGACAAACAGACAAACATACAAACATTCATTTTTATATATATATAGATAATCCAAATTGTGCCTTATCATGGAAAAGATTAATCCTCTCTGGTAGTAAGGTTCTTGATTGAATTCAATCACAAACTTTCAAGCTCTTGGTTCTTACAACAAGATTATGAGTGAAGGTGGGAGGAAATGTATTTCTTAACAAGATGGTTCGCTGTGTTCTGGAGTCTCAATTCCCCTGTTGCCACTGTTCTTGTCTCCAGATATGACAGAGTCACTGGAATGACAGACATAATTTTCTGATTTGGTTTTAAACACAAGGTAATAAGACCAAATCCAAATAAATAGTGTGTAACGTTTCGGTAACAACACTGAATGTCACACACTATTTATTTATTTGGATTTGGTCTTATTACCTTGTGTTTATAATCTACTAGCCGAATGACCCGGGCAACGCCCGTGTTTTACCCGATTGAATGTTTTGATTCAAATACTATTTGTTACAATTATAAATTGGCACCTTATATAATTGCATGTGTTAGTTAATAACTATAGCCTATGTGCTTTATCTGTCTATGTACTGTTGGCTTCCGTAGGCGTCTCTTACTGGGAAAAAGAAAGAGAGGTTTCCATTTGGTTATTAACTAATATATGCATTTATTTAATGCATTTATTCCCCTTATCGGGAAAGGTGGCGTGATCGTAGCCGACCAATAGGAGGGCGCCATTCCAAAAAAAAAAGCAAACGGTGACAGAGATGACTGATGAAGAATGACGCTCGTAACTGTATATAGAATAATCCAAATTGTGCCTTATGATTTGGTTTTGTCACCTCATAGGATTCAAAAATATAAAATCTCGCTGCATTTTTTCAAAATCTGGGCGATGGTTGACCTCTTTAGTGCCTTGTTCTCTACATCTTCTTGGTAGAACAAAGGCTAGCTCCTTGGCACTGTAGCTCCTGATTTTATCCATGTTATACAGTACAGCATCACTATAGCAACCTTTTTTATAACAGCAACTTGGTCATCTTCTTCTTCTTTGTTATCTCCACTCAGTCATATTAAGGTATCAAGTTGTGACCCTTGATGGTGTCTGTTTGCCAACCTTCATTTTTTTTTTTTACTTATCCTTTTAGTCTAAATTAGACAAGATCTTGGAGGTCGTGCTCGTAAAGAAGCTCAAGAACTCTTCTTGGTTCTCTGTACAGGGATCTTTTGTCCTTTGACAACCTTCATGATTGGGTGAAGTAGAATGCATCTGCCTTTGTCATTAAGACTGAGAGCACTACTCAGTGGCAGGCCGACTTTGCTCCAAAAGAAATGGCCGCCTCTGACATGAGGAACAGACACCATGTGCAGTCGCTCCTAACATGGAGTACAAACGCTGCTCATCCTGTATCCCTGGATTAGGAGCCCTTACAGGGTACTATCAGCCGGGCCAGCTGAACCCAGGTTTTTTAGCGAGCTTGTTACTGCTCCTCCTTCTTCTTTTTCATCCGGGCTTGGGACCGGCAAAGGCGGAGTTTTCTTCTTCTTTCTTATCTCCACTCAACCTTCTTTATAACAGCAACTTGCTTATAACTCAAAGTCCCATTGTCTTAACTGTGGTTATATGACCATGTAGATAACTTGGTTCCAAGTGATGCTATTGACTGTATATGGAGCTACCATGGGTCACTTCAATTATTATCCTCATCTTGCATTGGAAAGGACAAAAGATCCCTGTACAGAGAACCAAGAAGAGTTCTTGAGCTTCTTTACGAGCACGACCTCCAAGATCTTGTCTAATTTAGACTGAACGGATAAGTAAAAAAAAAAAATTACCCTCATCAGTTTTACTCCTCCCTGCGGTCCCCCCTGGACCCTTGGAATATACGACCAAATTCTGGTTCGTTTCCAAGGTGACTAACGTGGCAACGGCACCCATTTTCCAATGAAGAGCAAGATAGTGGATATTGCTGCTGATGTGATGGAGAGATGCATGGAGACATCTGAGACTCTTCTTTGGACACGACAACAACAACAACAACAACAGTTTTACTTTAATCCAGCATTATCACCTTTGTGAAATTACAAGAAAACTACAAAAAAATAATAAGACCAAATTCCAATAAATTATTAGTGTGTGATGTTTTGGTAACAGTGTTGTTACCGAAAGGTCGCACACTATTAATTTATTGGAATTAGGTCTTATTTTCTTGTAGTTCTAATCTATAATCCAAATTGTGCCTCATCACATTTGTGCAAATACTTTATTGTAGTTTGTTTGTGTTGATAGAATGGAGCCCAATGCTGGGCCTCTGCACCCTCCCACAGATACCAAGGAATGTCTGAATGGTGAGTTTTGTATATCTTTCTTTTTTTTTTTTTAATTATCCACCTAGTACACGTGGTACAGACTACGATAATCATGCTGGGGAGTAGTAAGTAGACTGTGTGCACCACATGTTACACAGGTGAAAAGCAGTTCGACTTTTGCACTTACAAATGTGCCAGAGCCCCGTTTGGTTGTACTTGCACTTGCTGGTGAGGTTGGACTTTTAAAGAATGAAAGGCCATTGGAGCATTTTTTTTTTTTAATATTAGAAAAAAAGTTTCCCAAATGTACAGGATCCTTGGTCGTAGCGGTTTAAAACCAAGCCTTCCACCGAACTCACCCCTGTATACTACTGGAATAAGAAATTCTATATGTTCTGGTTCATCAGTGGTGAAGCCAAACTCTGCCTTTGCTGGTCCCAAGCCTGGATGAAAAAGGAGGAGGGGGAGCAGTAACAAGCTCACTAAAAAACCTGGGCTCAGCTGGCCCGCCTGATAGTACCCTGTAAAGGCTCCTAATCCAGGATACAGGATGAGCAGCGTTTGTACTACATGTTAGGAGCGGCTGCACATGGCGTCTGTTCTTCATGTCAGAGGCGGCCATTTATTTTGGAGCTAAGTCGGCCTGCTACTGAGTAGTGCTCCCAGTCTTAATGACAAAGGCAAATGCATTCTACTTCACCCAGTCATGATGGTTGTCAAGTCTCAAGCTTTACAAGCTTGATACCCTGATATGATTGAGTGGAGATAAGAAAGAAGAAGAGGGTTCCCAACCGATGAGCCATGTCTTTCTATATTTTAATACCCATTAAGAGAACTAATAGTAAAACACATTCTAATTTTGTGACCTTAAATCTGGCTAGAATCCCACATTTTGAGCAGTTTTTTTTTTCCTTCTTCAATAATAAATTGCTTCTCAATTGTCTTTTTTTTTTTACTTATCCCAAGTACATGCAGTACTGGCCATGATAATCATGGTAGGTAATTAGTGACCGCTTTTTTGCTGTTAGTGATCTGCATAACTACATGTGTAGGAAACAGTTTGACTTACATGTATGCCGGAGCTTTGTTTGCTTGCTGGTGGGGTTGGCATGATAGTCCTACCCTACCAGTGCATTCAAGTAACCATACAGGGCTCTGTGAACACAAGCATAGGATCACAGATAGTGCACTCCCACATCTATGTTGTTGTTGTTGTTTCTTATCCCCTGAAACGCGCCCCTGTTTATTCTGCGCGACGGGCGATGCAGCATGCAAATCAACATCTGATCTCATGGAATGGGGTATAGGGGTGCAGCTTTCGTTGATCATGGCACCATGATCCAGGCACACTTTGGTGAAAGTCTGACTTTGCCTGTAGTTGAGGCCGTTCCTAACATGGAAGCAGACGCCTTTGCTGCCGACTCTAACATGAGTACAGACACAGCTCCTCCGTATCCCTGGAGTGGGACCCTTGCTAAGGTCCATCAACCGGGTCAGTTGAAGTCAGGATTTTTAAAGAGGTCTACTCCTCTTCTAACAATGCTGCTGTTGGTCCGCGACTGCTTATTTATTTGTCAGAGTTATTCTGCTTGTTTCGCAGCTGGCCTTCATATCTGAAGGTCGTTCCCATATCCGCCACCTGGGGACGCGCCCTATAGCAGTCAGCTCTGCCAAGGGTCATGCCAAGGGTCTATAGTCTTCTTGACAACCATCATGACTGGGTGAAGTGGAATACATTTGTCATTAAGACTAGGAGAACTACTCAGTGGCAGGCTGACTTAGCTCCAAAAGAAAAATGGCCGCCTCTGACATGAGGAACAGGCGCCATGTGCAGCCGCTCCTAACATGGAGTACAGACTCATCCTGTATCCCTTGATCAGGAGCCCTTACAGGGTACTATCTACCGGGTCAGCTGAGCCCAGGTTTTTTAGTGAGCTTGTTACTGATCCCCCTCCTCCTTTTTCATCTGGGCTTTGGACCGGCAAAGGCGGAGTTACATCTATAATCTTCTTCTTGTTCCTTCTTATCTCCACTCAATCATAATAGGGTGTCAAGCTTGTAAAGCTTGAGACTTTTGATGGTGTCTGCCGGGGACATCTATAGTAAATTACAGTACTAACCTCTTATCATGGAATAAGTAAAAGAGATCTTCATTAAACACTTTTATCTTTCTCAAAGCTAATATTGTTTTGTTGTGTTCAGAACTGGTTTCCCTCTACAATTCTCTTGGCTTAATTTGGAAGAAAGATGTCAAGTTGTTTGCAGTAAGTTGTTGTCTAAAAATTTTGTTGCATTGTAATTCCCAAAGCAAAATTGGCTGATTCGAATAATTGTTTCATCCAACAGACTTCTTGTATAGCCCGTTTAAAGGAGATGTCAGAACCTATATTTGAACCTTGACACACCTCTTGATATTATCTGTACTTCTATTAGCACCAATCTGCTGTTACAGTAGAAACTCCCTTTAGTGGACACCCCGCTAGCAGAAACCTCTCTACAAAGGACAGTTTTCATTTACAAATTGACCATTTTTACAATTTAGCAACTCTCCTGTAGGAAGACACCTCTCCCTAAAGGACACTTTGGCCCTGCAATTAGGTGTTGTCCTTATTATCCTTATTTGTTTTTAAACTCAAAATAATGACCTTAAAAATAGCAAAAGAGTGATCTGAGACAGCTACAAGTACAAAGATTCAGAGGGTATAGCCAATGCCCAGACCTAAGACTGGTGTATCTCCTCAAACAGACTTCTCCAAGGCTTCTACTGTACCAAATGAAATAAGTAATGTGATGTTGTCATCCTCAGCCAAGAGTACTCTAGTGTTTGTTCCCTTGTGAATTTTATATATATTTCATAGTTATCCTTCTCATAATCTGCTATATATATATAAACTAGCCGAATGACCCGGGCAACGCCCGGGGTTTACCCGATTAAATGCTTTTATTCAAATACTATTCGTTACAATTATAAATTGGCGCTGTGGATGTCATTCTTGTTTAATATATAAATGAGTTTTAAAAATTGTAAAAAAAAAAAAAAATGCATTGGCCGGGAATCGAACCCGGGCCGCCCGCGTGGCAGGCGAGCATTCTACCACTGAACCACCGATGGTTATGAGAAATGGCCATATTTGGGTATTTATTCCATTCACAAAAGCAAACGGTGACAGAATTGATTAAGAAAGAATTGATTATGACGCTGATAACTGTATATATAAATAAAGGTCACCTCACCCATCAAAACAAATGTCAGAACTAGACACCATCTATTGACTGTTACTGGCCTCTGGTCGGTGACAAAGCTGGTGTTGTGTCACTGTCCCAAGGCCACTAGTTTACAGTGATGGTCAATAGATGGCATCTAGTTTTGACAGGAGAGATGACCATTATTTATATATATTGAAGCAAAGTATTTTATTAACAGAGTATAATTTATTATGTTTATATTTTGCTACTCTGTAAACTTCCCTCATTGCTTATCTTTTGTTTATCATTCATTGTTTGTTCTTGCCCTAAATAAATTGTTGTGTCATCTTCTAATGTTTGTCTTTCCTAATTTTACACGTGGCAATATAGAAGATTTTGAAGATATGGCAAAATCTGGAGTATATATATATATGTTATATAATTTTTAAAAATTTATAGAAATGTCATAAATATAAATCTTTGTAAATATTATTGGGATTCGCCGCTAGGTGGCCGGACAATAAACAGCACGTACAGCACCGCTCCGGTAAATATAGTTATATTACTAATATTTCAGTGTATATTTGCCTTATACTATGAAAGGGATAATACGGTTACTCTTAATACTTGTGGTATGCAACACTAAATATGTAAATTTACTCAAGGTAACGCACTATGCAAAAATCTCAGTACGAAGGGATAATGATGGACAATGTGGTCAAAATAAAAAACTTACCATCTGGGAATATATCTGGTAACCAAAAAAGACTGCTATGTATCATTCTGGCTCTATTATTTATCTCAGGCATTGAACAAAACCCAGGCCCCCCAACCAAAAGGCAAACTACATTGACTGCGCCAGTACACTCAGGAGAGAGAGAATCAATAGATGGCGAGCTAAAAATGCTAATCATGGCGGCGGAAATAAAGAGTCTAGGAGAGAGAATTGACATCAGACTTACCAAAATAGAGACTCGAATGGACGATTGGGATATGCGATTCTGCAATATGGAGGAGAAGCTAACTAAATGTACAGAGTCTCAACAAGCTACCGAAAAATTGGCTTCGTGTAATTCGTTAAAGGTAAATGAACTGGAGGCTAGAGTCGAATTTTTTGAGACGAGACTGCGTGAGCCCAATCTAGTGTTCTATGGTATTGAGAAGGGAGGGTGACGAAAACCAGGCAGATTGTAACTTAAAGATTCAAAACGTAATTAGAGATAAAATGGAAATCGGAGATGATTTAAAAATAACAAAATGTCACCGACTTTCACGCGGATCCAATGCACCAGTTCTTGTTGTGGTGCCTGATTATGCTGATAGAGCAAAAATATTTAAAAATGCCTACAAACTCAGAGATACTAAAATTTCGATAAGTAAAGATTATAGTAAAAATGTTAGAGAGCAGCGGCGCATCCTAATTGCAAAAAGGAAAGAATTGGGTGAAAGGGGAATAAAATCGAAGTTGAGAGATAACAAGCTTTTTGTAAATGATAAAGTCTGTAAAGTGATGAATGGCCAAGTTGTTGATAGCACAGGAGCTGCTATATAGCAACAACCTCGTAGAAACAATTGTGTAAATAGAAGAAATACGACATCAAAATCACAAATTAATTCTCCACCCAACAATCAAATAACGGAAAGTTACTTCGACACAAATACATGTAAATTCGATTTTCAAGACGCTGACAATGCAATTTTTTCTGAAAATTCGCGAGACATCGCGGAAAAAAATAATATGTTGGAATATAAATGGTTACTATAGGATTCTTTCGATATTTCCACTCCTCGAGCACATAAAGAATTACGAAATTTTTGCTCTACTTGAAACATGGTGCCTGAAAAATCAGAAAAGGATGGCACTTGGTTATCTATTTTCTTATCAACAAACACAAGAGCCCTCCAACATGTTATCTGTTTGATATTTGTATACCTTCCTCCAAACCAAATACAGCTGCATAACTTAGATAAACTGTCTCCATATATTCAAAAGCAAATAGCAGATGAAAATATTTTAGAGAAAACCACACCAAGATGCTCTGCGGTGAGGACCCGATTTGTACCTTCTGTAATTCAAAACTAAAAAATGAAATCACTCACTATATTTTTGATTGCTATGCTCTGAAAGAAGAAAGAAGAACCCTTATGCTCAAAACTGGGCAACTCTGTGCTTCACTTCCATCAATAATTGACAATATAACCCAGAATAAGTATATTGCTACGGCGTTTTATGGTTTCCACAAGTCCATATCTCAGAAGAAGGCCAAGTGACACTCACTCCTCACTTTCTTACTGCTACTCTTTTTGTGTTGTTTTTCTTGCTTCCCTCTTTCTCTTTCTTGTTTTTTTTTTTTTCCTTTTCTTCTGTATATATCGCTATTTCCTTTGTCTCACTGCTTTGTTCTTATGCATACCTCTGGTGAATCCTGTATAGGGTCAGTGACCCTGAATAAAGGCTTTTTGTTGTTGTTGTTGTTGTTGTAAATATTATTTTATTTTAATCATCTTTCTAAAATAACTCTGTTATTCTTTGGCCACCAGATGGCGCCACTTTAAATATATAAATGAATTGTTTTTGTTTTTTAGAGTAGGTTAGGTTAAGTTAGATATAATTTTTATAAATATGTAAATTGTAATATAGGATTAATTGCTAAATTCTATATTTACTTTAAATTTAATGTATTCTTTTGCTCAAGAGTTCACAAAATAAACTTCTTGAGATTAATTTTCTTTTTTTAAATTATATTCTTAACGACTGCACTTTTAACTTTAAAAAATCATTTTAAATTTACATAGTTTGTAACATATATATATGAAAAAACGAAAGTGCTAAGCGTATTTATGCAAGTTTGGCCTTAAATACCCATTTCTTGGTTTTTCAGGAAGCCATTGGGATCAAAAAATATTTTTTGGTTGCAGTGGTTCAGCCTACTCCACGCTGACGAGCGCCAAAAGTGCAAAACGCGTTCGTGGATGGCTTTTCTTGATTTATCAAGAAATTGGGTTGGCCAAATATCAGGGAACATGCTAAATCAATGATTAGTTGATTTCTGTTCCACCAGATGGCGCTCTGCCTTCTGTAAAGCACATGTGCTTCTGGTCAGGATATGCCATTTTTAATATATATATCTTCTTCTTCTTTCTTATCTCCACTCAATCATATCAGGGTATCAAGCTTGTAGAACTTGTTGATGGTGTCTGCTGGGGATGAGTAGAGCTCATCAATGGATGAGCCAATACAGTCAATAATGTGTTTTGGGGTTGTAGGTTGAGTATATACAGTTAAACCTGTCTATAGCGCCCCCTCTTGAGACTCACCAAAATAGGGTGCTATAGAGAGGGGGTGCTATAGACAGGTCACTTTTAATGTAAATCGCATCATATTACGTATTTAAAATCGGCCGCTATAGAGAGGAAGGCGCTATTTAGAGGGGGCGCTATAGACAGGTTTAACTGTATATAAATCATGGTGGAGTATATATATAAAATTCATGAGGTAACAAACATTAAAGTACTCTTTGCTAAGAATGGCAACATTACACTACCTATTTCATCTTGTAACAGCAGAGTGGTGCTAATAGAAGTGCAGATAAAGACCAAGAGGTGTCATGGTTAAAAAAAATTGAGATTTGTTCTGACACCTTTTTTAAAAGGAACTGCATACATCTATATTCGATCAAATAATCCCTTGAATTAATATTAAAATAAAAACATAAGCCTCCAGGGAAAATTTCTTTTAAAAATATTTTTTATTTAAAAAATCTCGAGCTTTCGGGCAAGTACGCCCTTCCAATATTAAGAATGCTATATACTCCATAGAATGCAACGAATGCAAAACCAAATATGTCGGCGAAACTGGCAGACATTTAAATATAAGAGTATCAGAACAACACATAAACGAAATATCGATAATCAAGACAGTAGATCTTTAGTATACCAACATATAAGAGAAACAGGCCATTCCTTCTCC
This sequence comes from Cordylochernes scorpioides, assembly GCA_030710605.1. NCBI lineage: Eukaryota > Metazoa > Arthropoda > Arachnida > Pseudoscorpiones > Chernetidae > Cordylochernes > Cordylochernes scorpioides. The sequence goes on from CP092880.1 coordinate 18,390,017, forward strand.
CTATCAGAACCAAAGACCCATTACTCCAACATCCCCAATAGACTACAGAGACTAATAATAGAATCCATCATATCCAGAAAGCACAATAGCATCAACAGAAGAATAGATATTCCGGAAATTTATAGCATTATATTCCCTGAGCCCAGCCCATAACCCCCAAGTGATGCACGCGCAACAGAAGCCCACGTTGATCGTGCTTTTAAAGCAAATGTAAACAGAAAATGGACTTTATTTAATTTTAAATCATATTTCATTGGCGTATTAATCATATAAAGCATTTTCTCCTGTAGAAGGGCGTACTTGCCCGAAAGCTCGAGATTTTTTAAATAAAAAATATTTTTAAAAGAAACTTTTCCCTGGAGGCTTATGTTTTTATTTTAATACATCTATATATTTTGTAGCTAATTTTTTTTCAAAGTATTTCAAATGGTAACAAGACTGATTCTAAATTATAGAAATGTTTGATACAGTAGAACCACCCTTTAGCGGACACCTCTCTACAAAGGACAGTTTTCATTTGCAAAATTACCATTTTTACTATTTATCAACTCTCCAGTAAGAGGACACCTCCTGCTAAAGGACACTTTGGCTCTGCAATTAGGTGTTGTCCTTTACAGGGAGGTTCTACTGAATTTGGGTAAGAGCATTGTTACTAAAAAGTCCCAAACATTTCAATAATTTTTAGATTTTGGGTCTTGTCACCTTTTGATTCTAATCTATAATCCAAAACATTATCAAGCACAAGGTAATAAGATCAAATCCAAATAAATAAATAGTGTGTGACATTTCGGTAACTGCGTTGTTACTATCTTCAGACAAAAGTACTGAAACAGTACTTTTCACTACCATTCAGTACTTTTGTCTGAAGATGGTAACAACGCTGTTACTGAAACGTCACACACTATTTATATATTTGGATTTGGTCTTATTACCTTGTGTTTATAATCTATAATCCAAATTGTTCCTTATCATTTCTCTAAAAGTTACTAATTTTGGTAATGTGACAAACAATACCTTTGTCTCCAGGGCCAGACTTCTCAGAAGGTACAGATCAAGTTCTGGAACTTCATTCTGGATTGGTGCAAGCTTCCTTACAGGTAAGTGTAGGGGGAGTTCTCAGGATCCTGGGGACCTTGATCCTCACATCTACTACTGGCAAACACATCTTCTTCTTTCTTATCTCCACTCAAATCACACTAAGGTATCAAGCTTGTAAAGCTCGAGACTTTTGATGGTGTCTTCCGGGGAAGTGTAGAGCTCATCAATGGATGACTCAATACAGTCAATAATATGTCTTGGGGTTGCAGGTTGACACTTAGTACATAGTGGGAAAACCCTGCAACCATTCTGGAAAGTCATTGTCCGTAGATGACCAGACTTAAGTCTGAAAATCAAAGACTGTTGTGGCAAACATAATATTGACTGTATTGACTCATCCATTGATGTTCTCTACTCATCCCTGACAGACACCATCAACAAGCTTTACAAGCTTGATACCCTAATATGATTGAGTGGAGATAAGAAAGAAGAAGACTACTGGCAAACACATTATTGACTGTATTGACTCATCCATTAATGAGCTCTACTCATCCCCAGCAGACACCATCAACAAGCTTTAAAAGCTTGATACCCTAATATGATTGAGTGGAGATAAGAAAGAAGAAGACTACTGGCAAACACATTATTGACTGTATTGACTCATCCATTGATGTGCTCTACTCATCCACAAGCTCTACAAGCTTGACACCCTAATATGTTTGAGTGGAGATAAGAAAGAAGACTACTGGCAAACTTCTTTCTTATCCGCATTTCAATTTTAGGCAATATAGAATCTCCTACAGATAACTGCCATGATCTGACATTAAATTAGGTTGGTCAAGTTTTTTTTTATATGAATCCTGTATTAAGCTCCTCTTTTTCTGAATAAAAAATTACTCTAATGGCCCGCCCAAGTCTTGCAAAAGTTCAACCCTACAGTGAGTGCAAGTAACCAAAAGGGGCTCTGGCACACTTTTAAGTGCAAAATTTGAACTGCTCTCTACGTGTGTAGACATGTGGCACACTTACAGTAAAAGCAGTCATCGACCACTACCCAACATGATTATCATGGCCTGTAGCACATGTACTAGGGATAATATAAGGAAAAAATATTGGGAGGGCTTGGCTCATCAGTGGAGAACCCTCGAAGCAGTTTCGCCAATTTAATCTACCAGTCTGCTTTATAGAGTTCTAATACTGTATTAGACAATTCTGCTTATATATGCTAGACTGAAGGGTGGGATTTCAGAAATAGTTATTGTTGTGATGTTCCTCTTCGATTAAATAAATAAATATGCTTTATTAAATTAATAAACAAATTTTAATTATATATCTTTCTAATGTCAAGCATACACTTTTTTAATAGATTCATAACAACAACAATAATTACAGTGCTGCCAAATCCAAACAATAAAAAAAAAATTAATTAAACAGAGTAGATTATAATATTATTATAAGGTACATTACAGTTATAGTTATGGAAATATTTTTCATCACAGTAAGGACAGTAGAAGTTTATTTCATGTGTAAAAGAAACATGCTTGCTTTAATGCTTTCATTTCTTATGTTTAGATGGCACATTATTACTTTATGTTGGTGTTTCTTATCCCCTTATTCAAATATTACACAAATTCCAGGATTCCATGCTCCTCAAGCTGAAATGAGGTGTAGGGGTACAGATTTCTAAGATCCAGGCATAATTTGGTGAAAGATTGACTTTGCCTGTTATTGCCTTATGATTAAGGATAATATTTTTAAATAATCACTTTTTTAATTAATGTGGTTGCCAATGGGAGACTTCACAGCATGGAATTTATAAACACAAGGTAATAAGACCATATCCAAATAAATAAATAGTGTGTGATGTTTCGGTAACAGCGTTTTTACCATCTTCAGACAAAAGTACCGAAACATCACACACTATTTATTTTTTTAGATTTGGTCTTAATACCTTGTGTTTATAATCTACAATCCAAATTGTACCTTATCAGTATGGAATTCATATATATTCTGTCAGTAAACAATCTGGAGAACAATCTGTCACATGTTGCAGGAGTTCAACATTGGAAGAAGCTGAATACCAAGGATTTCACCCCTGCTGGAATGTCACCAAGGAGTTCATCATGCGTAAGGACGCCCTCTTCAACCCCCATTCCATCACTTTTCCTCCAGACCTCCACACCTACTCCGCTACAGAAGCCTCCAGGTATGTTCTCCACTGATGTGTGAATGGTGGGGGGTCGGTGGAAGGATGGTCTAAACCGTTGGTTTTCGGCCGCTACGACCCGGGTTCGATTCCTGCATTGGGCACTTTTTTTTTCTGATTATAAAAATGCTCCAATGGCCCCTGATTATTGTAAAATTCCAATCCCACCAGCGAGTGCAAGTAACCAAACGGGGCTCTGACACATTTGTAAGTGAAAGGTCGAATTGCTTTTCACATGTGTAGACATGTGATGCACTTACAGTAAAAGCAGTTGCCTTCTTTTACCCACCATGATTATCATGGCCTGTACCACATGTACTAGAGATAAGCAAAAAAAAAATAGTGAGTGAATCTTCTTGTTTACTTCTGGAGAACTCTCAATGGTCAGATTTCATTTTGAAAAGGTGATTGTGCTCCCCAGATTGTATATCTTGCTGGGTTATCATCAGAATGTAGCATCTGGTGACAACACTGTTACAGCTGCAAAACAAGCAGAATAACTCTGACGAATAAGCAGTCACAGACCAACAGCAGCATTGTTAGAAAGAGGAGATAGACCTCTTTAAAAATCCTGACTTCAACTGACCTAGTTGATAGACCTCAGCAAGGATCCCTCTCCAGGGATACTGCGTCTTTACACAGATTAAAGTCGGCAGCAAAGGCTTCCATATTAGGAACAGCCTCAAATTACAGGAAAAGTCAGACTTTCACCAAAGTGTACCTGAATCATGGTGCCATGATCAACGAAAGCTGCACCCCTACACCCCATTCCATGAGATCATAAACTCATAGAATTCGGGTAATCTTTACACAAGGGGATAAGAAACAACAACAACACCGTTACCAAAATACCTTAAAAACTTCTTCCTATGGATGTTCACTTTTGTAAAATTGACATGGACTTGCCGGATCTAATCCAATCTGTAATCTATATATATATAAAAATGAATGTCTGTCTGTGTGTACTCTATAGATTCAAAAACCGTACATCCAATCGCCGTGAAATTTTGGGATATTATTAGGCATATCCCCGGAAAGGTTTTCGAAAAATAATATCTTTAATATCCTTAGAGTTATTTGCAGATTTGTAGCTTTAACTCGCAAGCAGCGCCACCTTGCGACGGAGATAGGCTTAGGTCGGCCCCACCCCGTCGAGAGAATGGATTCGTCCGGCCGCGGGCCGGATGGACAGTCCAAGTACCCACCGACCAATCAGGGCAGAGTTGGTGACACAGCTGTGCCAAGTAGACAAGAAAAAAAGCCTCGCGGGAGCTTGCCCAAGATGACCTCCGGGAACTTCGTCCATCTTCCATAAACGACCATGAATTTATTCAACCTTATCGAGTATTTTTCAAGGGACCGGGAAAAAATGTTCACTAGATAAAACGATGATTTTGTAATTTAGAAAATTAGGAAAGACAAAATTCAGAATGACACAGCACACAGGGACCGGGAAAAAATGATCACTTTATCGAGAGATTCAAATTTACGAGTTTCAAATTATCAAAATATATCTATTTCTTTTTATAAGTTTATAGAGAATTGTTTTAACAAATGTTCGTTAGACAAACCTTTACTCGGGTACCGATTAATATTGATTTTATTCAACTTATCGAGTATTTTTCAAGGGACCGGGAAAAAATGTTCACTTTATTGAGAGATTCGTTAGACAAACCTTTACTCGGGTAAAACACGGGTGAAGCCGAGTACATCCGCTGTATATATATACAGTAGAACCTTTGTAAAGGACACCTAGTTCTAGAGCAAAAATGTTCTTTATGAAGAGGTGTCCTCTTACTGGAGAGTTGTTAAATAGTAAAAATGGTAATTTTGACAATGACTAACTGTTCTTTGTAGAGAGGTGTCCTCTAGTCGAAGTGTCCTCTCATGGAGTTTCTACTGTATATATATAAAAGGCATATCAAGACAGCTCAAATTAACATTTTAGATGGCAGAGTGCCATCTAGAGGAACAAAAACCAACTAAATATTGATTTAGATTTCTTCCAAGATATTTGGCCAACCCATTTTCTTGAAAAATCAAGAAAAGCCAACCACGAAAGTGTTTTGGACTGTTGGCCCTTGTCAGCGTGGTGAAGGCTGTACCTCAATAACCAAAAATGTAGTCTAAGAGACTTTCTGAGAAATCAAGAAATGGGTATTGGAGGCCCAAACTCGAGTAATTAACCAAATCATATGGAAAAAAATCCCCAGAAAATGGTCAGATGTTAGTGTTAACCCGTAATTACTGGCGTTTGGCTTGAAAGGCCGTGTGAAAATTAAAAACGTTTGCAAAAATTTCAAAATGCATCATTTTTCATCAAAATTTTAGGTAGCTTAATAAAATGTATTTATTTGAAGAACTTTTCATTTTAAGAGAAATCTATTTTGTATATCCCGAGTTATTAAATCAAACGGCCTTTAAAGCCGAGCGCCAGTAATTACGTCACTGGGAATTTTAGCGCCCCTATTATTGGCCGTTTCACTTTTGGTTTTATAGACGTTCAAACGCAACAAATAAGTTGAGCATTCGTTTTTTTATTACTCTTGCTTCAATTATATGCATTCTAAATTGTGTTTTGTGATTGTAATTTTGTATAATATAATAGAAGTTCGGTTCCACTTTTGGTTTTTCAAAAAACAAAAATTTGGTATCCTATGTTCCTAAAATTGGAAAATCTGTTATATTACTCTCCACAATGCATTCGACCACAACAATTGATCAAGAAACTGCTGAACAACAAAAGCCCGATATAATCACATTTTATAATATGACCAAAGGTGGTGTAGATGTAGTTGATCAGACATGTATTCTGTTGGAAGAAGAACCAAAAGATGGCCCCTATGTTTATTTTTTAACTTTTTGGATGTGGTTACAATAAATTCAGCAGTAATTTATAAGGCTGTTAAGCAAGACGGTGGAATGGCTCGAAAAGATTTTATAAAGCAGCATACTCTACAACTAATGAGAGATGCCTTGAATATGAGAAATCAAGCCAAAAATTTGTCAAGAGATCTGCAAGTATTAATTCAGAAGCATGCTGGAACTTCATCACTTGAGGTAGGCAAATATTTATTTGATATTCAAACGAAATATCAATAATGTGTGTTATCTAGGAATCCACAAGCGGCAGTCCTTGTCCCAAAAAACGCAAAAGATGCTACCTATGTAAAAAAGATCGTCGAACTCAAATGCAATTCAAAAAATGCAAAGAAACCAATCTGCAAATATCATTCTATTGAAATATGCTTGAATTGTGCACCTAATCTTGAATAAAATATTTTAGATAGAATTTTTTAGAATATATATATAGAATATTTCAGTTATTTAGATAGAAAGAGTTTCTTGTAAATTTTCATTTAATTTTGTTTAGAGCTCTGTTTATTCGGAAAAAACAAAATATTTATTCTTTGGAAATTATGTGTATACGTTTAATTTCTTTTTAATATTATAATTAACATGGTTTATTATTGATTTTAAAAGACGGCCTGAGAGGCAGAACGCCAGTAATTGTGTAAGGAAAATAGGTGCCAGTAACTAAGGGTTAAAGATATATAAAAGGCATATCCTGACTGCTCTCATGAGCATTTTAGATTGGCAGAACGCCATCTAAATCCATAGGTTTAAATGATTAATCATCAGGGGTGTCTTGGATAAAAAAAATAAAAAATACTTTATTTTAAAAATAAGACATCAGATTTTGAAAAGGCTGAACATCTTTCATTTTCAAACATAATTACGACTCAAACTCACAACATAGATGTGGGTTTTCTTAACACTGCTAGGGTGGACTGTTGATTTATTTTCTGGGGTCAAATTTTTATAAATTGTATATAGTCCCGGAGTATTTCTATCTTCCTATTAATGTAATTTTTGTTCATTATCAAGGCCCAACCTTCAAGGAATATTGGTTTGTATGGTATTGTTACGTGGTACCCAGATGCTATTCGTGTTCTTTGTCTAATCAGGATGCTGCAAAGATACAAATGGGGGTTCGAAGGGATGCAGCAAAAGTTATCGCTTTATTATACGTGGCACTGAACAGAAGGATTACAATCAGTAGGACTTGTCTTCAACCTCCCTGTCAGAAGGATCCTTGGCGCCGTGGATGTCACTCTTGTGAAACCTTCCGCTCCACACTATACACGTCCAGCCTGGACTACACAAGCTTGTAGGCCGCTCCGATGTCAGGCTCTCCTGGCACCGTCTTGTAGGATCATCCACACGCCCGGAGGCAAGTCGCTACGTCTTCCCCTCGCCGCAGATGTAACCAGACTCTGTCCTCCCCCACACAGGAATGCTGTTTTTGGCGCCTGCCACATGGCAGCTAGAGTACACCCCTCTTTCCCCAACTTTACTCTGGAATCTTGGCCTTGTCATCTTTAGAGCATATTATTTCACTGTTGTTCCAAAGAGTTCTTGAACTTCTTTATGAGCATGAGCTCCAAGATCTTGTCTAATTTAGACTAATAAAAGGATTAAAAAAAAAAAAAAAACTGTTGTTCCTGTCTGGGATATGGTTTCAGTGCAGGGTTGAAACCAGAGTTAATAGATGAAGTTATTTTGGCCAGCTGACCATCCTTGTCCATTTTCTTTTTAATTGGAATCATATTTTCAAATCTATCTTAATACCACACACACACACACAGCACCTCCCAACAAAGCAGCACTTCTACCATATTATATGATAATGAAGAATTGTTATGTGGTCTCCAGATACTAGGCCTTCACCTGACTGTATTGTTTGGATACCGATGCAGTGGAGTATAACAACTCTAAATTGGAAAACCCACAAAAACCACCACAATTTCAACCAAACTCATTTCACAGCACTCAGTTTAAAGAAGAAAGCACTCAATATTATATTGAAAAGGATTTCCAAATGATTGTGGCATCTACACCTTTCTCCCAGCTGAGAGTCCATTGGAGGATGCTACAAAATTATTATTTTTTTTTTTTGCTTATCCTTAGTACACGTAGTACAGGCCATGATAATCATGTTGGGTAGAAGAAGGCGACTGCTTTTACTGTAAGTACACCACATGTCTACACATGTGAAAAGCAGTTTGAATTTGTACTTACAATGTGCCCCGTTTGGTTGCCTGCACTCGCTTGTGGGGTTGGACTTTTGCAAGAATCGAGGGCCATTGGAGCATTTTTTTAATCAGAAAAAAGTGCCCAATGTGAGAAACAAACCCGAGTCGTAGCGGTCGAAAACCAACGGTTTAGACCATCCTTCTACCCACCCCCTGCTAAAAAATAATGAATTTATTCTATGACAGTATGCATGACTCTTTCTGTAAACGGCAAGAGTTCCATAAATTATATGTAGGTTGAAATATATTGTGAGAACTCATTGGAATGGAATGGACCAACAGGCCATCTCAAGCCATTGAAGATAGAAAATAATAACAACATCTACCCCACTTGCCCAAAATGTAGCTTGGCACCTGCAGCTCCAGAACACATTTTGGCTTGCATTAGATGTACTAAACAGGACCTTTGGGAGAGGCCACTGCTCATCATAAAACAGCTCGAGGAGCATGAACTCATGGAATTCGTGTAATCTTTACCCAAGGGGATAAGAAACAACAACAACAACTCTTTGGAAAGCTACCATTTCCTAGGTTGTACTTTTTAAATGTTTTTCTGTTTGTGTGTGTGTGGTAGACTTGCTTTATAAATGGTATTAAGTGAAGGAACAATCTGGTGTGGTCCAGCGCTGACGTGCCCACTGTGGTGGAACTCCTGGAGAAGAGAGAGAGGATCATACAGGATCACAATGGGGTGCTGGAACAACTGAAGGTATGGATGGCAAGTTTTCCTGCACTCAAATAAGAAGAGCTAAGTGCCCTCACATTTTTATCCTTGTGGTGTTCAATCTGCATTATGTGTTAGGCATGCACTGGAGTGAAAGTATTACAGTTCTTCTTCTTTACTATCTCCACTCAATCATATTAGGGTATCAAGCTTGTAGAGCTTGAGACATTTGAAGGTGTTTTGACAACCATCATGATTGGTGTGAAGTAGAATGCATCTGCCTTTGTCATTAAGACTGGAAGCACTACTAAGTAGCAGGCCGACTTAGCTCCAATATGAAATGACCGCCTCTGACATGAGGAACAGATGCCATGTACAGCTGCTCCTAACATGGAGTACAAACTTATCCTGTATCCATGGATCAGGAGACCTTACAGGGTACTATCAGCCGGGCCAGCTGAACCCAGGTTTTTTAGGAAGCTTGTTACTGCTCCCCTAGGCTTGGGACCAGTAAAGGCGGATTTGAGTACTACAGTATTTGAATCAACCCCAACTTTTAGATTTAACACTACCTATAATTCAACCAGTTTTCAAATCCCCATTACCTACTTTATTTCAACCAACTTATATTTCAACACTCACTAAAATTTAGCATGAAGTTCCCTTTGGGGTGTTGAATTAAAGAGGTTTGACTTCAATTTTAAAAGTGGCTTTGAATTTATTTATTCATGAAAAATAAAAGAGTTCACTATAAGAAGTAAGTTGGCCAACTTGTACATTGTAGCATTAGTTATCAACACATTTGAGCACCAAAATGTTAACCCCTTTTTTAAAAAAATGTTTTTATATATTTATTTTTTTCTAGAACTTTAACACACAGAAAGAATGAAGATATTGCAAAAGTGGAATAATTTTTGTTTATGTATTTTTGAGATTTTTTTTTTCGCTAAACTTCGCAAAGAACATTTATTGCTAAATATAAAATCTTATTACCATGTTTTAAGATTCCAAACCCTCAAGTTATTCAATATGTTTGGACTTAATTAAAGGTAAACCTATTTAAAAGCTACAGGAAAAAAATCCCTGCTGACCCTTCCAAAATTCTTCATTCAATAGTAAGCTATTTTCTATCATCCTTTGTGGTACAATTTACACAAGGAATCTCAAGTCATTGAAGATAGAAAATAACAACAAAATCTACCCCACTTGCCCAAAATGTAGCTTGGCACCTGCAGCTCCTGAACACATTTTGGCTTGCATTAGATGCACTAAACAGGACCTTTGGGAGAGGCCGCTGCTTATCATAAAACAGCTTGAGGAGCATGAACTCATGGAATTCGTGTAATCTTTGCACAAGGGGATAAGAAATAACCCAAGGAATGTCAAAAATATATTACATATAAATACACATAAAAATTTCCTATACCACAACAACCCTGCATGTTTATTCCTAGGTAATTGATCCTCTATAATTGTGGTGAAAACAACCCGAACAACAGAAAATAGAGATTCCCCAAGACTCTGTGCAACTTCAAAAATCCACTTTGTTTGGCTTCATCTCATATAATTAAATTGTGTATATATTTATTTATTGGGTTTTGACTAGAGACTAGAGTAAATACATTCTGTCGAGAGAAATGTAAATCAACATTGTTTAATTTTGAGATTAAATTTGTTTTGTTAAATTGCTTCTATGCAAATATTTTTAAAGAAGGGAAATAAACTTTTTTATAAGTTCTGATAATTTTTATATCTAGAGGGATACATCTTCAAGAAAAATAACAAAGGCCTTTTGAATTATTGCATTTATTTTCCTCTTAAATATAGGAATTTCATGTAAAATATAACCATAAAGCATGAATGTTACTTTTAAATCCAAATGAAACACAACTTCTACTGTGTCCTTACTGCTATGAAGTGTTTCTACTTGTGTTTAATTTATGGCTTTGTCCTTATTGTTTGTGGAAGAGCATTGCTCGAAGTAAGCATTTATATGTAATTCTACTGTGTCCTAAAAACTTATGTCCATAGTTTTCTTGAATACCATAAGTACATCTTCAGTGTAGCATATATAAGCAGAATCGTCTAATACAGTATTAGAGCTCTAAAAGCAATCTGTTGGATTAAATTTGGTGAAACCACTGGGAGGTTTCCTCACTGATAAGCCAAGACCTCCCATTATTTTTCAGGCAAAAAGCACACACAGAGTAGAAATTTATTTCATTTGGATAAAAAAAAAACATTCATGCTCTAAAGCACGAAAGACGTAAATTGTACCTTAACATATGTGGATATTTAGTTTAATTTATAGAATTTATTTGAGCATTTTTCTCATAAAAACATATTCTCTGGGTTTCTCATCGAAGGCTAGATAAGGTTTGGTCTTTAAACAAGTGGTGGTGGTTGCTTATAGGTGGTGTCACCGAGTTGTGTTGTTGTTGTTTCTTATCCCCTCGTGTAAAGATTACACCAATTCCATGCTCCTCGAGTCCCTCTGCAGAGCTGACTGCTATAGGGCACGTCCCCAGGTGGCGGATAGGAGAACAACCTTCAGATATGAAGGCCAGCTGTGAAACAAGCAGAATAACTCTGACAAATAAGTAGTAATGACCAAAAACAGCAGTATTATTAGAAGAGGAGAAGACCTCTTTAAAAATCCTGACTTCAACTGACCAGGTTGATAGACCTCAGCAAGGGTCCCTCTCCAGGGATACGGAGGAGCTGCGTCTGTACTCATTATAGAGTTGGCAGCATAGGTGTCTGCTTCCATGTTAGGAACAGCCTCAAACTACAGGCAAAGTCAGACTTTCACCAAAGTGTGCCTGGATGTCAATGGTGCCATGATCAATGAAAGCTACACCCCTACACCCCATTCCATGAGATCACTCACCGAGTTGTGCTATCTGTGTGTGTCAGCTCCAGAATGACCTCTCCAGAACAGAAGACCTGGAACATCTGGTGTCCAACCTGAAGCATCTCCAGGATGTCATCTCCAAGTCAAAGATCAAAGATACCAAGCCACCTGCATTGCCCTCACATCCTCCTGAGTTGGTGGATGCAGACACCGTCAACTCTTCTCACACCCTCCTCTCCTCTCTGGATAAGGTTTGTCTTCCTCCTTTTCTTACAAAGGGGAAAAAATACCAAACTTATATCAGCATTGAGGTAGTTTCACTCTTCTTCTTTCTTATCTTGAATCAATCATATCAGGGTATCAATCACTCAATCATATCAGGGTATCAAGCGAAACCATCATGAATGGTTAAGTAGAATGCGTCTGCCATTAAGACTGGAAGCACTACTCAGTGGCAGGCCGACTTAGCTTTAAAAGAAATGGCTGCCTCTGACATGAGGAACAGACGCCATGTGCAGCTGCTCCTAACATGGAGTACAAACGTGGCTCATCCTGAATCAGGGGCCCTTACAGGGTACTATCAGCCGGGCCAGCTGAGCCCTGGTTTTTTTAGCGAGCTTGTTACTGCTCCCCCTCCTTTTTTATATGGGCTTGAGACCGGCAAAGGCGGAGTTAGATTCACTCTAATCTGCATAAGTATTTTTAATTAGATTACTTTTATCTCAAATCCATTCACTTGGGTCTTCATCTCCTTTCACCACAACTGAACTGCTGCCAACCTTCAGCAAGAGTTTCGATAGGAACTGTGTGTTTCTATGGTCTAATACTTCTAACAACATATGTAATTCACCCATCCAATAGCCCCTGATTCTTGCAAAAGTCCAACCCCACCAGCAAGTGCAAGTAACCAAATGGGGCTCTGGCACATTTATAAGTGTAAAGTCGAACTGCTTTTCATATGTGTAGACATGTGGTGCATTTACAGTAAAAGCAATCGCCTACTTCTACCCACCATGATTATCATGGCCTGTACTACGTGTACTAGGGATAAGCAAAAAAAAAGAAACATTTATTGGTCTTGTCATACAGAGGAAGTCATTCCATTCTCAATAAAGACATGACTACTGGCTCCCTAGGACCAAATACAAGTTCTTGGCGCCTTCTTTATCTAAAAGGTCAGAGATTATTTTTGGAACTGCTATACATATTATATATATTATATTTATTATAAATTAAGAAAATAAGTAAAGTAGTTTTTAATTAATTATATATTTAAATATTTACACTAAAAGAATCGGAGATCAGGGCAAATTCTCGTGTTCGAAAGTTGTTTTCAAGTTCTTCTGTATTTGTTTTCTCATTTTAGCCGCTGCATCCCCGTAGCTGCTTCCGTCGGCCTCCCATTAAAAAGCACATGTGCTTGTGGTCAGGAGATGCCTTCTTTATTTTTAATATTATATATAATAAGCATAAAATACACTCCCAGTGTCTAGTATTCTATGTATAAATTCCTGTGATGTCTACAATGGCAAAAAAGGTCATTCTACCCCTGTTCACAAAACAAGGAAAGCATGGAAGCTAGTTTCTTATTGCCCTTAATGACAATTACAGTAGAACCTCCCTGTAAAGGACACCTAATTGCAGAGCCAAAGTGTCCTTAAGGGAGAGGTGTCCTCTTATCAGAGAGCTACTAAATAGTAAAAATGGTAATTTTGACAAATGAAAACTGTCCTTTGTAGAGAGGTGTCCTCTCATGGAGGTTCTACTGTATAACCATTATTTAAAGAATTCTATTTACATACTCTCAAATCTACAAAGAACATTCAGTTTTGTGTTTAGCTAGCCTAGAAAGCTAACCTGTTGTAATTTTTACATTTGTATCGTGTGATAAGTTTATAGACAGATGTTAGGTGTGCCTTTTATCATAAACTGAATTAATCACAGTAGAACCTCCTTTTAGTGGACACCTCTCTACAAAGGACAGTTTTCATTTGCAAAATTACTATTTTTACAATTTAGCAACTCTCCAGTAAGAGGATACCTCTCCCTAAAGGACATTTTGGTGTCCTTTACAGGGAGGTTATACTGTACATCATCCCTCAGGTTCAACTGAGTCAGCAAAATGATTTATCTGTAATTGAAGCAAGTGTCTCTAGTCAAGTTTTGCCGTAGTCTCAATATAATTCTGTTTAGGTTTCCTAACCCCTTGAGTAGGAAGTTTGCTCTCTTGGAAACATTTGAGAGATAAAGAGTTGACTGTATTTAAAAAAAAATATTATCCCTAGTACACGTGGTACAGGCCATGATAATCACAGTGGGTAAAAGTTGCTGACTGCTTTTACTGTAAGTGCACCACATGTCTACACATGTGAAAAGAAGTTCAAATTTGCATTTACAAGTATTCCAGAGCTCCGTTTGGTTACTTGAACTTGCTGGTGGGGTTGAACTTTTGCAAGAATCGGAGGCCACATTGGAGCATTTTTTTAATTAGAAAAAAAGTGTCCAATGTGTGTGCAGGATCTTGGGTCATTGTGGTTGAAAAACCCAATGATTTAGACACTCGTACACTGACACCTTTATTGTATTGTGGTTTATATTAGACCCAACTATACTCTGTACTCGTTATCTAAAATATTCTGTTCATCCAGGATGTTGTAGTGAAACTTATCTCATCTTGGATGTAACTTTGAGACATCATGATAAGCATGATGATTTTTGAGAGGTCAGTGGACAAGTTACCTAAACAGTTGGTGTTCGACCATTACAACCCTGGGATTGAATTCCATGCGTGCAAATTGGGTACTTATTTCAAATTAAAAAAAAATGAAAATGGCCACCGATTCTTGCAAAAGTTCAACCCCACCAGCGAGGGCAAGTAACCAAATGGGGCTATGACATACTAGTAAGTGCAAAGTCGAACTGCTTTTCACATGTGTAGACATGTGGTGCACTTACAGTAAAAGCAGTCGCTAATTTCTACCCACCATGTTTATCATGGCTTGTACCACACACACTTCTACTAGAGATAATATTGAAAAAAATATGATAATTGAGAGGTCACATTGAACAATTAGTTATTTTTAAATAAGTAAAGAGTTGGCAGCAGGATCCAGTTTTACCAGGCAGTGTTGTGGCAGGCTGTGGGCTCCATATCCACAGTAAGCACCACGGCCACCAAGATCCAACAACTCCACCACAACCACTCTGCCTTCCCCTCGGACCTGCCAACAGACCTCAGCAGTGAGTAACCTCTCTCTTCCATTAATACACTACAACAACCTCCATGAGAGGACACACTTACACTAGAGAACACCTCTCTACAAAGTAAGATAGTAAGATACAAAGTAAGATAGTTTTCATTTGAAATATTACCATTTTTAATATTTAGCAACTCTCTGGTAAGAGGACATCTCTCCCTAAAGGACACTTTGGCTCTGAAATTAGGTGTTGTCCTTTACAGGGAGGTTCTACTGTATTACCATTTTTACTAAAAACACAAGGTAATAAGACCAAATCCAAATAAATACGTCACAAATGTCACACACTATTTATTCATTTGGATTTGGTCTTATTACCTTGTGTTTTTATAATCTATAATCCAAATTGTGCCTTATCATTACCATTTTTACTTTTACTATTTAGTAACTCTCTGGTAAGAGGACACCTCTCCCTAAAGGACACTTTGGCTCTGCAATTAGGTGTTGTCCTTTACAGGATGGTTCTACTGTATTACCATTTTTACTATTTAGTAACTCTCCGGTAAGAGGACACCTCTCCCTAAAGGACACTTTAGCTCTGCAATTAGGTGTCCTTTACAGGATGGTTCTACTGAATTACCATTTTTACTATTTAGTAACTCTCTGGTAAGAGGACACCTCTCCCTAAAGGACACTTTGGCTCTGCAATTAGGTGTTGTCCTTTACAGGATGGTTCTACTGTATTACCATTTTTACTATTTAGCAACTCTCTGGTAAGAGAACACCTCTCCCTAAAGGACAGTTTGGCTCTGCAATTAGGTGTCCTTTACAGGATGGTTCTACTGTATTACCATTTTTACTATTTAGTAACTCTCTGGTAAGAGGACACCTCTCCCTAAAGGACACTTTGGCTCTGTAACTAGGTATCCTTTACAGGGAGGTTCTACTGTATTACCATTTTTACTATTTAGTAACTCTCCGGTAAGAAGATACCTCTCCCTAAAGGACACTTTGGCTCTGTAACTAGGTGTCCTTTACAAGTAGGTTCTATGGTATTACCATTTTTACTATTTAGTAACTCTCCGGTAAGAGGACACCTCTCCCTAAAGGACACTTTGGCTCTGCAATTAGGTGTACTTTACAGAGAGTTTCTACTGTATTAACATTTTTACTATTTAGTAACTCTCAGGTAAGAGGACACCTCTCCCTAAAGGACACTTTGGCTCTGCAATTAGGTGTACTTTACAGAGAGTTTCTACTGTATTAACATTTTTACTATTTAGTAACTCTCAGGTAAGAGGACACCTCTCCCTAAAGGACACTTTGGCTCTGCAATTAGGTGTACTTTACAGAGAGTTTCTACTGTATTAACATTTTTACTATTTAGTAACTCTCAGGTAAGAGGACACCTCTCCCTAAAGGACACATTGGCTCTGCAATTAGGTGGGAATACATAGTGGGAAAACCTTGCAACCATTCTGGAAAGTCATTGTCTGTAAATGACCAGACTTAAGTCTGGAAATCAAAGACTGTTGTTCTCTTGGGAGTACATAACCAGTGCTTGTCCCTCCTTCTCTGTACCAGTCACCTGCAGCATTAGAATTCCATTTCTGCAGGCATTGGGTCTTGATGGTACGGAGGAGGTTCTACTGTATTACCATTTTTACTATTTAGTAACTCTCTGGTAAGAGGACACCTCTCCCTAAAGGACACTTTGGCTCTGTAACTAGGTGTTGCCCTACTGTGGTAACTGTATTCTATATATAAAAGAATTACAATTAATCTAAACACTTCCTTGTGGGAAAGCTTCAAACTATTAACAGTTTATAATATTATAATAACGAATAGATTCAAAAAGGATAAGTTTCTTTATTTGAAAAATCAATTCGAGCTTTCGGGCGTAAGCTGCCCTTCTACAGGAATAATGGATACAATTTCAAGTAGTCATGTATGTACAGATATATATATTTTCTTTAAATAGTTTCTCGCTTTATAATATTGTAGCAAAATATTTATTATTATATGAAAAAACAATAGAAAAAAAATAAATAATGGCGCTCTGCCATCTAAAAAGCACTTGTGCTCGTGGTCAGGAGATGCCTTCTTTATATTTATTATTATATTAACAGAGTATCATTTTTTATGTTTACACTTTGCTACTCTGTAACCTTCCCTCATTGCTTATCTTTTGTTTATCATTCATAGTTTGTTCTTGACTTAAATAAACTGCTGTGTCATCCTGAAGCTTGTCTTTCCTAATTTTCCACATGGCAATATTATGATTTTTATTTTAGAAAAAAGTGTTTAGGAACTTCTGCGACAACCTTGTAATTCTGAAACTTGGCCACCTGCTGATTGTCCACCCTTGATATAGAACATCAGAGATTAAATCATTCTTCTATAATATAAGGTAATAAGAACAATTCTCCCTTGGCAGAGCTGACTGCTATAGGGCGCGTCCCCAGGTGGCGGATAGGGGAACGACCTTCAGATATGAAGGCCAGCTGCGAAACAAGCAGAATAACTCTGATGAATAAGCAGTCACGGACCAACAGCAGCATTGTTAGAAGAGAGGAGAAAGACCTCTTTAAAAATCCTGACTTCAACTGACCCAGTTGATGGACCTCAGGGTCCCACCCCAGGGATACAGAGGAGCTGTGTCTGTACTCATGTTAGAGTTGGCAGCAAAGACTTCCATGTTAGGAACAGCCTCAAACTACAGGCAAAGTCAGACTTTCACCAAAGTATGCCTGGATCATGGTGCCATGATCGATGAAAGCTGCACCCCTACACCCCATTCCATGAGATCACTCATGGAATTCGTGTAATCTTTACACAAGGGGATAAGAAACAACAACAGACCAATTCTAATCTATAATCCAAGTTGTATCATGGATAAACAAGTTTTACAATGTATGTGCTGATACAATTTGTATTTTGTAGCCTTGGAGAAACTACAGAAAGTCCTGGACCTCCTCGGCTAACTACGCATCATCTATGAAACATGTTTGTACTTTAATAAATTTGTTCTCCAACTTTGTGACACCTGTTATTGATGTGTTGAGAAAATGAATACTTTCACACACATATGAAGCTGTCAACATCTCCAAAGAAGAATCTACACCCGCCTACATCACTTATGGCGTAAGGGGTGGTAGATGTCACCGCCAGGGACATGGCGAGCCATCTGTCCCTTGGGGACCCACCAGAATCGTCCTGCCCATCTTCAGGACAACCAGAGTTGATCGGTGTCTATGCTTCCATCCTTTCAGCCCACTTCCTCGCAAAATTCCGCAGCGCCTATGACAAAAGTTTACTTTTACGGGTTACTCACAACTCACGTTAGTTTTGTCAGATTAGTATAAGGAAACACACAGTACAACTTCATGTTCTTGCTTATAGTTTTCTTTCTTTTTTTTTTTTTTGCTTATCCCTAGTACACGTGGTACGGGCCATGATAATCATGATGGGTAGAAGTAGGTGACTGCTTTTACTGTAAGTTCACCACATGTCTACACATGTGAAAAGCAGTTCGACTTATGTTTTAAAAAATGCTCCAATGTGGGAATCGAACCCGGGTCGTAGCGGTTGAAAATCAACAGTTTAGACCATCCTTCCACTTTTTTTACTTATACCAAGTATATGTTGTACTTACCAAACTACCAACTTACCACCTAAGCACAGTTGGTACAATGGAGTGGACCCAGGAGGAGCTCTGAACCTCAGACAGCATCAAACAACACTAACAAGATTTAGAACAGGCCATTTCAAGCCATTGAAGATAGAAAATAACAACAAAATCTACCCCACTTGTCGAAAATGTAGCTTGGCACCTGCAGCTCCAAATCACATTTTGGCTTGTATTAGATGTACTAAACAGGACCTTTGGGAGAGGCCGCTGTTTATCATAAAACAGCTCAAGGTGCATGAACTCATGGAATTCGTGTAAGCTTTACAC